>OW240920.1:26540240-26895240 GCA_933207985.1 Pelobates cultripes | reverse complement strand
ATATTAATATAAACCTGCCAACCGTTTATTACAGCCAAACCCACATTAGCAAACTTTTAAAGGAAATACCATGCTGTTACTTTCTTTTATGTTTCGCTTCAATCACACACCTCACATTAATATTAAGAGTACATAAATTATATACAATACACGGCACTTCTTTGAAATGACATTATTACGGATGGCATATCAAAATATTATGAAAACCAAGCACATTTCAGGAGAAAGTATATTGAAATTGGAAAAAAGGAACGATCAGACAGTAAAAAAATCTACTTAAATACTTTCTATGCTTCAATTGTAATAGCGTAATACTGGCCCATTTTTCCATTATTGCACTTTCAAAGTCTCAATAAGATGTGATAAGTTGGAACAAAATATCTTGCTGTGTATACTGGATATAATTCCAACCTGGATGCACAGACGAGTTCTATACCCAATTCTTCTACGTATAATAATTGAAAGAAGATTGTAATTTCTCAGGAAATTACACTATTGACAAAAACATTGAAAATCACCTAAAAGTTTGCTAACGTTTTTTTTCATGTCGTGCTATGCTTTATTTTAAATGCATATAAAAGATTTTGTGGTTGACATCACAATCCAGTTTAGTCCTGGCACAGCCAGGGCATGAATCACATTGGAGGCGGAGAAAAAGAAAGAGGATACATTGTTTCTGTTTTAGCTCCTCCTCTCCCTATATGAGTTCAATGCTGACTATTTTGTTAATATACAGGGTAAGTAACCATGATATTAAGCATGATTGAAAGTGACAGCTAACCTCTAATGAAGTTATTGTACATGTTCAGAGAGGAAGTAAATCTTCCTAAAGAATATTTGTTTACCTCTAAGGTGAATGGTTGATTGACCATTATGGTTATTCATCCAATAGCTTATGGATTAGATTCCTAAAGCGACAAATGTCCTCGCTCTTCCAAAATAATAGAATAGAATCTTCATGAAATATTCATATTGACTGTGTTTTGGTTTCACATAAATGACTACCCAGTCAAATGATATTCTGGGACAAAGTAAAGAGCTCAGTATTTGTCTTGGTATTATTCCTATGCTTGACAAAGCTTGACAAAAGGTGGAGCTACCTTTTGCCAAGCTTTCCATTTCCCCAAGCTGTCACCATTGATGGTTGTAGAGAAAACAGCTCTTTCTATGGAAGATCTTGCAGTCTTGCAAGATCCTCTATAGACCTCAATGTTGTGCTCTTGCGCATGCACGAGAGTACAGCGCTGATGTTGGCTCTTGACAGCTGAAGTGCCAGGAGCTGAAGAGGCGTTGATGGAAGAAGATGGTAGCACCTGTGAGGGACAGGTTATGGTAAGCAAGAACTATCTTGCCCTGCCTTCCATGATTATTGGACCCCCAGCTGTGATGTCACCGTCTGGGGGTCTTTGCAAATTATGCAAAGACAGACAGTGACAGAGCTGCTTTAAATTATGATAAAAGTAACTATACATATAATTTTCTTAGAAACAAAATATACACACTCTTTAGTTAAAACATTTCATTATTCACTTCAGTACATAGAAAGCAGGTAATGCAATGCAAATCCTAAGGGGAAGAGATTTTGGCAACTAACTTGGATTACAAAAAGAGCAGCAAATTCACCTGCAGATATTTCTACTAATTTAGGCTGACAAATTCTATATTTCTGTACAAATTTCTATCCAAAACCATTAATACCAGTAAGCAAAACACAATTATTAAAAAAATATGTTGATTGTGGTTAAGAATGCATGCACATGGTCAGTGAAAAATCTTAAATATGCTTCTGTATTCAAATTATACTGAATAATAATAACACCTCAATAACAGCAAGTCCTCTTTTTTTAGTACAAAGAGAAGGACTGTCCCTTCCTAAACAGGGACACTTGGAAGGAATGTTCTTACTTTATTCATATTTACAATTATTTATAGAACGCCAACATATTCAACAGAGCGGTACAATAATAAATAAGACAAATGTTCACGGTAATTCTAACAAAACACGTTTGACATACAGGAGCAGTGGGTGAAGATAGCCCTACCCAAATGAGCTTACAATCTAAAGGTTCTCTATAATGGGCCATCTATTTAGTTTTGTAATTTATTTCCAATACGATCTAAGTAATATGGCTGGAAGGTGGATTTATTATTTAATAAAAGCCTGCCATTCTTTTTAGTTAAACTCATTGTGGGCCAGAATTAGTCAAGTCCATTAATATGGAGTTTGTAACGTCCGTTAATTTGACAGTCCCGACATTGCCATATTTACAGATTTGTACATTGGCTGTGAAAGGCAGAAGTTACTAAAAACAAACAAATCTAGACACACGGCAAAAACTAGATCAGACTGGCAAATCATGTTGGCAGTTGTAGGTAGGGATTTACCTATAGTCCACCCTTTAACTATAGGGAAAGGCAACCTTCGGCACTCCAGTTGTTGTGAACTACATCCCCCATAATGCTCTTATGCACATAATGCTGGCAATGCACCATGGGAGGTGTAGTCCAAAACATCTGGAGTGCCGAAGGTTGCCTATGCCTGAACTAGATAATAAGGGCGTCATTAACACAAGCTTCCAGCTTAAATAGATAAACTGTCGCTTTTGAATTAAGCATACAGTATATAAAGTCAATAGACGTTGAATCTTAAATACATGCTATGGCAAAACTAATTAGTAAAGTTAGGTTGAAAATTCTGTAAACAAATGCAGTTATTATTCATTCCATCGGCACTATAAATGTGGGAGGACATGTTAAATGATAAATTAGGCATGAACTGCTTTAATCTGTAAACTGAACATGTTAGCAAAAGGCCTGCATTTGTAATTAGTATTTATGGCCACAGGAGAGTGCCTCTTCTAAAACAGTGACAGAAAATTGATCAGTTTAGGTCGTCATAGCAACCGAAGGCCTCTATATTTCCTTGTTCGCTGTTAAGCTTGTTAAGATCCATCCTTGTTTAGAAATACATTTATAAGCAATAAATAAACTGCTCAATAATGCAAAAAGTCTAAAGAGTTTAAATGTCAGAACTGTTTTGTCCAGAGACAACAACTAAACACACTGAATCAGCAGAAGATCGAGAAGATGTTGAGATGTATTTTATTCTATATTTAGTTATTTATCTGTAGCACTCATGTAAAATCCAGAAAACACGTTGCAGAAGCCCCAAATGCAAATTATGTTAGAAAGACAGTATGAGGTTGTCAAATTCCTAATAATGGGTAATAATGACGGATGATTTATGAGATGAGACCATGGAAACCAAATCTCTTTTACGCTCTTGGTTACTTTTATGAAAGGTCTGTCAGATACAAGACCGAGAGTTCTACTGGGAATTCGACTGCAAAGGAATAGAGTTTTTTGTTGTCACCTATTCACCGATGGCATCCCTTTGGGCAACGTGGCTGAGTTGGGTCTACGGGATCAAGACACAACTAGGTTTATTGAAAAAGTCAACAATGGTTGTTTCACGCTGGGCACATTTTATATTCCAATTCAATTATTGTCCTTTAATACTGAATTCTGAATAATATTAGAGTTAATTTTGGGTTTTGGCTGATAACAAGTTCATGTGCTAGCTCTAAACTTTATGGGCATTGCTAGGCATCTGGGGACTGTTGGATAGTGATCCAAAATAAGAACAGTCCTAGGGAACATTTGTGAGATATGGTATATGTTAGGTTACAAACATTGTGTTACAACTGAGATCTAGAAGGTGTTTTTTACATTGATCAAACCCTACTCAGATCTTTGTAGTGATTATGGTGCTCGGAGTTTTAAACAAGTGTCAGCATTATCTGAATTGCCAACCACAACTGAAGAGCGCTATCAATTGACCACCTCAGGATAAACCTTCTAGGATTTACTTGCTGTATCAGATATCATGTTTAAATAGCACTGTGTCAACCCATCTGTTTCTTTTTTAAATTGTTAGCATTACTATCCCAATAAAAAAAGGAGAGGATTAAGTCCTAACCACAAGCGTTTAGTCTCATGTCATCATTCTACGTTCTCTTCTTAACCTCTCATTCGTAAGATTATCAGCGATCCGGGTGAAGAGGATAAACGCAAGTACCAGACCTGGTGAGACTGGTCTACAATCAGATAAAACACAGCCTCACCTTGTGAAAGTAACTCTGTTACCCTTCACCCTCCCCTCCAACACACACCCCCCTTAAAAAAATAGCATTTTATGAATAGGATTTTTTAATGAAATGATCATATACACTGTGTTGGAATTATGTGTCGTATGTGTTTTTAATATGTGTGACAAAAGACAGAGCTCTATAGACATCAGTGTTGTACTCTTGCGCATGTGCGAGAGTGTAATGTTGAGGTTGTCTCTTGGCTGGTGAAGCACCAGGAGCTGACCTACGGAAAAAAGATGGCGGCACCCGCCAGGGACAGACTCCTGTCCTTCTATTTTTTTTTTATGCATATAAAAAAAATTCAATAACAAAATTTGATTGGAAATGCATGCCAATATTTATTTATTTTAAATATCAGAAATTCACATATTATTATAAGTGTTTTCATATTTTTTATATTGCGTCAACACATTCAAGAGTTGAAAATGGCACAACTTCAAAAAGCTAATCCAATACATTATCTTCTTTTCAAATGTGATTTACATTTTTCATTTATAGATCAGTAATACTTATATATTAAGCAATGTTCTGCATCTGTGAAAAAAAAAGATGGTTTATACTTATGGCAGGCTCATAAAGTGTGTCATGCTAAATATTCTGTATTTAAACCAGGCAGTGGCTGCACAGTAGGACAAGCAAGGCAGACAGATCAGAAAGAACATTGTATATTGGGAGTACATTAAATTCACTCTCGCACAGCGATCACTAAACAACCCACAATGTTTCATAAACTATCCTTTCTTGAATAAGAGCAAACCCCACTGTGGACCTAACCATGTAATGAAAAATTGATGAGCATGCCACAACAGTAGCACGCACTAAAGACAATTAAAAGATAAAATGATAGGAATGCATAATATATGAGAAAGCTGATTTAGAGAGAAAAGCAATCTTTGAAAAAATACAAAGAATTATGATCTTGTGAATGTTCTAGAGACTAAAGGAAAACAGCATATCTGTCAGTAAATGTATATTGAAAGGGAATCTATAATGAAAACAAAATTTCAATGTACAGCGATACCATAAGGTTCAGTGATCGCAGAAATAAAAACACAGTTGGTTTTGTTTTAGACATTTGTTTGTCTTCAGTTTTGTATCAGTTTATTTTGGGTATGGAAAACAAAACTGGAAAATGGGAGATTTTAAAATTGTTGCAACCTGAAATTTGGGCCAGATTTTTCAAAGTGAGTTGTTCCTGCTGATTTCACTGGTTTCCATGGTGACTGCAGAACTTTTAGAACTTTGCACCAAGTTTTCATTTGGGTGTACTGTAAATCCCACTCACTAGCTGAGTTGACTGACGCCTTCTTCGGAGTCTTCAGGCAAGCTCCAAAATGTTCTGGAAAAAACAGTGAGTTTCCTCCCATACTGTGTGTATGTAAATAAAGGTAAATGAATGATGTTTAAATGAATGCTATTCAACATAAGGACCAATACTTTAACCATGCTTGCACGGGGAATTAGCAATCTGCACATTCATTCACAGGCTGGCTTTCTGGGTTCTGTGCCAATGATATCTGGGCAACTCATGCCACCTTTTAACAGGAACTTGGTAATGCCTGGAGACATTCCGTTTAACTGGAATTACTGTTTTGTTTTGGACAGTCATAATCTTAATTCTTGCAAGCATTACAAATTTGCAACCCTCCAGACACCCTTAACGTTGTTATAACAACAAAACTATCTGTTGCTGTTAAGAGTTAATAAGCTAATTTGTATGTAGTATGTAAGACTCATCAGGCTATAATATATTATTATATTTTATTATATTGCATGACATCATGTATCAGGTGGAATAATATCTGGAGATCGATTTTTTTTTGTTTTTTTTTAATCTTGTAGTTCCACATATGGCCTCTTGAAGAAACTCATTCAGTAGCTAGAATCAGGCATAGGCAACCTTTGACACTCCAGATGTTTTGCACTACACCTCCCATGATGCTTTGCCAGCAATATGGGTGTAAGAGCATTATGGGGGATGTAGTCCACAACACCTCGAGTGCCAAAGGTTGCCTATCCCTGAGCAGCTAGATGCATCCTATGCTTCTCTGAGCTGTCTTTTTTGCAACACCTTTGCAACAAACGTCTCTGCTTATTGAACTAGTCAGAGTAGCTTGGGATAGTCTACATTTATATACCATTTTTTAAATTACTTGATATTTACTCCACTATCCTCAAGCATGGCAGTGTGTCCAAGCCAAATTGAAACTAGGAAATCACAGAACTTTACACTTGTTACAGAACTTCCTCATCAGTGCTCCTAGTAACCCATTGCACTAGAAACGTATTAAGCTCGCCATAAGGATTATATGGTTAAATGGCCTGCAGGAGCATTCAGAAATATCCTTAACATCCTCCAGATTAGCCTTTTGATTTATAAGCACTTGTCAACTGTCAGACATCAAATTAATCTATATTCCACATGCTGACGTTATGATTAAGCATCAAAGATGACGAGAGGTTCGTAAGTGCTGGGCATTAGAGGGAAATATTGACTGTCCTGTGTCCTTAGATTTAAATACAATTTTCTAAAGAATATGTAGGCAGCCCAAGCTCAGCTGTCATTTATCTCTCCCAACTATTCTTGGTTTAAAATTCTAATGTCTTTCATGCCCTGGAATAATGGATCTTCTTTCTTGAAATGATGATCACTTTCTCAGCAGGAGACATCACAAATAACTTTGCCCCCCTCCGCAGCGAAGAGCCATAGGTCGTGATTTATTCTGACGTTGCCGACAGTTATACTAAGCAGCCCTATTATTTAAGCAACTAACCATCATAAGCGATGGATGAACGTGTTCCGTTGGAAATTCGCAAAACAAATAGAGGCTTGTGGTACTTTTCTATGTTGTGTTTTCCAGGAACCAGAAGTAAAAGATTAATGTTTGTGGTAGAAAATAATCTAGTTCATTCATAAGCGCTACAATAAAACCAATTATTTTAGAATCATGTTCACTGTTTACTTTTCAAAAAGTTCTAACTATTTTTTTTATGACTATTTTTTCAACTGAGCAGGATTTCATAACACTAAAGGGGCCGTGGAGTAACTGTCCGAATTTTAAAGGAACGCTTTGGCGTTTGGATGGATGATTCTGGCTAAAGATAATGCAATTTGTAGACACAGGGACTCCATGTTCTCTCACCCTAAGTTGAAAATTTGATGTATCAGAAGATTGAAGTTCTACATAAACGAGTGAAACATAAACTTGATAATGCAGTGGACTCTTTGGCCAAACGTTTGACAACTTTTTTTATAACCAGGAGAGGTTTATTAATCTGCAAATGTTGTCAATAGCAACAGGGAGAAACAGTCCTGTCTTATCCCATATCTGTTGATGTTAAAGGGCTACTGCAGGCATCATGACCACTTCAGCGATCTGAAGGGGTCATGGTGCCTGGAGTCTTTATGTACAAACTTGGTTCATGCAAATACCGAATTTAACTCTTTTGCTGCCAGACGTGCAACTGCAGTATCATGAGAAGTCATCAGCCAGTCCAAAACAAAACTTTTGGGCTGCCTAATTTCAATTCTGTGCAAATGTATTATTATTATTGCCATTTATATAGCGTCATCAGATTCCGTAGCACTTTACAATATTATTAGAGGGGGGATTTAACTATAAATAGGACGATTACAAGAAAACTTACAGAAACAATAGGTTGAAGAGGGCCCTGCTCAAACCAGCTTACAGTCTATATGTGGTGGGGTATAAAACACATTAGGACAGGAAATAGCAATCAAATTAGGTGGGAGTGAAGCAGAGCTGGAAGAGAGTGTAGAGTGCTGCCCTTCAGGAGAGAGCAAGAGACAGGTATGTGAGGTAGAGGTTAGTCTGGGAGGCCATAGGCTTTATGAAGGAAGGGAACCACCCGCGAGAAGTCCTGCAAGCAAATGTAGATGCATAAACACTCATTTATTGGCTGAGAGAGATCATCTAATGCTCTAAGCGAATGAATGAGTGGCAGAATCGACAGGATCCAGATGTCATAAACCCTTCTTCGTAGGAGACCAGGCGCCCAGAGGGACATGTAAAACAGTATGCCCCATTACTGGGTAATGTTGCCTGGAAACTCCTTCCATCATAACAACATTAGACTGCGGTGTTCATGATGGTTGGCGCAACCCTTTCATAAATTATAAGGGCTTGTGGCTTGATTTAACTCAAGGAGAACATCAGTATATCCAGGGCTGGTGCAAGGATTTTTGCCGCCTTTGGCAAAAAATTATTTACCGCCCTCCCATGTAGTGACATCACAATGCCCTACCCACATGGTTCGCCCATGTTATGACATCAGATATGCCCCATCCCCGAGGGACTGCTTCTACAGCTGTCTGGGCGACTGGCCAGTATTAATGCTCTTTGTTGGTTCTGCCTGGGCAGCTCATTTGCCCAGACTCCAGTAAAGCCGCCATATGCTGCCCATAGGCGTTGTGCTTTTTTTTATTGTTAGGTAAGTGAACATTGATTAAAATGTTTAGTGGATGTGTGGTGTGTGTGTGTGGGTGTGTGCCTTGTGCAGGATGGATGAAAGTGTTGTAGCTATGTGTGAAGTGTATGTTGTGGCTTTAGTATAAGGCTGTGTAATGTGTGTATAGCTTTGACTGTCTGCGTGTGGGTAGCTGTGAGTGGTATGTGCAGCAGTGTGAGTAGCTGTGAGTGATACATTTTGGACGCTGTTAGTGTTATGTGTGGCAATATGTGATGTGTGGAAAATGTATGTGGGAAGTAGTAGAATTTCCATTTTGTACAAGATGGGAAGGGAGATTCAAGTCAGCTCCCCCTCAGCCCAATATAACCCGGGGGTGGGGACTAAGGCGCTGTAGTGAGTGTTTAAAGGCAGCAGTCAGGGATAGGGGCTGTAGTGGGGGGATAGGGGCATAATTGGTAGGTTAGGAGCAGTATTATGGTGGTTAGGACCTGTAGTGGGGGGATAGGGGCTGTATTAGGGGGGACAGGGGCTGTAGTGGGGGGGTTAGGACCTGCAGTGGGGGGATGGGGGTTTGTGCCAGTATTGGGGGGTTAGGACCTATAGTGGGGTGTTAGGGACACTAGTGGGAGCTTAGGACATTACGGGACGGTTTAAAAATATATACATGGTGGCCCATAAGACCCTACCCATCCATATCTCTTATGTATCCAGTGTATCTGTTTGCTGGATGGGTAGGGACTTATGGGCCACCCAGTATATATGTATACATTTAAACAAAAAATATATATATTTTTTCCCCCTTCCTGAGGCTTACCTTGGCCAGGGAGGGGGAATCCAGCTCCCTGGTGGTCCGGTGGGAAATGCAGCCCCTTCAGGCCGGCACCGGGATAAGCATCAAAGCGTTGCCACGTTAACCCACACAGCGGGGTGACCACGGTAACCCACACAGCAGGGTGGCACAGCGCCTTGCAGCTTAATCGCTCTTTTCAGAGCAGCAGTGCCTCTGTCCTCAGTGCCATGCGGCGTGGATGTAGAAGCGTCATGTGAAGCAGCACCCCTACCAAATGTGTGCCCTAGGCTACTTCGCCTATAGTTGGCACCTGCCCTGAGCACCTCCAGAGCATCTTTGGAAAAGTCTAGGTACTTTTTTTTGTCACTGACCAGCAGAAATCCCTTGGCTGTGGGGGTCTATACAATAATCTGTTAAATATCCATGGATAGTGGTTTACTGTCGGCTGCATTCACACCTACCTTCATTTTCTGCAGATTCACACGGAACCCAGAAATGTCCTCCTTAGGGAAGGAAAATGAAATATATAAAATATTATGTTCATTTTATTCTCGTTTATGCTAACAGCGTCAAATCGCTGCCGTGATTTGATAAGTGTGCACTGAGTATGTATGTCTAAGCACTTAACTGAGCTTGGAAATGCACTGGAAAGGTCTGTTTGCTGAAGACGGTATTAAAAAAGCTTTGCCATTAATAGATAGCACCTTAAAATGATTAAATGTAACATGCAGAATGGAGCATTATTATGCTACACGTGGCTCTACAATCTTAGCATTCACAGGATTATGATAATTAAGGCTTCCTTCACTTAGGGTGATGTGACACTTGCTTGACTATAATGTCACTCCACTTAAAGTCTGTGTAAACAACATTATCTTAGTCACTCTGCATTACATTTCCAACTGAGAGCGAAATTACAAGGTCAAAGTGGATGGAAACGTAGGTAATCCTAAGTATCATGTAAATACGGAGTACAAGATTCGGAATGGTTTTGGTAACTGCGTTAGGGCTGATTCAACGAGTCAGGTCTGTCCCTACAGGCTGTTATAACTTTAATTAAAATATAAACCTTCTCTGTAAAATGTAGCAATAGAAATAAAAACGTGAAGATTGTACAACGCACGAGCCAAATTAAACTGTTAGAAAAATGGATTTGGAGTTTTATATTAAATCCCAACCCCTACATAACATGCTTTTCCTGTATCAATAAAATGACAAAAAAAAGATGTATTTAGAAGAGGAATTTTTTTATTTTTTTTTACTTTGATTTTAAACATGGTGTTAAGCTAGATTGCTATTATTTGGTTTGGTTTTTTTTAAAGGGTTTTAGGGGGAGTGCAGTGGGACCTCAATAAACAGACAACTGAGAAGGGAATGTTGGTCAAAATTAGAAAACGTGTAAAAATTAACTGTGATAGAGAATTTATTTGGTTAGTCTACTTTATCATTTGCAATTCCCTTTTCTGGTTTTTCGTTGTCTCTGGTTTTAGCAAATAAAACCGTAAGAAGATTTTTTGGTTAAAAGTTAAGCACTAAAATACATAGCAAAAATAAACATTTCTCAAAATCTAGTAAATTGTAATGATGTTCTCTAATAATAATAATAATAATAACATTTTAAACCTTATCAGAATTGCTCTAATCACAAATACAAACATTTTAGCCCGTTTGATCACTTAAGTATAGCAAGGTATCCTGATGACCTCTTCTCAACACAATGACATGCCCAGAATTTAATAATATAGACTAAAAATGCTATAATGGCCAGCTTACCAAGAGGACAGCCCTCCAAATTACAGAGAGCTCCATAACAGCCTTCCAGCCAAAAATGAACAATATAAAGAATAACCGTGTTAGTGGACACATACTAACCTTACTTGCTGCTGCTAATGGCTTTGCACCAGTTTCTGGTCGGAATCTAAAGGTGGCAACAGATGCCAATGGAAGAAGTTTTGAATTGCTCAGAGATGTGCAGAATTGTTTGATTACTTATTTTTTTTTTAAAGAAATGTCCCCCTACTCGATTTGCTCTTTACTGCACTATACTTGGAGTAAGTACTTTATAGATCCAGCGGCAAATGATAATTAAAGATTCGTAAACAATCAATATAAACACATACGTTGTATTCACTAGAGTGGGAATAGCTGGGATTTTAAAGTGAATTCAAAGTGAATTTGTAAATTTAGGACAAAATAGCCAAATTTGAAATTATTTCAAAGTCAATTCTGTTTATAATTTTGCTATTTTGACCTTAAATTTGAAATTCACTTTGAATCCCCAACTACTCTCACTTTCGTGAATAATCCTGTTATAGGATAACAGTACATTTTAATTTTTAAACTCTGATAACAATTGTTACTCTTGAGTGTTTTGCGATAAGCAGTTTTAGATCAGCATAGAATCCATAACTATCTGAATCCAAATTAACATACACATACAGCACCACCTTACAAGACGAACATTAATGAGAAATGTAAGCATGACTTATGGATATAAAATTAATGAGGTTAAAAGCATGTCGTTTAATGGAATAAATTGCCTCCGTGTATCAGATTAGTTCAGCAGCGGAGCTTCTCGGTTTCCCTACCACTCTGCCTGACACAAGTAATTTTGTACAAGTCATGTTCAGAAACAACGTATACATTAAAAACTGCACATCCACCCAAACAATCCTGGACACCTCCCAAGTGTCCAGTATCTAGAGAAACAGTCCCGATTGGAGATCTCTATTCCAGGTTATACCTCAAGTGTCTATCATCTTGACGAACTTGAACACATTAATGTTTCTTGTATATGGAGGGTTTCCTGGAACACACTGCATTGAGCTATAGCACGGGGATTATAAATTCCCTGTGTTAGATGGGTTTCCTGGAATGCTCCAGTCAATTGCATTGCATTGAGTTATGGCATGGGGTGTACATTCACTGTGTTAAAGTACCAGTGCTATTCTTGATACAACCAAACGACTGTAAATAAATTTTTGTTTATTCTTTGTCATTCACTTGGTTTTAATTCTCAATGGCAGTTTCTGTATTAGACCATAAAATTGAAAAAAAGCTAATTAAAATTGCGTAAAGGAGAACTGAGAAAGATTTATTGCCCCATGTTGAGAGTCTACCTGGAAGGTTGGCCAACACAGGATTTCTAAACTTGGGGAAGATGAGAAGAAACGCAATGGACCCATGACCACTTGCTAGTTCACTCAATGATAATAGTCTGCATGCAATGAGTGCTTACATTGAATAATAATCAGAAGTACATTTTACTGATTCTGTAGGTGAGCTTGTCCAGAGCACCAGTGCATTTCAACCTACAGCCTTTCACAAGGTGGAACTCGGGCATTTCCTCACTTTATGAGACATGGGAAGTTTCCAGGGAAAAGTTACAGGGTATAACCTTTAATGCCCACATATACTTAGAGGCATGGGGTACACATAGGATCAAAGTGCTGAAAAGCCTTCAGGCACATGACATGAGGGATGGCACCAGTAGTGCTAAAATGACTAGGCATCCCTCTGCGACTTGCCTTTGGTGGGTCGGTACTATCAATGCCAGAGAAACACGGCAATGTACAAGTTAGTAGGGGCGGAACATTAAACTATTTAACAACTCCCATCTGCCCAGCAAGGAGGTAGAACAGAGCTGAAAGAGCCAAATTCTTAAGTGACAAAAGTAAGGTAGATGAACAGGACTGCCTCCTGGCTAATAAAGGACCCCCACGTGGTATAATAATACCCCTCTTATTGTTGAGCAATAACATCTAAACACATGACATTTGCAAAGAAAGCTATAGTCATTGTGTTACAGCTGTTTACAAACTGGCATTAATAATCTAAATCAGATTTACAGAATTTAAGGTTGTGTTAATGAGTTAGCAGTTTAATAAAAACACATTTATTGATGGTGTCCCTTTAAATAAATGTTACGTTTGCTTCTTCTAAATTCAACTCCGGGGAGTTCTGTAGAGGGTGAGAAGATCTTAGCTCTCTGTGTGTCCTCTTACACAATTCTGCAGATACTTAAGCAATGTATGTTTTCCCTAGAAGAGGTTTTATATGAGAGAAGGCTTTTTAATTGTTTCTTTTAATATAAATACACGACTGGATTAAGTCTCATGAAAAGGGCATTTGGATGTCAGAAGGGCTTCATTGGAGAAAGGATTATGAGCTTATGTCTTGGGAAGAGCATACTTTTAACTGTGGGGTCTAAAATCCCAAATCAGTTAACCCTTTGTCCCCATATACCTCTCAGGTATTGAACGGGTTAAAGCAACTCCAGTTAATGCAATTTCAGATATCAAGCAGTTTATTTAATCTACTTTAGTCAACTCAATGCCATTCTTCTTTGTAACTGATCATCTTTCTGTTGAAGTATTATCCGAGTATTTCAGATGGAGTTACAGTGTTTTTGCCATTTAAGCAATTGGGTTAATAGTTTTGATGTTCTACTGTGACATTATGCCAAAACACCACCATACAACATACTCACTGTATTTCTATATTAATATTAATGGGACACTACAGTCACCAGAACAAATACAGCTTATTGTAATTGTTCTGGTGAGTATAGTCAGTTCCTGAAGGCTTTTTAATGTAAAACAGTGCCTTTTCAGGGAAAAGGCAGTGTTTACATTGCTTCCGAGGAACACCTCTAGTGGCCACTCCTCAGACAACCACTAGAGGTGCTTCCTGGGGCAGTGTTGTACAACGTGCAGCACTGCCATTCAGTGTGTCCACACTCTGCTTAGAGACACTGAACTTTCCCCATAGAGTTGCACAGAATAAAGACATTTCTATGCGGAGATGCTGATTGGCACAGCACGGCGTTTTGCTGCGCATGCACATAAACCTTTCAATGCTTTCATATGGATAAGCATTGGATTGTCTGAAATCATCAAATCTGGTTATGTCAGCCAAGGAGGTGGATCTGGGGCGGGGCCAGACATGAGGGGGCTGACCACCTAAATGGTGGTTTTAGAACTATAGTGTCAGGAATGCACGTTTGTGTTCCTGACACTATAGTGCCCCTTTAATGTTTATCCTTATATATAAACACATTCTGTAGTTGTTATGGTGCCATAAATCCCCAGGTGCTAGTCCACGATAAGGAGTCAAACGGTCTTTGAATCGTTTTAACACTTACCTGTTTCTCTTAGAAGCCCAGAAAGAAAGTCATTTGAGTTCTAAACAAAAGCACTTAGTTAGTTTGTGTTTCCTTCTGTATACAGATAGCTGTATCAAGCTTATTGAACATAAATGTACAAATTTAAAGTCCTAAAAAGTACGTTAGCCTTCCTGCATCTAGTCAAAGTATCCCATTTATTATAGGCAACTGAATCCCTTGTACCATTGATAATCATACTCTGTTGCGTGAAAAAAATTCTCAGGTAAAATACGTCTTCAAACTTCTCAACATTCTTATATTTCCACAGACATTATTTTTCTGCCTTGTTGTCTGTGGGAATATTTGGACTTTTCAATGTGTACTTTTAAACTGATATCTTTATCCATGACATATTCCAAATATCGCCCGGTAGCAGCTGTTTTAAATCCCCTCTAATCTCTCTGAGAATATTCTTCTCAAATCAGTATGTTTAAATCTATGTAACCCTTGAGAATCCAAAGGAAATTTGTTTGGCACTGGCTTTTTACCAATTTGTATGTAAACAAGGGTACAATATGTATATTTTGCAGTGTATTTTAACATAGCATAGCTTGCTTATTAATACTGTACAGACAAAATTCTGATAAATTCTACCAGGTATGAAACCTGCACCCATGAGGTTTGAAAAGAGCTAATTATTCACCTGCTTAAATAAGAATAATTTGAAGAATTATGAACCATTAGTCTCATTGCTCTTAGAATGTTGTCTAGAATGATGCTGGATTAGACGCTACACAGTGTAGCGAAATTTGAAATCTTCAGGATTTTCAATCTCCGTATAAAAAGGCTGGTTTACCGTAGGCCAGCAGTGATGTAACAGAACCGATCTGCAATATCTTCAAGGATTCTCTATTTTTTTTATTGTTATTTAATAACAGGCCTGTCATCTGCGAGGGTCTAATCTCTTTACTCCTAGAGAATTGTGTGCAGCCGTTTCACAAGGTGTAATGTGTTTTGTGTTTATTTTATGACAAAACCTAATATCACCTCGAGTGCAAACGCAGAAGATGACACTCATGTAATATGTCTCTGATAGGCAATGACTTAGGAAAACAGCATGTCCATGTCAGTCCTCTGGAGTGAGTGCCAACCAATTTCTCATATATGTAAAAACAACCAAGAATCTGAAATGCTGGATTTTAGCAGATGTCGACTGTCTTACGCCAACCAACACATGCCTAAAATAGTTGATACAACATTTGGAGTTTCAAAACTGACACTTAAGTTTTACCTATAGGTTTTCTAAAAAGCTCACTGGTGAGGAACACTCCAATTATCTAAGAAGCAAGACGGTATCTGATTGACCTAGAATGTGTTCTGTTTTTTGTTTTTTTAAGTGGTACCAAATTAATGGTCTTACATGAAATGTACAAATGGCCTGAGAGGATTAATGCACAAAAGTAATAAAGGATGACACCTGAGACTATAGTTTCAAACATTATTTTTAAAGAAGGAAACATCAACCAGGTCTATCAAGCATGCACTGTTGCTATGTGCATCTCATAAAGTCCTGCACAGCAGCTCAATAAGAGTGTATTTCTAAACCTGTCCCAGAATGCCATGCAAAATATGCAAATAAGCACAGACAGCATTGTTTCACTTTTATTTCACATTTCTTTAGGCTTCCTTTGGGATGACCTGTTTTGTGCAGGAGCTACTGTGTACGTCACCAAGTGACCGCAAGTATACATGGCTTCCTGGGAGAAAAGGCATAAAAGGAATCCTGTCTTTTTCCCACAACCGAACCACTTGCCTTTAGTTAGAATCTGGGGAGATGTATTTACTGATAACAGAAAATGAGACTCAGTGTTTGTGTGCAGCTCTGGGAACCGAAACCCGTCTAAAACAAGAAGGAGCATTTTGAAACACAAGATCTCTTTAGCATAGTGGTAATAATACCATTTGTAAATCAAAAGAGGCTTTGATCTATTTGTATGCATTAACCAGACTATAGTTTTCATGTAAATCACGCTGATTCTATTGACAAATTAATAAACGGAATAGCAGGAAATAAATATTTAGATTTTTTTTTTCTGGATAAAATTATTGTTTACAGATCTTTTCACAGTTAATAAAAAGATGAAAGCTGTTTTGTTTTTTGTTGTTTTGATGTAAAAAAAATAGTTTTGCTATAATATTCTAGATTCTAAATCACAACAATATAAGATTTATCACATAAAGTGCTTATTTTGTAAAATATACAGAAAAAGGTGTTAAATAGTGTTTTTATACATGAGTGTATTTGTTATGTTACATGTATATTATATACACATTGAAAATAGCAATATTGCAAATTATATCACTATATATATATATATATATATATATATATATATATATATAAATATCTTTTATTTTTTTTATTTATTTTTGGGCCATAATCCACCCTTGCTTGCTACTAATTCTATTTTATTTACCCTTTACCACGGTGGGCCCTCTTTTATTTACAGGTCTACCCGTACGTCGGTTTCGGCACACCACAACCAACGTAATAAATTAAACAACACCGTGTCGCTGGAGAAGAATGTGGTGCACATATGTAATTGTTACGGCAGGTTTTTCTCTTGGCCTATACATGTTTTGGAAAATGTGATTAATTTATAGAATCATTGGTATGATCTACATGTATGCTGTAGGCAGTGGTAAGGCTTAATGCCATCAACAGGAGTGTTCACAATGATCAGGTTTCCTAGACGTTACTATTTTTCTGTAGAGTGCATGCCATATAGAGACAGAGACACTATCCATATCGGCAGCTTTTCATGGCCTGGTAATGGACATGTAGTTAGGGGAATATTACTCTAGCCTAGAATTTGGAAACCTTTACTGTGGACTACATCTCCCCTGATGCCTTGCCAGCATTCTGGCTGTAAGAGCATTATGAGATATATAGTCCACAACCTCTGGAGTGCTGAAGGTTGCCTACCCTTCCTCTAGACAGTGGATATAGGGCATGTTGACAACTGTTTGGGACCATTAAAGGTAGTGTGGCTCCAATCTAGACATTGAAAAAGGGAACTGGGGGCTCACAGCAAACATAAATGTATCAGATTTATATAAATTGAGGGAACAGCGGATATATAAAAATACAGTTTGAAATCTTAAAAATGACATATCAAATAGCAAAAACATATGGGGATTTAGTCACACCATATGATTATACCATGTCAAGCTCACCATTAGGACAACTAAATCGCCATGTTTGTTTTCAAAGATGGGTGATATTAAGTAACCTTGTAAGATTCAAAACTCAATATTTTGTTTTGTGTGTGCTGTTTCCTTAATCTTTATTTCACATCCAGACATCAGCAGGCAAAACACATACAAAAACAAGACGATTGCATTAGCCAGGCATGCACTACTCTCGATAACACAGTAGTACAACTCCCCAGACATCAGGGCCAGATATGGAAAAGACATCATTTTACAAGTGGCGTTAGAACTATACCACACAGGCAGTAAGCAGACATGTGTTCCACAGTATAGTATGTCGTTTTTAATTATTGTTATAGTATATATAATATGTTTATATTAAATAATTATGTGTGCTGTAAGAAGAACTGAGTCACTCAATAACTGCCATATTATAAGGCCAAACGAGCCATCCATGTGGCTAAGCAAGCCCTCTCTGGAGGAAAGTATTTCCTGTTAAATCAGACTGTTTCCCATAATTTGGTTTATTTTTATTGCTATCTCTTCCAATCTCCATGCCTGATATATTTTGATTGTCATTCATATCTGCAAATTATCTCTTATTTTGCCTCCTAAATCCCCTAATCCCTTATGTATGGGATACAATTATGTTCATTGTCATCCATTCAATGAATGATCTCTGATAACATCATCAAGTTCTCATTCCAAGATGTATCTGCATGTTTCTATTCCATTCTATTTTTTGTCCCCAGATCCCCATGTTACTATTTGAGGATTTATTTATTTGCTCCACTCAGTAAACATGTGCCAGGGTATTTAATGCACAGTTTTTTACAAAATTAAAACGTTTGCCAAACACCACCATGACCTCTCCACATTTTCACCGAGCTTGTGTGTAATTCCACTTTGCTCAGTGACACAATGTAATATAGATCGACATTGTCTGGTGTTAGTGAATACTCTTCCTCTCTCTGCTTCCTGTAGGTCATGATGGTTTGATTATTCAGATCTCCAGGGAATGAAGCAAGGAAAGTGTGAAAAGATCTAGTTACACAACTAGACCACAGATTACAGAACAGAAAAGATTGTCTTCCCACTCAGTTTTTGGTAACTGTTGTTTATTTTATATCCCCAACAAAACAAAGTAAGTAAACAAGTCTTAACTAATGTATGGTACGGCATCTTATAAACATACTAAAATATATAATAATGTACTATAAAGGCACTAAATATTACTTATTGAATAAAATCAGAAAATTAGATAAAAATGTACTATAAAGGCACTAAATATTACTTATTACATAAAATATTTGATGGTCCAGGGATACAGAACAGCTGTCCAGTTGTGGGTTTGCAGGGTAGATCTGAATAGTTAGTTTATCTTTCCTACTATACTTGGTATGACCAAGATCTTAATAGCTGGTAAACATAACTCCAGAGCAGGATTAAACATAAGACTCCCACCTATTCTGCTCCCACCTATCTATCCTCCCTAATACGCAAGTATGTCCCGTCTAGGCCCTTATGCTCTGCTGAAGACTTACGTCTATCTTCTGTCCGTACTCCACCCTCTGATGTTCGCCTTCAAGACTTCTCCAGGGCTGTACTGTATCTGTGGATCTCACTTCCCTCCTCCGTTAGATGCTCACACAGTCTCCACTCCTTCAAAAAATCATTAAAAACCCATTTCTTCGTAAAAGCGTATCAATTAAACTGTTAATAGCTCCTGGCTGATTCCTCTCTTGCAACTGTCATTAGTCTAATACTATCCTTACCTTTTTGTGTCATTTTACCCCACTCCCTCTAGCATGTAAGCTCATTGAGCAGGGCCCTCAACCCCTCTGTTCTTGTGTGTCCAACTTGTCTGGTTACAACTACATGTTTGTTCGTCCACCCATTGTAAAGTGCTGCAGAATTTGTTGGCGCTATATAAATAATAACATAATAATAATAAAAATAATAATAATAAGTTGACCCTAGGTAGCCGCCTAGGGCCCAGGGTTTATACAGGGCCTCAGGCCCTCTTATTCTTTGTTTGCATATCTCAGTGGATACCCCAACCTACAATATCCAAGTACTAGTAATCATAAGTTTTATCCCTGACAAGGTAAACTCGGACTTTCACCTGTCAGTTAAAGGGCTACTATTAAAGGGACAATATAGTCATAAGAACCACTACAGCTTAATATAGTTGTTCTGCTGAATATAGCCAGTCCCTGCAGGCTGTTTTCGGGCAAAGAGAAAGGGCAGTGTTTACACTAGGGACACCTCTAGCGGCAGTGTTTTGGCTAGGGACACCTCTAGCAGCAGTGACTCAGACCACCACTGGAGGTGCTTCCTGAGTCAGTGTTGCACTGTGTGCATGGAGATGCTGAACGCTGTTCATAGAGATGCACTGATTCAAAGCATCTCTATAATGAGATGCTGATTGGCTCAGCGCATTGTTTTGCCATGCAAGTACAATATCCTCTCAGTGCTTTCCTATGTGAAAGCATTGGATTGCCTGAAATCGTCATATTTGATGATCCCAGCCAAGGAGGCCAAGCAGAGCTAGTCCAGCAACAACAAGACCAGCTCGGTGAGCACACTACCCTTTTAAATGAAGGCAAGGGGGCTGGACAGCTAAACTGTGTTTTTAAAACTATAGTATCAGGAATACATGTTTGTATTCCTGGCACTATAGTGTTTCTTTAAGAAGGGCAATCAGTTGCCTTATGAACAGACTGGACACTGTTGTAACAAAAAACTATGGTCCATTCAAGATGCCCAGCAAAACATGATGAGGTATACTTGAGGCTACAATCATGCCACAACCATTTGCCTCTTGCTGCTACTTTATAAAATTAGAAAGTTTTCCATACACTTAATGCTAAATCCACACATGGCTTTAATCACTTCTGCTTTGATGTATATGCTCCCTTTCTGTAAAATACTGCATTCTAAAATGACCAGTTCCCATACTTTTAGGCATGTGTGAGTTAAGTTGCAAAGATATTGCAGGGATATAATTACTGTAACTATCTGTTGCTATACTACAATTATCAGTACACCCAGTCATCCAGACACTCCAGACCAAGCATGTCAAACTTGGCGAGCCGTGAGTACATGCTTAGTGTTCCAAGCAGAGTAGGCACCTGCTTTCTCCACATTGCAGGTGCCTACTCTGCTAACATTTATCTGGCCGGGGAGGACAGGAAGGTGGATGCAGTGAGGAAGCTCAGCGTTCCTGCTCCTCAATGCTCCCTTGCGCCCTCTGTAGCATTGCCGTGCGCCGGAATATGATGTCATATTCTGGCACCCGGCATCACTAAACTGCACGCAAGGGAGCAGTGAGGACCAGGAAGGCTGAGCTCCAGATAAAAGATCCCCACTGGACCCCAGGGATAAATACAATAATGTGATTGTGTGCAAGAATGTGTAAATGTGTGAGTGTGTGTCTGTAAGTCTGTCAGAGTGTGTGTGTGTCTCTATGTCAGTGTGTGTGTGTGTCTGTCAGAGTGTGTGTATCTGTCTGTGTGTCAGTGAGTGTGTGTCCATCTGTCAGCGTGTGTGTTTGTCAGTGAGTACGTGTGTGTCAGTGAGTGTGTGTCTGTCTGTGTGTCTGTCAGTGAGTGTGTCTGTGAGTGTCTGTGTCTGTCAGTGAGTGTATCTGTGTGTGTGTGCGTGTGTGTGTGTGTGTCTATCTGTCAGTGCGTGTGTCTGTCAGTGTGTGTGTGTCAGTGAGTGTGTGTCTATCAGTGAGTGTGTCTGTGTGTGTCTGTCTGTCAGTGAGTGTGTGTGTGTGTATCAGTGAGTGTGTGTGTGTGTCGGTCAGTGTTGCGATGGCCGCAGCTGGACAGTGGAGGACCTGGAGGTGCACGAAGGCACTCAACTCCACATCACATTCCAACATGATGTCGACGTGCTCCACCTTGACAGGGTTTCAAGAAGTAGCGGGAGGATCACCTTTTGGCACAGGGTGCGGCCGGCGCCAATTGGGCTATACCAGAGGTCGGACTCCAGAGTCGCATACTGGCAGGGGCAATGTGAGTAGAGTGTGCTTGTTGGCTAGAGGAGGGTGCTAGGATTTAGTATATGTAGGGACTGGGATTTAGTAGAGGGGGGGCTCGGATTTAGTAGAGAGGGGTGCTGTGGTTTAGTAGAGGGGGATACTGTTTTTTTTTTTTTATACTGTACTTTTCAAAACAAACCTACGTTTCTATGAAAATGTACGTTTTGGGGGGTTTTTTGCGGCCCACAAAAACTAAAACCTTGTTTATTTGGCCCTTGCTAGACTTTGAGTTTGACATGCTTGGTCTAGACGGTGGTAGATTATAACAGTTGAGCCTCTTGTTGGTTTTCATAATAGAAACATTCTATTATATCCACAACCACATTGATTCCACTGTTACTTTCCAGAAGCCAATTTGCTCACAATTTGTGGTTAGGTCTAATTAAGCAATCCAATTCTCATGTACTCTCTAGTCACCATACATTAGAATTTGTTAATTAGTCTGATATTGCACACTCATCTACCTGATTTCTTCACCAGTCTTACTTTCATTACCGATAAAGTTCAACATCTATAGAGCAATATAGATATTACCTAAGGTGACCTGGGGGTTGATTCACTAAACAGTAAGGCGCTATGAGTATTTTGAACATCTGTGTCAAAATACCTAAAAAATTCAAACAATTCTAAGAGATGACGCTTAAAAATATAAAAGAAGGAACGCTACAGATTAGGCTTGATTTACAACCGTTCAGTAGGGTAAATTTTTTCAATAATAACGGTAATTTTCATCCTGACTATAGGTTATCAAGTACTTATATTAAAGGGATAGTATAGTCATTAAAACAACTTTTGTTGCATGAAGCAGTTTTTGTGTATAGATTATGCCACTGAAGTCTCACTGCAGAATTATCTGCTGTTAAATCACTTTTGTTTCTGTTTATGCATCCCTAGTCACACCTCCCCTGGCTATGACTGACACAGCCTGCATGAAAACAAAATGGTTTAATTTTCATTTGGATGTAACTTACTTTAAAAATGTTTATGTCCTGCTCTGTAAAATAAACTTTAATTACATGCAGAAGGCTATTGACAAAGCATGCAATGAAACATTCTGAATTAAACAGAATTTGCAATAAATGAAGTGTAAACATAAGATGACTCTTTACAGGAAGTGTTTAGGAAGGTTGTGAAAGTCACAGCCAGGGGAGATGTGGCTAGGGCTGAATAAACAAAGTGATTTAACTCCTAAATGGCAAAGAATTAAGCAGTGAGACTGCAGGGGCATGATCTTTACACAAAAACTACTCCATTAAGCTAAAGTTGTTTTAGTGACTATAGTGTCCCTTTAATGGAAAACCCCAAAAGCCAATATTTTTTTTTACATAAGTTATACACAAAGTTAAGCGAATAATGTTAATTAATTGCACTTACAACAATATTCACATGATGTAAAATTTATACAGTAGCTACATTGAATGGGTATTTAGATTCTGAACCTACAAGTAGTGATGTCGCGAACCGTTCGCTTCAACATGGATGCTGTCCAGGAGGTGGGATGGTCTGGGAGGGAGGGTCTGCTGGAGATTGGCCGGGATGTGTCAGCTGACCGGAGTTCGCCACGAACGGTTCGAGGCAAACCGTGGCGAACCATTCGCGAAAAGTTCGCGAACGGTTCGCGACATCACTACCTACAAGTCGTCAGCAAACTACTAAACATTTGCCATGTGTTTTTCACTGGCAAAGAATTATGGGAGTTGTAGCTTGTTAACGCTGAAGGTCAAGTATTGCAACACACCTGCTATTATTGTGAAATAATAATATATTTTACTCTGCATAAAAATGTTGATAACAATGCATAATAAAAACGCAAAAGAAAGCATATGGGGTTTTGATATAGTAATGATTTTCTCATGAAGTCTATAAGCTCTGCAAGTTTACTCTGAGCTTAACTTCATTTCAGGATAACTTTTAACTAGATACCTCTAAAAATGTATTTATTCTCGTCTGCATTAGGAATCAGCAGGGACTACGGTTCACAGCTGCCTGGAACCAGATTTTGTTTATAAGGAGAGAAATATGAAAGATGGGAATACTTTCTAAACAAACAAACACCAAAAATCTCCGTTCTACAAAAGCAAACACACATGATATCTTTCATCTTGTTAAGCAAACACATGGATGTTTCCGTGCTGCCTTCGGAAAAAAAAATTTGCACGGACTTAAGTTTAGAAGAATAAAGTTCATTAGATAGAGCTGCGGATTGTTGCAGAAGGGATAACAAACTGTATAGATTAAGATAGAGTACAGGTGAATAGTTAATGCTGCAAGGTTCTTCCAAATCCAGATTTGGGGCAGTGGTTCCCAAACCAGTCCTCAAGGCCCACCAACAGTCCAGGATTTATGTTATTTCCCTGTTTTATTCCAATGGAGATACTAACAAAACCTGGACTGTTGGTGGGTCTTGGGGACTGGTTTGGGAAACGCTGATCTAGGGCAAAACATAAATCTACCATGATGCTCTGTCAGCTTCTAGAATGGCAAAGCATCACGGACGTTGTACTTCTGCAATGCTTGGGGATCCACCATTTGCACACACCTGATCTAGGAGTTTGATCCCTGGTGTTCCACTTCGGGAGACATTAGAGGCAAATTTCCCCTAACCGCAGGTTAAATAGATCATTAGACAAATTAAATTCAAGGCATTCAGTCCATTCAAGAGGTCTGCATAGGATGACCCTGAGTAAGGATGGGCAGCCAATTTGTCCTGCCCCTCAACATATCTCTGGCATGCCACCTACAGAACTTATTGATCACTGTCTGACATTCCAAATTTCTAAATGCTAAAATGTATGACTGAAAGTCAAATTAAAGACGCTTGAACTACATTCTAAAGCTCTTTGCAGAAATGCCCTAAACTCGTTTCCATCAAATTCCTATGGTGTTCTTACCTCAAATAAGACTGTATGTTCTTCTTAACAGAGCCCAACAACTTTACTACCCATTGTAAAAATAACCATGTACATAAATTAAATAAGTTTACTTATGATAAACATTCACACTCCTAAAGATGTGAGTTATAGAATTTAAAAAAAATTATATTTCCCTTTTAATACTAAATCATTATAATTGTGATTGGCTGTGCATGGGGTGGGCGTATTCTCAATGTCACACATGTTGCCTTACGACCTAAAGAGGGCTCTGACCACTTAAGTTAATGCCATCTAGGAAGACAGCCAGAAAAGAGATCAAGATTGCAATGAGGAATGTTGCAGTAAGTAGTGTTTGTTATATTTCAGTGGGAGAAAAAACTAATAACTGGATCTTGAGAAAGATTTGCCATATTATTAAGACTTCGATAAAACCTGTATTTACATTTCCAACCAATGTGGGGAGTTTAGGAAATTGCCATCTACTTTGACTCATTAAATTCACATTTTACATTCTAATAATACACATATAACCTATCAAGAGTCCAAGCTGCAATTATTAAATAGTACTGTGTGGATACGGATTTGCAGACCTATATTCATAGTGAGAACTAAAGAATTGTAAAGTTAACAAGTTGTGACTACTTTATTGTAGATTGTAAGCTCTTTTGAGCAAGGCCCTCTTCACCCAGGGTTTTCAGGGGGACAGTCCTGATTTCGGAGTCCTGTCCCTCAGTCATGATTTAGTTGAATGGTATCAGGAATCCAGGGACACCAGGGAAGGGTCCCGGGTGCAGCACAGGACAATAACATCATTAGACATTCTCATGCTGTGCAAAAGACACATGGACCATGCATGGAGCGCTTCATGGGGATATTTGCATGGTCCTGCAGGTTATGGAACAGTTGGAATATTTTCTGTCAGTGTGGCATTCTTGATGCCAAGCTCCCTTAGTGGTGTGCTCACCCACTTTCTGTATCTGCCTGCTTATTAGGGGAATTGCCAGTGACACAATTTATCACCCTTGAAGGCCCACCGACCCATTCCGACTCTAACCTCCCAATGTTGGGAGGTATGTTCACCTCTTTTCTTTGTCTGTGTTATCTTGTCTGTCAATTACTTGTTGTTAAATATCCCCATTCTATAATTGTAACGGGTAGTAAAAATGTCAGCACTATATAAATGTGAAAAATATTAAAGGATCACTATAGTGTTAGGAAAACAAAGCGGTTTTCCTGACACTATATAATCCTTGGGGGACCCTCACCCTCAGGGTCCCCCTCCCGTGGTGCTGAAGGGGTTAAAACCCCTTCAGCAGCTTACCTTAATCCAGCGCCGGGCTCCCTCGGCGCTGGTGACCTCTCCTCCCCTGCCCATGTCAGCTCCCGAGTGGAGCTCGGTCACCCAGACCACTTCAGCTCAATGAAGTGGTCTGGGTGCCAGGTCCTCCAGGTTTTAACCCTTCAGATGTAAACATAGCAGTTTCAAAGAAACTGCTATGTTTACTGTAACGGACCGTTTTGCACACACAAGGTTAAAAACCGTTTAGGCGATATTCCCCTTTCAGATGCACCGACAGCTACTGCAATCACCAATCTCCAGAACTGTAAACTACACAAACCCTCCAACTCCCAAACAGGCAACACACGAACACTGGAAACAGCCGAACAGGAAAAGCATACAATCAGCTTACACTCCTGGCAATCAGCATACAATCCAATTCCCCCCAAGAACGAGACGACACTTCGTTTGAGGATCAAGCAGAACTGGTTTACTGGGGCTACCTGCGTGGCTTTTATGCAGGTCTTCCACCTGGTGGACACTCCCCTAGGGGGCCAGATGGAAGACTGGGAAACATATTGGACATTAACCAATCACAGACATACACCTTTAAACACACCCATAATGCATCACAATCTCTCCTCTTTATTCTGGAGATAATTGGGAAGTAATCCAATTATCTCCCAGGACAGAGGCAAAACTCCATTGAGCACATGTTAATAAAAAGACTCAAAAATACCCATTGTTGCAAATAATTAACAAAACACATACATTCTAGATATCCCCAGATAGCTTAGATCTGAGCGCACATTATTAGCGAATGGTGCTCAGATCACATATATATAGTTCAATCGCCATGGAGCCAAAGTCTTTTCCATAGTCTTTCGTTACACGAATAGGCTCCATGGCATAGCTATCTGGGGTGATGCTGTTCATACGGTCAAACTACCGAATGAACAGTCATTCGGTTCCACTACCGAATGCAGAGCTAAGGAGGCTGGCGGCTCATAGGTGTTCGCGCAAATAAGTGTCCGTTTCCAGTTCCATAGTTTGGGCGCTGAACACAGCTGGCCGTTCGGGAGTTAAAATGGCTGCTGCCACGTGTTCGGCAAACGAACAAAGGCCACCCAGCATTCGTCAATTAAGCTGCAGTTAACCACAGCTTCTGGGCGGTCAATTGACGGCACACTCCAGTTCCCAGGTGGTCGGTCGTTCGGTACTTGGTTCGGTAGATTGAATCTACCGAACCCCAGGCAGAAAAGCACGAATACGCCTTTCTGCTGGGAAAATAAAAAGGTTTTAAATGCTGGGCCATAGTCTAAAGGGAGCAGGCGAGCAACCAGGCTTCTCCAGTGCACAGTTGGTTCTGCCACATTTACATTACAGGGTTAAACCAGCCTCTAGTGGCTGTCTTCCTGAAAATGCAAAAATCACATTGAGCACACAGAACGTCAATAGAAAAGTACCTATGGTTGGTTTGAATGCACGCACGGCTCTGGCTACGCATGCACCTTCGGCTCCACTCGGGAGCTGACGTCGGAGGGGGAGGAGTGGACACCAGCGCCAAAGGAGCCCAGCGCTGGATTAAGGTAAGTAACTGAGGGGGTTTTAACCCCTTCAGCCCAGCGGTAGGGGGGCTCTGAGGGTGGGGGGGACCTAAGGGTTATATAGTGCCAGGAAAACGGGTTTGTTTTCCTGACACTATAGTGATCCTTTAAAAATTGCATCTATTTATGTTACTTGTTCTTACTGTGGGTTTCCATCACATGGCTCAAGTAGAAACGTTATGACAAATCATACAGCATGAAATCCACCAGTTGACCATGCTCGGTTTCAGTAGTACAAGTCGGAGATATGGGGAAAATATGACTTGGAATATATGTATAGTAAGTCTGCTGGTTTTTGGTTTGGGTTTTTTAAAGTTTACGTGGCTTCAGTGGACTGGCACTTTGAATGTCAGCTGCAATAGGTGACTTTGCAACCACCTATTTGACTATTTCATTTGACTGGTCAACACCAAGTCAGATCTTTGTAACAAGACTCCTTTATACTTGATGCAGAGACACATTCACACATCAGAAACCAAATCATGAATATGATCTGTGCTTAAAAGATCCTCAAATTTATAATCACCCTAAATAAAAGTTGGTATCTATATTAAAAACAAAAAGAAAAGACATGTCACTTTCTCAGTTGCACTGCCAGCATTTTTGTTTATTTGGGAAGGGACGAAAAGTATTTAATTATTAAACGAATTGCATTTAGCAGATGGTCAAAGAAAAGTACTTAAAAAAAAAAAAAAAAAACTTGCCCAGAGGGTTATATAAACGAACAACAGAAAAAGCCAAACAGCTGGTGCGTGAAATCAATAATGAGAAAATTAGTTCTACTGTATCTTTGTTTTCATTGTCTGGACAGTGCGGACAAGGGGAAGGAGGGAGATAATCAACTTGTGAACTTCACAAAGTGCTTGAATGGAATTACGTGGGTCTAATTATAAAAAAAGGCTTAAACATGATGCTGGCGATGGACAGAAAAGTAAGCTGTTTGAACGAACATTCTGCATATATTTTATCCTGGGTATTGTACCGCAAATTGTGTCAGATAGACGTTGCTGAGGGAAAAAATTGAAAGTTCTGTTATTTCAATACATGCATTATGGTATTATCCAAATGCCAACAATTCCAGAGATCATGAGTTAATTAAACTGAATTTATACTTGAAGGGGCACTCAAAGTACCATAACCACTACCGTTTTTTTGTAGTGGTTATTGTGCAAGGAGTCTCTTTGAGCATTCTCTTCAATTCTGGAAAATAAATTTAGAGTTGTCTGACAACAAATGTGGATATTGTGGTCCCCGAAGCCCCATCTCTCTGCTGCCAACGAAATAAGGAGAAAGCTTCAGTTATCGTTACAAATATATACAAATCTGGGTGGCATATCTAGCTATTGTTTTCATTTATTAACTATCTTCAAAATAGCTTCCACGATGACCCTACATTTATCTTGCTATGAACTTGCCTTGCTCCTCACTAGACCTATTAACCCCTTAACCCTTAAGGAACAAACTTCTGGAATAAAAGGGAATCATGACATGTCACACATTTCATGTGTCCTTAAGGAGTTAAGGACAGCCAAATGTACACGTTGTGAACAAAACAAAACGTAAACAAAACCTGGCATTTGCGCTACATGTCTGTCCAACCGTAATTCACCTCTTTCATGTTAAATGCACCCACCCTTATTATATATCATTTTATTCAGGGGAAACAGGGCTTTCATTTAATATTAAATATTTAGCTACGAAACATAATTTAATATGAAAAAAATGGAGAAAATAAGAAATATTGTTATTTCTTTAGTTCTACATGACATTTTAACTGTCAATGTCATAATACTGTTTGATTTTACTGCAATAAAATTCACATATTTGTATTCAGCAAAGTCTCACATGTAAAACAGTACCCCCTATGTACAGGTTTTATGGCGTTTTGGGAAGTTACAGGGTCAAATATAGCACGTTACATTTGAAATTGAAATTCGCCAGATTGGTTACGTTGCCTTTGAGACTGTATAGTAGCCCAGGAATTAAATTTACACCCATAATGGCATACCATTTGCAATAGTAGACAACCCAAGGTATTGCAAATGGGGTATGTCCAGTCTTTTTTAGTAGCCATTTGGTCACAAACACTGGCCAAAGTTAGCGTTAATATTTGTTTGTGTGTGAAAAATGCAAAAAAACGCCAATTTTATATATTAATAGTAAAATACACCTAGACAGTGTATGTGTGTGTATGTATATGTGTATATATATATATATACTTAGATCATATATATATATAATATATATATATGATCTAAGTGTATAATTTTTTTTTTACACTGATTAACTTTAATTTATTTCATTTCCAGCCAGCAGGGGGACTAACTGTCATTACAGGCAGTCACCCTGCTGGCAATGCAGCAGCCAGCTAACCCGGCCATGTGATTGTGAGGTCCTCGCAAGGACCTCACTCTCACGTGGCCGGGGGAGCCCTAGGAGGCAGGATACGCCGCGGGGGACTCAGGTGAGTCTCCCCAACCGCCGGCGTGGGATCGCCGGCGACCGGGTAAGTAAGAAAAAAACGGAGGGCCTACTATTACGCCCTGCGGCGTTTAGAGCCACTTAGAATAGGGCGTAATAGTACGCCCTCCGGTTTTAAGGGGTTAAAGCACCTAGACAACGTCAACTCAATGAAATGGTCTGGGTTTAGTGGTCCTGTCATTATAACCTTGTAGTTTTATAGAATATTTACATTACAGGGTTAAACACACCTCTAAAGCCTTTCTTCCAGACAACCACTAAAGGCTCTTCTGCTGCACTGACTGAGTAACGCTCTGTCACATATAATTGCAGCTCATAGAAAAGCACATAATTACTCTATTAGAAGCATTGCAATGGACCAGCGATGGAATAAACAACGTCACCTTGATGATGTCACAAAAGAGGTGAGCAGCGCCAAAAAAGTCTCCACGGTAGAAAAAGGAAAAATAAAAGGCATTTTTTCTTTGCTAGCAAATGTATAGATTAGAAGAAAAACTATTTTAATAAGGGTCTTTCTTCCACCTGTCATTCAATATTTCGGCATAGACTCTGTGCCGATTAATTGATTGACAAGGAAGAGGAGGCGGTCCTACTGGAAAAACATTTGCTGGTATTCATCCTATTTGGCTGAGAGTGATGGGACTATACTAGTTGCTGAATTAAATCAGGTGTCCATATCCTGATACTAAATGTTATGAAAATCGCACTTAGTGGAAACCATTGAAAGCATAGTATAAGAAAAGTGGTGATAAAGATCTTCACAAAAGGGACAGACAGCAGAGTCGTTAACTAGTCTATACAAAATGCATTGTACAGCTGACTTCCAGCGCCGGCGCAGAACTCAAGATGGGCTACTCATTATAACCGATTGAGTCAAAGCATGAGAAATGGAAGACTCAACACACAAAAACAAACACACGGATAGACTCAGATGAAACCAGTGTGGGAATGGAATTCAGCATCCGAGGATGGGGGCATTGTTCTGTCAGCATTGCTGTAATTAACAAAGGGTGCAAGAAAAAAATGGAATGCAAACAAAAAAAGAAAGTGACAGGTCCGCTGAAAGGCCTTCTGTTTAAGCATGCGGCCTGTGATCACTGGATGAAAAGAGGTTAAATCATACAGCCCACCAGACTAACATCAGGAAAATAAGCACTCTTGCTCCCTATTTTATCTATTCACCAGTTGCTCAGCAAATAATTGTGATATTTCCTTAATCCGTGCGGATTTTCTTGCGCATAACACTGTCATTAGTAATATCACTTCAAGACCATGTTGAAAGGGTATCTTCCACCCCCCACCCCCCTTCTTTAAACGGTTTAGCAGCGTGGGCAGCAGCTGAGTATATGAGAACATTATTAAGGTAAAAAAAACTCAATCGGCCTTCTTGTGTTATTATTGGCAAAGAACAGAAAACTGAACCTACAGAGCAGGGAAACCACATTAAGTGATACTAAGATAAACTGCTTTCGAGCCTCACGCAATGTGCTTCTTTGGATACTCAGCATGGAGTCCGTGTGAGCAGTTCAGATGTCTACAGCCCATGAAAGCGTTTTACGGTGTTACTTAGCGTACATGTCAGAATGGTATACACGGAACGCCAGGAATCTGTACTTCCTTTATCTTTACTGTAACAAAGCCAATATAGGCAGTTCACTTCCATTCATTCAGCATGTCTCTATGGTGAAGAGAGCAGATACGTTTTTTAACAGTACAGCTACAGCAAATCTCTATCTCCAACTTTCATACACTACACAGGTCGCTGAGTTGTTCTGATCTAATTATTTACAGCACAAGTGGGCAATTAGAGTTTATTCACAAAAGGGTTTACTCACTAAACCACAATTGTGAATAATTGACATGTGCTTAGTAAGATTGATACGATTTAGGTCAAAGTAGCTAAATGTGAAAAATTTTCTCACAGTTATTTTGCAAGCTTAGATATTTTGCTCTAAAATGTGCAAATGCTATGTATATTTTCCACAATTCGACAAGTAAACCTCTAAGGCAATCAGTGTGATCTGAGTTGGATAAAAATGACACTGATAATGAAAAGAGATTTTACATACATCAATCGTGCAACTTGATAGCAGTTAAGCCTCTACTCCATAAAAAAAAAAAAAGGTTTTGTGTTTTAAAGATACTGTCTTCGTTTAGTTTATTCAGCTGGCTGTTTTGTGTATACTACCAATAGCATCATTGAAGAATCTGGAATAAAATTTTCCAACACTGGGAAGACCCTTGTCTGGGAAGACAAATTGTTCTTAAATGGTTTGATATGTTGTTGACATGGATATTTAAACTACCAGCATACAACTTTCACTAAGCGCATGCACAATTTAAATTGTTAACTGTAAAATTAATATTATTTTTTTTTAATTCATTTAAGTGTAGGTGTAACTCTAACACGCTGAGATGTTCACATATAAAACTTGGAACCTAATAAAACAGGAACTCATTCTGCTGGTTGCAGTATTTCGATAAGACAGGAGGTTTACTTAATTCTCTGTGGTTCTGAAGCCATGCCTTGAGATAAGAAAGTCCCTGTGTTACTCAATATAAAAAGTCTCTTTCGCGCTTTGTCCCTCTCTAGAATGAAATTAAATTTACTTAAAGGGACACTTCAGACTTTTCTAAGCCGTCTGAAAATTGTTAATAAAAATATTCATATTAAAGAAACAAACTAATAAAATGAATAGAAATGTAAAAGATGCTACAATTTACAAAATCTGCAGATTCTGCCGGCAAACACCAGGAAGTGTCTGATACTCTTAGCCAAGCCTCATCTCTCCAATGTCCAGTAGAAACACGGAGCATGTACATTGCATCAGGAATTTATTTATGTCATTGCGTCCTCTTGGGAATAGGAGAGAAGAAGCAGTGCAACATCAGTGGTGCCCAAAAGGTATATCCCCAGATGTTGTGGAACTACAACTCCCATTATGCTTTGCAGGGCTTTTGAATGACTAAGCATCATGAAAGCTGTAGTTTTAGAACATTTACAGCTACCTTTTGGGCACCCTGTGCTACATTATATTTACATTTTGTTTTTGCTCATTGTTGCAACCTTAGATGTTTGAAAACTCCAATTAAAATACATAATAGACTTCATGAAGCATAAAACAAATCTGTTTAATGGCAGCCACAACTGGCCTTATATGCAGGTCCCCATGCAAAGGGCATTCCCTCCTGGACCTGTGAGTAGACTACAGTGAAAACATATACACAATTATATTGGCTCTCAGGTCCAGGACACTCCCATACAAAATAGGTCAATCCCTCCCCTGTGCCTGGGAGATAATTGAGTCAAGCACTGTATTAAACTCAATTATCTCCAGGCACAAAAACACACGCATTTCCCACACACCCCAAAAGTACCTTAAAATACATAAAACCCCCTGATCGCCCCAATCCAACATATCCAAAAATCACCCTGAATGGTTCAGCGGTTCAGGATTTTCATGGAAGTTATAATTTGACTGACCGCACGCATGGTCAAATGCCGAAAATAGTTCCATAGAGTCACGGCTAAGTGCCGCCGGGGACCAACCGGAAACTGTGAAGTCTTCATGCTGAAAGCAGTTCTAGGGCTATCGTGGATAAGTCTCCCTGAAGTCTATTCGCGGTTTTGGTCCATGCGAATGGCCGCCAGGGAGCTAGCGTTCGGTTTTATGCACATGAATGGAAAGTGCCAAAACAGGGGAACCAGGAGGAATAACATATGGGTCTTTACAGCTGCTGACCTAGTCCATAGTAGGTGGGCAAGAGGCTGACCAGAAGGCCCATCCAAGAACACGTGACAAGACTCAGTTTGTCACAGTAGTGTTTTAGTAGGCTAGTCTCATAGATTGCAAACTAATTTTTTGCAGGGTGCTTATTAAAACCTGATAAATAACACGTTTAACAGTTTGCCTGTTATATTCCTTCTGTAAGATTGTTAGGTTTTGCACAATATGTTTGGCACTACACTGATACTGATTGAGCAGGGGTCACTGGTGTCTGTAATAAAAGCACATATCTTAGAAAAGCAGAAGCACAGTCATCCCAATTCCTAGTGAAGCTCCTTGCTAACAGTAGTCCTACAAGATTGAGAACCAAGCATGTAATAGCTTACTAGAATACAGTAAGACTACACATTGCTGGCTGTATCTAGCTGCAAAGTGATAATATAAGAGATTTTACATACACAAATCATGTAACCTGAGAGCAATGAAGACTCTACTCTATGAAATGTTTTGTATTTAAATATATTTTCCTCTTTTAGTTTATTGATTAAACTATTAAACTATTCTAGCCTGTTATACTGAACAAAAAAATAAACACTTTAGTTTTTGCCCCCATTTTTCATGAGCTGAATTCAAAGATCTAAGACTTTTCATAAACTGAACTCAGAGATCTAAGTATGCCACACCTGTGAGGTGGATGAATTATCTCGGCAAAGGAGACGTGCTCACTAACACAGATTTAGACAGATTTGTGAACAATATTTTAGAGAAATAGGCCTTTTGTGTACATAGAAAAAAGTATTAGATCTTTGAGTTCAGCTCATAAAAAATAGGGGCAAAAAAAAAAGTGTTGCGTTTATAATTTTGTTCAGTGTATTTATTTCAGGTACACTGTCCATGGTATTGCTAAAGAATTTCGATTAAAATATTTATATTGACCAAAATAATCTGCAACATAAACAGATTCAAAACTGTTTCAGATGAGTTTACATCAGTTATATTTTTTACACTTAGTTACTGCTCCAGGACCTGGATAAAGGACCTGATATACTTACTGATGTAAAACGATGGGACGAAAAATGTTTAAATAGAATGGATTAAACGCATTAAGCACTTAAAGTGCTGAATTAAGAGAAATACGTATTCTAAGGATATTGCTTGATACAAACCATCATTATCTCAATTGATTTCAGTTAAGATATGCTTATATGCATCATGATGATGCTGTAAGGAGATTTTTGAAGATCTTATTTTTGTTTCAATTAGGAAACAAAATATAATCTTTTTGTAGGCAATAACTGGTCTGCTTTCTGTTTACCAATATAGATTGCCTTTTTACACTTCTTATATTCAAGTGTTTAGATTATTACAATGATCTTGTGCAGTCCCATAAAACATTGCCACTCTCAGGCCAAGAGAGGACCGCTGAAATAAAAAGGTCTGTGACCTCTGATTCTGCAAGGAAGTAGAATTATCAAGCTAAAAAAAAAAACATAAAAACAAACATGTTATAAATATTTTTTTAATTTTGAGATCACTTTTTTTTTATTTTTTTAAGGGTACACGTTGCCCGAAACCTGTGGATAACAGTGTGTTCAGTAAGTAATACAATTAAATCTTTACCATTTATAGGCAAAATCTCAGGCCTCTGAGTAGATTAAAACATGTATTTCCGTGAAGTCTGTCTCCTCAGTTAGGTTGTAGGCTTTTGTGTGTCCCAGCAATACCAGAGCATAGTGAGCCATTGCTTTACGGTATTACTCATTAGGCATTGTTATTCGTAACCACATAACCAGCATTGTGTTGTAATGCTGGGTACAGATAACTGATAAGAGTAATTATGTTATCTGCCAATAAAAAAATAGAAATTATCAGTGCACAATGATATAAAAACCATTTGTTGATCATTTTAAGAAAAACTGAATAAATTATTTTGAACTAATTTGCATATAATTCTTAAATAATTAAATTAAGCGCTCCACCGTTATTATATAGATTGCATATTTCGAACTAATATTTGCAAATTGTTTTGCATGATGGGTACACACCTCTCGCACAGCGAAATCCTTATTGCCTGCTCAGAAAATCACAGATACTCATTGGCTACTGATATTACATACCGTCGGCAGCCTTTTTTTAATCATGGTCTGTTCCTGAAAATTTTTAAAATTGGGATGCAATTCCAAGATGGCCACCACCACAGTGAAGAATTTTCCTAATTAATGAGGCAAACACAGCTTAAATTATCTTAGTGTGGTTATTTGAAGATATTATAATTCATTTTGGAATGTTGTTTTTAAATGATTTATGTAATTCAAATTTTATAGAGATTGTCCCTTTAAGGTATCCTGGAGAATTCTCAAGTCACCATTCATAAGTGTACTATTTTTAACACGTATAGCCTTCCATCTGATTTTTTATTTTTTTCGTTCTTCATGTTACAATAAGGGCAAGCAAGATATGATACAGATAGCATACTCTCTATTCCTCACTGTCTGTATTGTTCCCTTCTCATTGCAAGCTACAATTCTTTCCATTCCGAAGTAATTTCAAAGCCAGAGAACCAACACTCATGCACAGCAAGGTCAGACATTTTTAACATTCCTGGATTAATGCTGAGAGCTGCAGCATGTTTAGACAAGGTCGTGACCTTAGGCATCCATTTAATCAAATTTTTCAGCTGCGTGTCCCAATGGAGCCATCACAACAAGAAATTCTCTCCAAGAAGCAAAATGAAAGAAATTGAGGACTACAATAAGCGTATATCCCTTCTTGCACTGTTTACATGCTATTAAGTAATTATTTCACTCTTCAACCCCTACCGGCCCTTGATGGCCATGTCATCGCCTAAGAGGCACTGAGAAGAAGAAAAAAAATGCTTACGTTGGCTTAACGGCTTGTTGAAGTTACCATCTACTTAGAAGACTTTGAAACAATCTTGAAGGACATGGCAATGTCTATGTTAATGATTTCACTAATTATAGCACTATTTATTACACACAGAATGTCTTTAGTACTCTCTTTGACCTACAGCATGGAAAGCCTTGGATTGTCCCTTGGTTGTCATGATGTATTGTGGCCTGTGGATTCCCAACCAATGAAGAGTTGAGGTCACTGATAAAATAAAAGTAATAGTAGGGACATGGATTATTGCTAATTAAGAGATAAATTAAAGTACCACGTGGTGAATTGGCGGAACTCTGTAAAACATAAGAATCATTGAAAACGTATATATATCCACGTACACATTTTGAAAATGATTAAAATCATGTCAAAATGTTGATTTATTTTGTTGTACTTACTATTTATTTTATTGCATATCCTTCTCTCCTTCTAGGGAGAACCTGACCTCACATAGGAGTAAGGGCACAGGGGCAAAATGATGACAGCAGCCGTAATGAGACAGGAGGTGAGAATTTCAGCCCACTGGGATCCTCAGCTGCAGCTTGGAACCAGTCCCAGAATCTGGATAGCTACGTGAGTGCATGTAATATATGTGAGTATTTGCAAGTTGCATTCAACAGCAACTGAATAGGTCAGGGAATACGCAATCTCTGAAACTCCGGCTGCTGTGGAAAGACATTTTAACAAAAATGAAATTTTGCAAAGCAATAAAATATGATTTCCAATTCAGCCACTATAGTTTTTTGTTTTTTTTTCTAAATGTGATGTGTTGCCATAGGTGTGCAAGTCAATTCTCAGGTAACTATTTTATTAATGTATTTATAAAATATTTTACTAGGAAGGATACATTGTGATTCCCCTTGTTTTCAAGTATGTCCTAGGCCCACAAACATTGCATTGTTACAATAGGGTACAGCATAATATTAAAAATACAACGTAATATTGAAATACCAGTTATAATATTAAAAATATAAAGTAATATTTAAATACACATATACATTTAACATGGGACAAGTAAGAAATATAATCAACCATGATTGCAGGTGCATTCTGTACTGAGATATATTTGCCACACTAAAGGATTTTAGTGTGGCAAAAGATTTATAGTGATTTTTAGTGTGGCAAAAGATTTATAGGGTCAGGAACACAAACATGTATTCCTTACCATATAGTGCAAAACCAATCATTAAGGTGGCTTGCCCCCTCCCCCCCCTTACCTCCCTTCAAAGTATTAAAAACTCACCCTTTTTCCAGCAGCACTGCCCCCGTCCCCTTGTTGACATCATCAGAATTGCTGATTTTTCGCCAATCCAATCCTTTCCCATGTGGAAAGCATTGGATTTGCTAAAATCGGCAAGGGGACAGGGCCAAGCGCTGTTTTGGCCAATCAGCACCTCCTCATAGAGATACATTGAACGGGATGCTGAACGGCAGAGCTGCCTAATGTGCAGCACTGAGTCAGGAAGCATCTCCAGTGGCCATCTGAGGAGTGGCCACTTGGAAGGTGTCCCTAAGGGCAATGTAAACACTGACTTTTCTCTAAAAAGGCAGTGTTTGCATGAAAATGCCTGAAGGCAATGATTATACTCACCAGAACAAGTACATTAAGTGTTGTTGTTCTGGTGACTATAGTGTCCCTTTAATTGTGTCCGGGAGGTTGTTCCATACCTGCGGTGCTCTGTAGGAAACTGAGGATAGAGCTACTTTCTTTTCGTAAGTGCTGGTACTGGATCTAAGATTATAAGAGGTGGGAATGGCAGGACTGAACATTCGACCCAGATAGGGTAGGAGCTTCCCAGAAAAGCTCTTAAACACTAAAGGCTATTTAGTACTTATTCACTAAAACAAATTCTGATAAATAGCTTCAAAAGGTGCTTTATGATACACATAATATTATAAAGCGCTACAGAATCTGTTGGTGCTATATAAATGGCAATAATAATAATAATAATAATTGAATACATGGGAGATTATTATCGCCAATGCAAGAACAGTGTCCAATCTTAGTAAATCTCACATTTCGGTGGACCTGTTAAGAGCTGGAAGATAATTTAGACGTGCCGTCTATTACTAACAAAAAAGAGGTTTGTATTATCTGTCTGGCACACTGCATAAATTTTAGCTCCGACCATACTCTCGATTTAATATTTTTGGATAAGCCTTTCACATTAATAAAAAAAAAATGTTAATAAACTTTTAACCCTTTTTTCTTCTTCAAATATCAATAATATATCATATATAAAAATATATTAATATATCAAAATATTTAGATAATTTTCAAAATATTAAATAATTTTACAAGTTATTTTTCCAAACTGCCCTTGGGCTCTGCTCTAGATCTATTTAATCGAGACCAATATTATTATGCATTCGGCAATGCTAAAAACTGTCATTCTAGCTTACATATTATGACTTAGTCATTCCATGCCATACTGTTTTATTAAATATACTTACTACCTCATTGACTACCTAAGTTGCTTAACGTTTTGCTGAGAATTTTCAATAACGTACTCATCTTTAATGCAGCATTTGTATGGGGCAAAGAGCACGAGGCTTGCAGTCGGAAAATAAAGAATTAGTTTGCCTTTATTTAATAGCTCAATCAGTCAGAGTAATAGAGATGGATAAATTTGTAACCTATTCACCCAAGTCTTCTTAATTGCTATCCTGAAAAAGCATGGAGTGAAGTGGGGGCAAGCAAAAAGTTTAGATCTAATTGCAGTTCAGAAATTAGAGGTGAATGACTTGAAAGCATAATCCTCACCATCACGATCCTGCTCGGAGAGAAACTGCAAAGAGTTTCGCAATTAGAGGCAAAATAGTAACTAGCAGAGTCCTGGGTCTTTAAAGAAAAACCCTCATAATTTATATTAATATTCAAACCAAAACATTGCATTTAGTACAATGGATGTATATATTATTTTGTAATTCATGTATTAAATTGTTTTTATCTTTTTTATGTACTTCCTGGTTATCCTTGCTCCTTGGGGGTGTCTATCTTTAAGTTCTGATCGATTAGAAGCAGCACTTACCCAACCACAAACCATGCTGAAATCGTTAGATATTTTTTTTTTAGTACAACTTGCTCTTGGTTACAAGCAAAGATCTCTTAAAAGATAAGCATTTCTTCTGACCAATGAGGACGTAGGAAGAAGATACCCGCCCCCGCAGAGCAAGGATAAACTAGCAATGAAAAAAATAGTTACTTAAAGGAATGCCTAACAATATGATATGCACAGAGAGTCTAATGCATGCAATCTTTAATTTTGAATAATAAAAATATAACTTTTTTCGATTTTTTTTAAATAAAGACATTTTTCATTCCAGCCTTAGCATTGCTTTAAAAATGTTTGTGTATATCTATTTTTTTTTCTCTTTGGGTAACATGCTGTCAGGGTGCTCTTTATTCAATAGAACTATAAAATGTACAACACTTCCCATAATATTTCAGACAATGAGCTCTATAGCATCCGTACAGCAAAACAAAAGAGTATGGGAATCAATACAGGGTGAACAAGAATTATCGAGAATGTTACTTTATCCTTAAGGGAGTATTCCCATGACTGATGTGATGCAATAACTAGGCAAGAAGAGTAATGATTTCTAACTTTAGCTCTGCTTTGAGACTATGCTTGTTCAATAGAATAGAATTTAATCAAAAAACAAATAATTTTTTTATTTATTAAGGCAAAAGAGGGTAATTCTAGGGGAAAGTGGCTGCAGTGTATTTATTATAATAAAACTTTATATTGAGTTTTAGGAAACTTTTCTATTTTAACTATCGAACAGTCACTTTTACCAAGGAGTGTCAGGAAAATATATTTATCATAGTATTTAGTATTTGTAGTGTTAATAATAATATTTAGTATTTTTCAGATTTTTTTGTATCTTTGTTTTCTACGTTTGTATATTTTTCACACTGAATGGTTTCAGAACTACATACAAAATTTGATACAATACAAAGACAATCTGCTTACACAGAAAAATCAATTTAAAATAAAGTTTTCATGTATTTAAAGGGACTCTATGCGCAGCACTGACGTTCAGCGTCTTCACGTCAGATTTAATGCATCTCTATGAGGAGATGCTGATTGGCGCCGCGTGACGTTTTGCAGTGCATCTGCAATAGTCTCCCAAGGCTTTCCTATGAGAAAGCACTGGATTGGCTGAGATCTTCAAATTGGATGATCTCAGCCAAGGAGGAGCCAGACACGACAAGACCAGCATGACGCTGGAAAGAAGGTGAGTTTAGTACCTTTTCTTAAGCAGGAGAGGGGGGCCAGAAACCTAGACGATGCTTTTAAAACTATAGTTTCAGAAATACAAATATGTATTCCTGACACTATAGTGTTCCTTTAAAGATAAAGTTATTCAATACTAGTTAGCATTGTGTGAAAAGGTTCTGAACATATTAACTGCTTGTGCCAGCTGAAGCAGCAACAACTGCAACCAAGGGCTTCTTATAAGTGGAGATCTATCTTCCACATTATTGTGTATCATTTTTGTTCCACTCTTCTTTACAAAATTGCAGTGTTTCATCTACACTGAAGGGGTTTCAAGCATTAACTATTTGTATAAAGGTACACTCCACCACCATCAGAAGTAAGTTGTTGGTGTAATGGTACGAGAAGTTCCCAGGTGCTGGCTTGTCTCATGGGTTTATACAATTAACCAATGGTTTGACCCCAAACTCTTCAATCCGGTGCCTGTCAGCTCTGGACTTTTGTTATAGGGCATCACTGACTAGTAGGGAAGTTCAGGCATAGAGCAGATGGGCTCCAGAGTGAAGACTTTGGGATTGAACCATTAGTTAACGTGAGGTAAACCAGTTCCTGGAACATCCTCGTCTGATGAAGTTGTTATGGTGTCCAGAGCGTTCTTTCAAGGTTCTGCCACACCATCTCCACAGGATTCCACTATTCCAGCCTGATATTGATTTAATTTTATTTAGTTTTTTCGAGACATATTACAGTGGACATACACTTACGATTTGATCACTGTCTATCTGCATAACCAAAATGTGCTCAAACGTTCAGATCCGACTGAAGACTGGACTTTCCGTTTCAGATATTTCTGGTACATGGCAGAATTCATAGTTCTTTTTACAAAATGTCAAGTCTTCCAGACCCTGAGGCAGACCAATGTCCTTACAAATTCACATTGCCACTACCACATTTGACTGCTGGTACAATGTTCTTATTATAAAAAGCTGTGTTTACTCTTTGTCAGACATAACAAAACTAGCATCTTGTAAAAAGTTCATTCTTTGACTCATTTGTCTGCAGAACGTTATCTTAAATGACTTGGGGGGATCATCAATTAGCTTTTTTGCAAATGTGAGCACTGATGTTTCTTTTGGTTGTGTCATGAACTTTATTTTTTACCAATCCCTTGCTCATTGTCCTAATATGAAAGATGTCCATAGCTAAAGCGTATGTGTTTGTTACTTCTGGCATTAGTCATTACTGCAGTCTTTAAGAAAACTCCCTACTGTTCCACGTTTTCTCAATTTGAAGATAATAGCTCTTAGGCTGGAGTCTCAGAAATGGATTTGTAACTCTTTCTAGACTGATTTATCTCCAAATTTCTTTTGCTAGTGAGATAATATGCTATTTGTTTAGACTTTCTATCCTATTTCACAATAATGGTTAGTTTCTGTATAATTCCTGTTTCGATTCAACAGGGCTGGCAGGAATTGAGTGTGGAGGTGCCTGTTCTAATTGAATGCAGTGATCAATTAAACTTGGCTAATAGGCTGATTGAGTAACGGTGGACAATTACTTGAGTAAAGGGGACAATTACATTTTCACACAGAGCCGGTCGGATAATTATTTTAATTAAATAAATACAATTATCCTTCAAAAAAACAATTTCAGAGCACAGCTAGCTTCTTTTACAATTTGTATGAAGATTTAAAACCATTATGTGTGAGAAACATGCAAAAATAAAAGAATCAGGAAATGGACACATATCGGAGTACCTGTTGTGCTGGTCTCCTCTGGGCACCCATGTGGCATTGTGGAGGGAGGCAGCATCGGTTCTTCCTCCAGCGATCCGGATGCTGGGCACTGTAACTCAGCCCTGTTTTATGACATGACCTAAATGACATCACAGTAGGATGGGTTCAATGTTCCCTCACGTTTTGGGCATGGCTATAAGCCTAATGAGCCACATTAAAAATAGCTTGATGAGGCTGGGTTCTACGCCCTGTTGTGTTTCCTTGTTGGTCCCAATATCATATTTATATAGTATATTTCTGTCTTTTCTGGTGTTCAACTCAGCTATTATGGACTATTCTACTTTCTCGTATCCTTAATCTGGCTTTTGTTCCTCGAATTTCCACTTTCATATCTGGCTTGTCTCTTGACCATTCTCTGTCTAGTTACGTATAGCCCGGCCACTCTAAGGACTGGTAATACATTATATTGTACTATCTGGGGGTTTACACTCTGCATGTTGGGTCATACAATATTGTGACACAAATACTTTCTTATTTCATGCCCTTATATCCAGCTTGTAACAAATATACCCCTTTTATAAGTGGATTGTTTTTATTATGTACACTGGATAGAACTGGGATTTAAAATGTGTTTATACAGTTACCTTATTCACAGAGTACTTACTATAGGACGTCTAAGTATTTGCGTTTGGCACAAGTATTCCAAGTTCCATATATACAGCATTATAAACCTCACTTTTTGCTCTGGATAAAATAAGCAAAAAACTGTGATCAGAATGTTTTAACATATACTATAATCCTGGCATTTGTCTTAAAAAAAAGTATTCAGATGTAACCTTGCAGCCAATAACTGATAAAGAATACTAAATGTATATTCACCAAAATGTGGATTGTTGGGATTTTAAAAGTGAATTCAAATTGAATTTAAAATTTTGAATAAACAACATAATGTACTTTTAGGGAGTAAAGTTTTTGGGTGGTTGTTTGGTCCAGAAAAAAACAAGAATAATAGTTATAGTATTTTACTAAAATTATTTTGTTTCATTATTTACGTTATTTCACTTGAAACTATTGTTACCATAAATGTATTTGCTAATGAATTACAGCTCCAATTTAAGAACCATTCAGATTTTATAGAAAAATGATGGAGGACCCTCCGTACTCCTGTCATCGTCCTTATCCATCATTTTCTTTAACCGTTCACTTTAAGAGAAAGCACTTGCCTTAGGAATCAATAAAAATAATTAGAAATATTTTAAGGTTCTGGGCTAAACAATAGCTTTAGCTCACCGCCAATAATTCAGATGTGACAGGGCTACGAGCAGTCTCCCAGGATACAAACTGGATCCCTGAGAGTCCTGGGAAAAGCGTCAGCATTTTCTGTATAAGCCTCTAGGTTATTTTGGGGACAGAATTGGATATTTTGGTCCTGGAAGTTGTCTTTTTTTTTTAAATAGTAGCATTCCTTAGACCACCAATCATTTGCTGATACATTTTAAATAACTATATTTTTCTCCATTTATTAAAGTTATGTGAAGTACAAAGGGAGATACGAGGGACGTCAGGTTGGGAAATGGGAATTACTGGAAAATATTAAACTTTTCTCTGTTCCAGAGATCTACTCTCCAGGAAGGGGATGTTCTACATGTTCCATAATCATTGACTTGAATTGTAAAGGATACAGTGTCCCTTTAAGATATGGCAAAGTTTACACATATAAATAAAATAAAAATAGATATCAGTTGATGTCCTTTTAGCATTGTAGGGACAGTTAGAGTTCATACCTATAAAGTATGCATGCCAGACAATAAATAGACACTTCAGGCACCAAAACAACTTCATCTAAATTAAGTAATTATGGTACCAGGAGACCCCTGGATGCACTCTTACCTCAAGGGGTTAAACCGTTATCGAATGGTTTAACCGCTAAGATGCCTCCAGCGCCGGTCTCACCTCCCCCCCGGTGGCATCTGGTTTTAGAATTTTCACTTACAGGAATCGCAGAGTGCCGCCTGGTAGGGGCAGTGCTGATTAGCTGAGAGCAGCTAGCTGACACTCTCAGCCAATCAGTGACTTCCCATTCATTAAACTGGTTTGGAAAAGGTACAAGAACAGTTTAACCCATTGAGGTAAAAATGCTTCTAGTGGCCTCCTGGCACCATAACAACTTACTTTAGATTAAGTTGTTTTGGTGCCTCGAGTGTCCCTTTAATAAATAGAAGAGACAAAATTACTTTTGCTTTCTCCATCAGGGGAAGAGCTGTTTTTCAGAGATTGTGACAAATGATTAATGTAATGATTGCCTAAGCATACCACGAAATATCACAATGAAGACAAACACTGTCCTGTACAGGTTGCACAATCAGACTTGCAGCAATTGTGTTACAGTATTAAGGCTTTCAACATTAAGTGCTTTACAAAGAGGTTCCATTTGCTATATATATATATATATATATATATATATATATATACACACACATACACGTTACATATATTTTAGTATTTCTCTTCCAGAGAAGAAAAGTTTGCAACAAAAATCTGAGAAATCCGACGCAGACATCTGCAAACTTTTACAATTTTTGTTCAGATCTTAAAGTATATCTTGGTCTCACAACGTCAATTACTTTTCTTACCAGCAGTGCCTACAATTTCTCTGATCCATGTATGATTTTAAGTCAATTTAATGTTGTGTAAGATTTGCTGATACAATACAATTTTTTTACCAAGTGACAGAAAACGCAACTGACAACCTGTGCATTATGCAATTATAACTGTCGTTTTATAACTGTTATTAATTTATTAGTATAATTGCAATTTTTTTTTTTTTAATGTCACAATGTGATTATAAAGGACTTGTCATTACGAAGTTAACCTCAGAACATCTTTGACCCCAGGGGAAAAAGTAAGAGCTTTCAGTCCAGAAATGAGCTGTCACTTACACAACGACATTCTGATGACTGCATTATAGCGTAATTAAATGTCTCAACAAACTTTCGCTTGTGATTGACAGGCAGTTAAGACTATCGCTGACCAAAGGGCAGTTTCTTTATGTTTTTCTCAGCAAAAATAATTTTCCACCATTGTGTTAGAAAGACAAGACATCTTAAAAACATTACAAAAAAGGGACATTATTCTAAATATGTTACTTTTAAGACAATAGATTTCCACCCGCATTGCGTTTTCTGAAGATTATGTTGTTTTGTTCAAGTGACAACTTTGATGGATAAAACGATGAAGGTTTTTTTTGTTTTTTTTTAAACAGCGACTTGTTATTGTGAAGCAAATTTTACCTGTCTTTTTGCTTTCAAAATACTTATTAGTACATTGGAGAAGAATTACTTCACCTAAAGGAATGTCAAGTTTATTTCAGTTTTGCCCCACTGAACTTATCTAACTTGTTTTTCTTTTTATTAACTTCACTGTTTAGATACCAGATAAATATGTTTTGTTAAGACAGTCCTGACACATCATGTCACAAATTAGACAGCCAAAAATGTACTCGGCGGAATGAGGTTGTAATTTTAGCTGAAGATTAATAGTGTTTCCATTTGTGCACAGAGTGTAGTTGTGGAAGGCAGAGGGACACGTCATGATAAACTAACCTGGAGCAAGCATAATGTAGCCAAGTTAAAGGATTACTCCAAGTATCATAACCACTAGCGCTCATTGTAGTGGTTATGGTGTGAGGAGTAGCCTGGCCCCATTTCCTGGTAATGGGGCAAGCTGTTTTTAAATGGACTTCCTGATCCTGCCAGGTACCTGGTCTTCATTAAGGCTGGCTGTAGGCCGGCTTCTTCAGAGCTGCACAGCTAAATGCTGATCCTGTTGCCCATTCATTGGGTGAGAGTATTAGAATCGACAGTAATCTGGAACTCTAGTTTTATGACACCCCAGTGACGCTGTTGGAGGTGTTCATATATGAGGGATTAAAATCCTTATGTTCAGTGATTCATGGTGAAACAATGCACATACAGGCTCCAGGCATCAGAACCACTGCAGTGATTATGGTGCTTGAAGTAAACCTTTAAGATTAAGATCAAAAAGCAATTATAACAAGTTCTTAAAAGTAAAGCGACTACTTCCAATATGCTGTAAGTAGCCAAGCCATGGGAACATTCTGTATCATCATTTAGCCTTTGAATGGCCAAGGGAGCATTGGGATTCATAGTCACCAAAGATCAAGGAGTGATACCACAATTTCAAGAGTAAATGGTTGGGAGATGCTTTTTCAGACCCTAGTCTGTATCACTCTTCTTGATTTTTATGTTATATCCCATCCTATTAATTCACCCTACTAATATTAATCTTAACAAATGGGTACTGGATTCCCAGAAGCTCCTGCACCAAGTGCTTATCAAACAAGCATATCAAAACCAAGCTCCTCCGACAGTTTCTGAGGTCCTACATCATAAAGTAGTGAGGTGAGCCAGCCACCTCTGTGTAAAATGTTTGACTGAAACCTCTGAGAAAAGAGCCTTACAGTGTGTGGGACAATAGTTAATGGACCTTATGTTTTTGAGGCTCAGCAGAATTAAGGTTGCCCGGGGCCCTAGGCAAGGTGCCAGATTAGGCACCATCCTAGGGCCAGGGGCTCTATTTCTGTGACCGGTGTTTGTGTGTGTTGATTGAGTGTTGTGTATATGGATGAGTGCTGTGTATATGGAGGAGGCTAAAAGCCATATGGGGGGCTCAGTGTGCCCTCGGAGGCTGCCTTGGTTGCCTAATACGTAATCTGGCTCTAGTTTGGAATAGTTTAATTAAGAGTACTATCTGTAAAACCTATTACATATAGTAACTTAGAAAATATGGAAAGTCAAGTGAAAGAATATTTGCATAGCAAAATGCCTTAAGATATAAATTATTATTTTACGTTGAAATGTAAAGCTGGGGAATCAGGATTGAAATGTACTGCAAATAAAGTGTTTAACATAAAACTAAGAATTCCGAGTTCTAAGGACCCTCTGAGGTCTATTAAGTATGCCTGCCAAGCGGAAAGTTCTTATTAAGGAGGAATTTACTTCGGCAGCAAACAACATATTGGGGATGTTGAAAAGATGTTCATGTTTATAAGCAGATTATTATTTTATTAAGGGTTTTTATTGTATCCTAAGAGAGACAAAAGACAAATCTGTATACAACAGATTATGAAGCACTTTGTTTAATTCTACATGGAAACATTTCTATAAACATTTCAGGTAGGTAATATTTCGCACTTTTGGTAGAATATGATCAGGTAAAACAGACAACTTGCCATGATCGAAAACTTGGCAACATTTTTTCATCCTGTAGAACTGTGCCATAACTCATCAGTGTCCTAACCTATAGACATCTGAAGGTTTCAGAACATCTCAGAGGGGCTGTTGACCTTCAACAACTAACAGAACTGGAGTTAGAATCTTAGTCAATATATATTTATTCTTCTGCGGGGACTATTACAACTGTTCAAGTAATGCTGACCTTGAAAACTTCTCCCACAAGGTGCAATAAAATAATGATCCCAGCAGAGAGTATATAAAACACTTTATTCCTTGTAACTCCTCCTCACTTTACAAAATAAAACTTACATGAAAAGGCAATGCAGTACTGTTCTCTTCGCCGATTGCTTTGGTTTTAGCTTTTGTAGAATCATAAAATATAAGCTCCTCAAATCTCAAAATGGAAAGATAATTTAGATTGGGTAAATCTGGATCTTCTGTAATAATAACTTAAAATTGATGAATGTTACACAATATCATGTCAAAGGACACTTCACTGCCCAAATACAATACATAAATAAAACCCAATGAAGACATGCATGCATTTATTGTGCATTGTTTAATTGGAGCTACATCTAAAAACAGCTTGAAAATGCTACAGATCTCTTGTCTAAGGTCTTTGCAAGTCCCCCGCCCCATTTTAACCCAACCAAGACTTGCTGTGGCTGTCCAATCACAGTTTTCCCAATGCAGCTCGATGAGAAGTCTTTACAAGTCAGGTGCTTTGGGCAATTACTGCATCTTGAGTTTAGCGCCACTGAGCTTAAAAAAAACCAGGAAGTAACAGGTTGTCTGATTGACAGCCAGGGGGTGTAACAAGGTTAATTTATAAAAATGACAGTTTCTTTAAAAAAAAAAACTTTAAAAAAAACAAAACTTTTTGTAAAATTGAAAAAAGGGACATTCTTCACACAAAAATCAATTCAGCAAGCTGAAGTGCTTTATGGATCTGTAGTGTCCCTTTAAGAGCATCTTACAGGATTTGGTTTATTTTTCAGTTTAACCTTTTTTTAAGTTAGGGATTGAGGTACTTAGAGTTGAGGCACATGAACACTCGATGCTGTGGTCTATGACTTTTTTCATACTCAGCAGAAATAATCCAAAAATATCTTACCTGACAACAGGGTAAATCAGTACATTTATTCTAGAAAAAAATAGACATATACTTTGATTTATCCAGAACCAATCTGCATGCAATTAAGGATGGTTTCACAATAGATCCAATGGATCAGGAGATCAACACAAAGTATTTAAACACACACACACAAAAGTTCTAATGCAAAAAAAAACAGTTTAAACATATCTGAGTACTGTGCAAATAATTTCATTTCCTTGCAATCACTATTCAATGTCTCAAACCATGTTCGTTTTTCATGCGCATTAATTTCGATATCTTATTTCCTGAGGGTGCTGCGTATAATGCAATGTTATCCATCTCTATCATGTCCCTCTTGCATCAATGATTTCATGTACAGTCTTTGGTCACAGATTACATTTACTCCAAAAAGACGTCTGCCCAAAGGCAATTTCTAGTGAAAATGTTCTGAACACTTTGATTTTGAGCTCTGCCTGAATTTATCACCCTCAACGTTTGCACATAATGCCCTACAAATGTAAGGCAAACAGGGAGGAAGAATCGTTATCTATTCATGCCTGCAACTAACAGTTGCAAGGGTGTCTGTCAAGTAGAATTTAGGGAGCTATTCACTACATTAGGAATTGTGGAAGAACAGACAAACGAAGTGTCAATTTTAGTCTAAAAAAATGTTGAGCTTGAGAATGTTTCCAGTTCAGTTGCTATGGACTAAAACTTGTAATTCTTTTTTAGATTATTGATTTAGTGTATATGCCCTTTATGATTCAGTTATCTGGCACTTAATGGGTTAAAATTAAAGAGACAATTAAGTCTTAACTTAATCTGCCGTTAGCCAAAGTTGCCGTCAGTGCCGGATCTCTACTCCCACCCAAGTGGAATCCAGCTTCTGAGATGTCACATTCAGAAAGTGGGGAGTGCCGCCGGGCAGGGGCACCGCTGATAGGCTGACACTCAGTGACTTCCTATTCACAAAACTGGCTTCGAAAAAGTATGTACCTTCTTGCCAGAATGACAGAATTTATGATGCAATTTTACAGGACAGTGCATTCCCCTACATACTGCAAAGTGATAGCTAAAAAAATTAAAATTGGCCTATGTACCGTGTGTCCTCAGTATAAATAATAATAACGAGTAGTTATGTAGCGCCTTTCTCCCAGTGAGACTCAAGGCACTTTTCAGCGCACGCTCTCGGAATTAACCAAATCGGCAGCTGAATAATAATAGATGTAGGTATATAGACTGGCACCCTGTTTCATCAACTTGAGCAAGTTCTTTTTAAGTATTTTTTATTAGTGCTCCAGCACTAACAGAAGAATCTTTTAAGTCTGGCAATGGTTTTTAGCACATTTTTTAGGCAGCCACCCTCTCTTAAAGGGCCGTCTAAGTACCAATATCACTTTATCATAATACAGTCAATTTAAGGCATAGATGCGGCCCATGTAATCTTGCAAATAAAGACTGTGTACAGTTTGCAATCCCCACTTCTCTAGTGAAGTCTGTGTACAGTTTGCAATCCCCACTCCTCTAGAGGCTGTTAGACAGACATGTGATGACTTTAGACAGACATTTTTATCATCAGACTGTTGTAGTAAAGAGTCTGTACAGCACAGGATTGCAGGCACGTTTAATAAAAAAAGTTTTCTTTTTGACAGATCTAAATAGAACATATACTTCTTAGTATAGTATTCATTTTAATGACTTGTAACTCAAATTCGTCATTACAGAAGAAATCTATACCTATATAACACCACCCACCAAGCAATACAGAACCAAGTGCCAAGCCAGGGGGGTGTAGTTGGTATAAAGATTTATTTTTTAACTAATTAAGTGCTGCAGTGCTCAAAATACATGCTTGCCTTTTCTAACACACTCCTACCCGTTCATATTCCATAACTAAACTTTAATGGAGATATAGCCAGTGATACAGTGCCAACACCAGGTCTAGTGGCATCCACAGTTCACGCAATAACATTGATTTTAAAAAAACAATGAGATAACACCATTCTGTTTAAAAAGTATACTATTTTTAAATAATATCTGACAGACTACCACACTAAAATTTCCACCAGACCCCAAAATCCCTAGGTGTGTAACAAGAGCTGCCACTTCACAGTTATTCTATTAACTAGGTTAGTGAAGATTAACCTGGGCACTGTGGATTTGCGAGGAACTATATTTCGCTTGATGCTCAATCACCTTTTAGAGTGAAAGGCCTGTGCACTTGAGGCTGAGCATCATGGGAAATATCATACACAATCACCTGCAAAGCCAAGGTTAGACACCTCTGGACTGAATGGCAAAAGCTATTATGACTGACAGATGTGAAATAGGTTAAGTAGACTGGCAGAATAAGGCACGACGATGATGGATGTTTAGGAATTCTACTTTAGAATGTTGGGTTACAGGTAGAGTGTATCACAATCTTTTAATCTGTGGATTTCTAAAGCGCATAAAGAGAGCGTGTTTTGCTTCGATTTGCTGGAAGGAATCTCAATGGTTTAAGTTAAAGGCAGATCCTAAACACTGGTATTGGTAACAATCCCAGAACAGTAGATTTTACCTGTACTTTTTAATTATTTTAATTCATTCCTCCAAACAATCCAGCTTTCGGTGGGACTGTACCTATTCCAGGGTCTTGTCCTGCTGTCCAACTTTAGTTCCCTGGGCAGCTCATCATGTACGTACCAGAGACGCGCTTACACTGTGCCGAGCAGTGGCGGATCCAGAACCCAATCTCGAGAGGGGCACATGGTTATTTATAAAAACAATCCAGTCACAATAACCACTACAGCTCACTGTAGTGGTTATGGTGCCAAGAGTGTCGTGGCACCCTCCCAGAGTAAGCAGTCATACCGTTTAAGAACAGTTTGACAACTTACCTGGGGTCTGTTGGGGTTGTTAGGGTCTGTAGTAGAGAACAGGGGCAGTAGTGTGTGTGGTGCAACATGTGAGGGGTGTAGTGTGTGAGAGGGATACAGTTTGTGTCTATGAGTAGTGTAGTGTGTGAGAGGTGCAATGTGTGTATGTTTGGGGCAGTGTGTGTAAGGGGGTGCAGTGTGTGTGAGGGGTGCAGTGATTGTGTGGGGGTGCAGTGTGCGTGAATGGTGCAGTGAGTGTATGGGGAGCAGTGTGTGTGTCTATGAGTAGTGTAGTGTGTGAGAGGTGCAATGTGTGTATGTTTGGGGCAGTGTGCGTAAGGGGGTGCAGTGTGTGTGAGGGGTGCAGTTTGTGTGGTGTAGTGAATGGTGCAGTGAGTGTATTGGGAGCAGTGTGTGTGAGTGGGGTTGTTAGGGTCTGTAGTAGAGAACAGGGGCAGTAGTGTGTGTGGTGCAACATGTGAGGGGTGTAGTGTGAGAGGGATACAGTTTGTGTCTATGAGTAGTGTAGTGTGTGAGAGGTGCAATGTGTGTATGTTTGGGGCAGTGTGTGTGTAAGGGGTGCAGTGTGTGTGTGGGGGTGCAGTGTGTGTGGGTAGTGCAGTGAGTGTATGAGGCAGTGTGTGTGAGTGAGGGGTGCAGTGTGTGTATAGGGGTGTAGTGTGTGGGGGGTGTAGTGAGTGTATGGGGGCAGTGTGTGGGGGGTGCAGTGTGTGTGAGGGGTGCAGTGAGTGTATAGGGGCAGTTTCAGTGAGTGAGGGGTGCAATGTGTGAAGTGTGCAGTGTGTGCTTGTGTGTGTCTGAGGGGTGCAGTGAGTGTATGGGGGCAGTGTGTGTGAGTAAGGGGTGCAGTGTGTGTAGGGGTGCAGTGAGTGTATGGGGGCAGTGTGAGTGAGTGAGTAAGTGAGGGGTGCAGTGTGTGAGGGTGCAGTGCAGTGTAGTGTGAGTGGTGCAGTGAGTGTAGGGGGCCAGTGTATGTGAGTGAGGAGTGCAGTGAGTTTATGGGGCAGTGTTTGTGAGTGAGGGGTGCTGTGTGTGTACGGGGGTGCAGTGAGTGTATGGAGGCCAGTGTGTGAGTGAGGGGTGCAGTAAATGTATGGGGGCAGTGTGTGCATGTTTGGGGCAGTATGTGTGGGGGATGCAGTGAGTGTAGGGGACAGTGTGTATGAGTGAGGGGTGCAGTGAGTGTATGGGGCAGTATGTGTGAGTGAGGGTTGCTGTGTGTGTATGGGGGTGCAGTGTTTGTGTGTGTGTGGGGGGGGATGCAGTGAGTGTAGGGGACAGTGTGTATGAGTGAGGGGTGCAGTGAGTGTATGGGGCAGTATGTGTGAGTGAGGGTTGCTGTGTGTGTATGGGGGTGCAGTGTGTGTACGGGGGTGTAGCGTGTGTGGGGTGTGCAGTGAGTGTATGGGGGATAGTGTGTGTGGGGAGTGTAGTGTGTGTTTGTGAGTGGTGCAGTGTATGTGAGTGAGGGATGCAGTGTGTCTGAGGGGTGCAGTGAGTGTATGGTGGCAGCGTGTGTATGGGGCAGTGTGTGTGTGGGGCAGTGTGTGTGAGATGCAGAGTGTGTGTGTTTGAAGGGGTGCAGTAAGGAGTGCTGTGTGTGAGTGAGTATTGTGTTTTGGGGTGCAGGTGGGAGCAAATTAAATTTATCATTATTTTTTATTAAAAAATGATTACATTTTATATCCCCTCTCTCTTCTTACATTTGCTCAGGGAGGGGGGACATTTCCTGCAAACCCTTGTGGTCCAGTGGAGAAGCCACTTTATTTCTTATTAAACGGTCACTGGCACCTTTTTAAAAATGAGGTACTAATTAGTTCATCTCATGAATAAAAATAAACGCTCTTTATGAATTAGTAATCAAAACATATTCACCTATATATTTTTTTAAAGTTACAATTCCCTGAAATATGAATATGAAATATGCTGCACATACTTTGCAAAGAACACACCTTAAGGACTGTAACAAAACTGGACACAAGAATGGACAAAAAAAAAAACCTAAAAAAACCAAGACGCTGTAGATCTTTAAAACCCATAGTGCTTTGACAAATTTAAGAATGGCAAAGCATCATGGGAGTTCTTCAGCAGCAGGGGATCTACCTTTAGACCTGCCCTGAGCTAAATCATACTTGTTGGTTGTCATTGTTAATAAAGTGCATACAGTAAGTGGAAACGCAGAATCCTTGCTGACATCTGACCGGATTCTTAGCATTTACCTTCACCTTTCAGACAAAGCTACGGATTACAGTCTATTTTTTTTTCAGACAAAAAAGTCCCACAACAGCTGTGCTATTCTTGCACTTTTTCTTTCCCGTTTTAGTTCCCTCAAATAATTAAACACTGAATTTACTTTCTATTTTTTTTTTTTTTTGAGCTGTTTATTAATTTATTTCTTTTCTTTTCTATTTTATTGTACTGACACATCGATGCTTAAGATAATAAATCATTCCAATTTGTTCGTCCCTGCCAACAATGGTTTTAATCTTCATTTACGACTTGCAAAGTCCGTTTTGTTGGAAGCGTTTGATAAAATGCTCAATTACCATTTTTTTTGCTCTGCAGTTCAACTGCTGGGCTGATAAAAAGGCTCTAGCTCGAAAGATAAACTGCAAATAATTCCTGGAGAACAAATGTCACAGGCGCTTTGCAATGAATGGGATTTTTTTTGGAACAGATTATTCTCTCAGTAAAGTGACAAGGCAGTTCAATATTTATTTTGCTGAGAATGTCATTTAAATATTGTTTGACACCTGCTTTCCTTTCAGTACTTTGTGTTATCAAGGGGTTTTAAAGCAACACCCTTTCAAACCCAGGAAAATCCGTATAAAATAGACATTTAAGGAGGACCTGTCACTTGTCTCATAGTGAACGTTCCTCTGGACCTCGTCACAATAAACCCTAATAAAGTAATCACTGTGGAGAAGAATGCAGCGGAAGTTAGCATAAAATATACTCAGTCCCACATCACATTCAGATTGTAGTGCTGGTATCCTCCCATCACCCCCATGAACAATATTGTATAAAATCCATGATTGGTAAGCTGTTTCTTTAATTGTGTCATACACCATGCCTCCTAATAGTCCTGCTTTTGGTGAGACAGTCCCAAATTCTGGATCCTGTCCCACTTTAGTTCCCCAGTGTTCCACATCCGGGGACACCAGGGAATTGTCCCTGGGCAGCACAGCACAAGTGCATCAGAAGACGTTCTCTTGCTCTGCAATAGGTGGCCAGCCATACCTTAAGTTAGTGGATCTTTCTGGCAGACCCCACCGTTATAAGCGTTGCTGGTGATGCGACGAGCATCTTAGGCGCGACCTCTCATCCAGTTTTCATACCTTACAACCCTTTAATGTTGGGAGGGATGCACACACTAATGGGCCTTCAAGACACCAATGCACACAATGTCAAGTTAATTTTTACTGATGTAAAATGTAAAATATATTTTAAAAGAAAGTTTATGAAATAATACAACCCACAGCTAGCATTTAGCAAACTATGAAGCTGCAGAAAAATCTTACATGTGACATTTCAGAAATATTCGCACTACTAAATCCTTTTTTACCTTTTTCATAGTCATAGCAGTTGTCCAACAAACTCACAGAGCAAAGTTTTACATGTTCACATTTTTTTTTTAAATCAAATATCAAAGGCACAGATTATTGGAATAGCCAAACTACCATGTGTAGAATAAGGACAAGGACACCAGGTGCATAACCCAGAGCTACTGTTCCCACATTTTTAACATCCAATAACACAGGTGGGTTGGATGAAAGTAAGACGTGTCACAATGTAAGTAAATGGAAATAAAAATAACACAACCTATATACTTGTAAGCTGAGCATTCTGGACAATTGACTGGAGAATTCCAATTTTCAGAAGAAAATTTTTAGAAAAGCTATGGCTGCCAAATGTTAATGGGAGTTGTACTCCATCTGCAGTTCTGCACCCCTGCCCTTAAAAACAATGAAGCATCTCTTCAATTGTTATAATGTGTCACCGTACAAAAATGTCTAATTGTTGCCATTGAGATGTCTTTTGAAGTATTAGAACCCAATGAATCACTATTGCTCTCAAATGCTTGTTTTTCTTGCCCGTGCCCTGCTGTTCGATACAGACATCATTACTCCTTAGCCAGTGCAGCGATTCTGTTAGTCATGCCCGGAACAAATACAATACAAAGATTAAATACAATCTATATCCACATAAATCATTGAATAAATGAATCATGAAATTAATATGTAAATTGTGTGTTTAACCTCTATTTATACAGCACTGTCTGTCACCGTGTTGTAAATCTAAAACTAATTGCGAATTCAAAACTCAGCAAAAATAAAAGGCAACGCTAAAATCTTGACATATTTATTAACTAAATGTTGAACTACATTGAGTTGGTAATTAACAGGCAACTCCAGATACGAGGGAGAAAATGATATTTAAGCGCAGATGTCACCTGTGTAAAATGTCTTAAACTATTTTAGATTCTGAAATTAATCACAGGATGCCGCTGTTTAAATTTGGGACTGATAAGCGTGTTTCTGGCTTCTGTAAATTGGGTTAAATGAGTGAAAATCACAAAGATTTGCAGATAATAGCAGCAGCTTTAAAGGACCACTATAGTGCCAGGAAAACATACTCGTTTTATAGGGCCCCTACCCTCAGGGTCCCCCTCCCGGTGGGCTCTGGGGAGAGGAAGGGGTTAAAATATTTTAAAAAATCTTACCTTTCTCCAGCGCCGGGCGGGGAGCTCTCCTCCTCCTCTCCTCCTTCATAGCGACGTCATCGGCTGAATGCGCATGCGCGGCAGGAGCCACGTGTGCATTCAGCCTGTTCATAGGAAAGCATTTACAATTTACGCTGGCGTCTTCTCACTGTGATTTTCAATGAGACAGCCACTAGAGGCACTAGAGGCTGGATTAACCCATTTATAAACATAGCAGTTTCTCTGAGGGTTAACCCTAGATGGACCAGGCACCCAGACCACCTCATTAAGCTGAAGTGGTCTGGGTGCCTATAGTGGTCCTTTAAGGATTATTTTTTTTAAAGATCTAAGACAATGCAGCTCGCCTTGGAAAACTACATATGCCATGGTGCTTAGTCTGTCTTTAAACTGTCATCGAATCATAGGAAATATATTTCATGAACATCTAACTGAAACATCTATTAACAAACATCTGAAACATCTATTTTTTTCAATTCAGAGCCTTTACAACTGTGTTGGTTAACGTTGCTTGGATAGCATAGAACTGTCACCTTAAATCCTCACCCCCCCCCCTTGATGTTGCCGAACTACAATTACCATCGTTCTCAGGCCTTCCGTTGCATTCAAAAAATTCTCGGAGTTGTAGGCCATCAATATCTGAGTGGGCAGAGTTTGTGACCCCTACCATAGAAGAAATCAGGCAACACTGTTATCCTCTTTAATTGAGATGCTCGCCAGCTGGACATAGCGTTCTCTGCTTTAATTGATGACCCTTTAAATTTGCAGTCACCATCAATTAGTCATAAAAAATGCCAAATTCACAATACTGCAGTATCTGTCTTTCTCCTCTCTCTGGCGGCTAGTTTTCGAATAAGCAGCTTTATCTGTGTACAATCTACAAGAGCAGATAACCAGGCAAACCAATAACCATTTATCTAATTTGAAAATTAAATGAAATGCAATCCTTCACTATAGTAGTTTAGATGCAAACACCCACGTAGTAGTGTTTCCTGAGGAATGGAAAACAGCGGAAAGTAACATAAAAGGATTTCCAAGTCCGCTACTCATTGGAAAGCCAGCAGAAAGTTGTTATTCTGACTTTATTTTGTGGCTAAAAGATTGGTAAGAATATATCCGTCTTCTAACGTGTGTTGAAGATGCAATCAGCAACCATGCACCATGCTGCATATCTTCTGGGAATGTCCACAGTTGAAGGACTGCTGAGCAAGCGTCCGTAGCATTACTGAAGATAACATACAGTAAAACTACTACTTTCAAAACTATTCTTCCTCCTAGATATGATACCCACATTGATTGAAGGGCCTACAAACAATCTTCTGCTTCACATAATGTTGGCTGCAAAGATCAACTACCTAGAGAAATTTGCACATATGTGGTGCCCTTGGGATGACTACTATAAGACCAAGATACAACCGTCCTTATAGAATCCTGCAGATCCTTCCCTGCCCCTTGTTCTTTGTTTCCTTGTGAATCATCTACCTGAATGATTTATTAATATCGGAGATAATTAAACCTGACTGAAATGTATTACAATTGTGACAATTTAGAATCTACCTGTATTAGCACTATTAATAGATTTTCCACTGTTAACTTGGGTCACTGATAGTCAACGTGCAATGCATTTCTCATGTGCTCTTATTTTCCCAATCACTCGGTTATGTCTCCGAACTGTACAGCTGTTTTCTATACAAATTCATACGTTGAAAAAAAGATTTGGTGGAATAAGACATTCAATTTAATGTAAAACAAAACAAAAATTGGAGACATACTTGAAAATGAGAGAAATCTCAATGTATCCTTCCTGGTAAAATATTTTATGAATAAATAATAAATTGGAGATAAATTATGAAGGAGGTTACCTGACGGGGGAGTACGGGAGTAAACAAAGTTTATAAATACAAGGTTACTCTAATTAAAAATAAACTATAATCTAAACGGCATTAGTGGTATTAATACGGATTTAGAATTGTATTTGATTGACATATGACTGCCCATTGAAAATGTTTGACTCGACAGACTTATGACGGTCCCAATTTTATGTATTGATCATATCATATCATAAGTAATTAATAGAGATAATAGATCATGAGTAATCATGGAAAACGCCATCTTTCTTCACCTTTAGGAATTTACACAGCATCACCTAAAATCAGAAAGATTACTTTTCTCATTTCTTTTCTTCAAAAATATTTTGCCAATCTTTCATCTCCTTCACATAGTTCAGAGGTTAGTCACAGGAGATGGTGGAATGTGTTGACATGCATGTGAATGATGTCTTCAGCTGACCAAGAATACCACCATGATTTGGCATATCGAAGGCTGGATCCCTGTTGTGGTAGAACATAATGTTACCTATCTACTAGGCTGGCACAGGATGCAAGCAAGACTGAAAGTTCTAACAGGTTTTACAAAAGGTTCTCCTTTGTATTGTATAATAGTGCGGTATTCAAAAATGATAATTCTCATTCTTGCATTATTCATCACGCAAGCACCTACCAGACATTTACATCTTTTTATTCTGTTTACACAGATTTTGTATGACTTTTGATAGTTAATGTTAGCAAATCTATTTAACTTTTTTTTTTTTTTACCACTGTCATTGAATACGCATTAAAAATTGTATACGCATTAATTATTGTATCTTTGTTGGACAATCACGGCATAAAAAATAAAGACTGTAAAAAAAAAAAAAAATGAGTGTAACTACATTAATACATTAACAATTAACTGTAAATTCATTAATAAATGAATTACAATTTATACGTATTTTACACTCACCCTATGCATTGATTGGATTGATTGATTGATTAATGGATGGATGGATGGTGGATGGAGGGATAACTAAATTACATTTCAGTGCCTTAAGGGATCAGCTTTTTTGTAGTTAGGCATTCATATCGGTATGAATTCAAGTATTAGATGACAAGGCAGTTGCATTTATTAGACTAAACAGGTGAGAAAACAAAACATCCAACGTTGTCAACTTATATAGTTTTAGTTCAAAAATGTGCACTAATAAAATTCACTTAAAATCCAATACAATTCACACTTTAATAATGAACCCAATGTATCTGCTACTGTAAATGTCCCAGTGCCTTTTATCATTAGGGTTGGACAGTGAAAAGCAGCTGAATAATAAATATAGCAAAATTAGCCGTGCATTTTAATTAGATTTATTTTATCATATTTTGTCTGAGATTTGTTTTCAATTATTAAACTATCGTGACGGCTCCTTTTTTTAAATGCGGATATAATCATACTATGCCATTTTTTATTAAGTAAAACACAAGGAATGAGTCAGTATTAAAACACAACATCTGTAACCTAGGTAACTAATAACATTTAAAATGTTCCACCTTAGAGTTAAACGTCTCTAAAATTAAAAAAGGTTTTCAGTGCACTTGTCTTAGCGGTAAACTAATTTCACAGTAATTAAAAGGAAAAAAAATGCAAACATTAAAAAAAAATTACCTTCATCTGCTACATTTATTACAACCTGCATGGTAATAAGGTTAGCAAAATAATTATAAAAATCATTAATAAGTAAAAAGCTTAAAATGTTAAAATTGTATCCGCCAGACCTATTTGGATAAAACGGATATGATTTGCTATAAAAACACAGTGTTTATTACAGTTTATTTTTTTCTAGAATGTACAATTTACTTTTTTGGTAGAAGAGATGGACCTATAAATTATCATTGTCGTTTCTTACTTTAAAAAAAGCCTTGTGAATTAACATGTTAATAATAATAATGTCATTATCTGTTATAGGAATACTATAACATTAGGAATACTGGTGTGTACGCTATAGTGCCCTCGTCACCATTTCAGTCACTAGGCCCCTGCTGCCAGGATTATAAACATGAGTTTACCTACCTATTCTCCCTCACAATGCTAATCCATGCTCTGCTTCTTTGGCTGAGATCCTTGAAGTCGATGATCTCAGCCAATCCAATGCTTTCCCATGGAACCCAGACCACTTTATTGAAATTAATAATAGTGTTACTTTACATTTTTTTGCACATTTTATACTATGAAAAATGAAGTCTAGTCATGATGACATAATGGGGACTTTAATAAGAATCTTGACTGTGCCTTCCAAACAGGGTATGCTGGGGAGGTGTAACACCAACTGAAAACATGATTGACGATCTCAGCAGAAGACAGTGGTATTGGAAACAAATTAAAATTTGAGCTTTAAATAGTATAAATAGAAGAAAATAGTATAAAAATAGAGGAAATTGTATAAATAGAAAAAAACAGTCACGACACGCTGACCTGTCAATTATACGGATGGACCTACCCACTTTCTAGGTGACTCATGCCACTTACCCACGCCAAGTCATTCCTCTCACTGGCGTTAGCAGTAATAATCACTGCTTCTAGTCAGTCAGATGCTTTTCATAGAGAAGCACTGAAAGCAATGCTTAGCGTTCACATTCGGCACCATCATGCTGCAGTAATTGAAAGTCTTCAATGAGGAAGTGCCTCTAGTGGCTGTCAGTCAATCAAATATATGAGGCGTGTTTTTGGCAAAATGTAAACATTGCCTTTTCTCCAACACAGGAATACAAAAAGGGACTGGGTCTATACACCAAAACTCCCTGATTAAGATGAAGGGGTCTTGATTAAGATGAAATGGACATGGTGCTTAAAGTATCCTTTTACGTTAAAAAGAAATATAAATTATGAATGCACTACTAGAATTTTTTTCCCCCAGGTATATGTGTAGTAAAATAATCTTACATTTTATAAACACGTGGTACCATTTTTCAGTTACTCTATCTTGATTCAATATATCCACCACCTTAAATTGATAAAATGTTACATTACTTGCAGAAATTAATGCGCTTGACATTTCACTATAAGTGTCAATGTGGCATAATGATCCAATACATTGTGCTCCCTTATGAAAAAGAATCTGATTATAAAGTAATACTGTCCTTGTACTACCATCTCTAAAATCACCTCCAAAGGCTCTTAAATAAAACAGACAGAGGGCAGACATGTCTCATGCATGGATGTGATGATGTCATACGTCACATGGCCTAGTCATAGAGGACTAGAACCTAACATGAGTGACATCATTGTTCATTTAATCTTCTGCAATGTTCCACTAGACACATGATTAGTTGAAATTTTACCAGCTGGTTCTCCAAGTCACCATAACCCACACACTTGCGGCAAAACACCCTATCTTTTGTTCCAGATATTGTATGTTTTTTTGTTAAGAAATGCTAATTATTCATGGTGGCTTCTGCATTTTGCATTTTCTGTCTATTTACATGTATACCGCTACCTCTCTATAAAATAAACATAAAGTTAATTCAAGCTAAAAATAAAAAAACAGACTTTTATAAACAGGAATATTTTACTTGTACGTAATGATTAACAAATGCATCGTCTGGAGCCAAGTGGACAGTAATATACTGAATACTAAGCTTTAAAGGGCAGATATCCATCTTCCTACCTCTAAGGAAAATTAATTTCTAAATATAGTGATGCAATAACCAAGATTACTCATGTAAACCACAAGCTCCCCATTTAAGCACTGTATTTATTGTGTCAGTTATATCTCAGCACCTGTACAGGCAATTTCAGTTTATAAAAATAGATCAATGCATGCCCTTCCTTCAATAATGTTTATGAGATTATCTAATTATCTCACTGATGAGCAGACCATCTTTGTAATGGACAGAAGAGAGAGAGAGAGAGAGAGAGAGAGAGAGAGAGAAAGAGAGATCACATAGGGGATCTTAGCTAAACAAAGAGTTGACCTGAGTTTACTTTGGAATTGATACTGAGTAATGTATGCAATAGAAGCTGTAATACTTAAGACTTCGAAATTAATTTAGTAGAATTTATTTCCAGGTCATAAATTGCTGAGATCACATAAACGTTCTATTTATAGTTTGACACTTCGAGTTGAGCCAAATAATGAATTTAATGAGCTGAAATTTGTGGATTTTTGTCCCAATTTGAGATAATGCTGTGTTTGTTTAATTTTATCCCTCTCGGCAAACATACCTTTCGCAAAGTACACACCGGGCGTTCAGCACGTGCAAGAGTATTTTGACGGTGCTCTGCGTATTGGCTGACTTAAGTGAGGCTGGCGTTATGGCTCCCTGTTGTGCTGACGCAACCTCCCTTTGGCAAGATGCCCACTCACAATTTCATCTTCACCATGCCTCTTCTTGTCCCACCCCACACCTTGCCAGTCCAAGTCCATACCCACCAAATGAGGGACTGCTAGCGGCAGTGCAGTTTTCATTATTTATGTAGACACATGGATGAACACCAAATGTAATACTTATAAAAATACACATACTAACAATACATGCTGTTTTATCCTCAAATTATAGTGAAAACCTAAACTGGCAAACACTATGCAGAATACCAGAGTGCTTTATCCTCACAGTGGGTATAATCTTCTTTTAAACTTGGCTTAAATGAAAGCAGCAAAGCTTAAAGTTAACTGTCTTGGATTGAAACCCATGTCAACATTTCTATTTACTATTTTTTCAAGTCCTAACATACCGGCTTACACTCTAGTAGTAATAAATGGGATTATTTACTAGACTTCAATTTATAATTTAAGTTGCAATTTTTAAGCATAAAATGGAAAATATATGTGTTTCTCCATATTTGGCAATTTTATTGTTGTCAGTATTAAATAATTCCCTGTTTAGTCAATAGCCTTGATTACTTGCTATATAGTCGTACATGAATATTTTAAGTAATAAATTCCAGTCCGGCGGGTCTCAGACATGCATAAAATTTACCCACATGCATATGAGGGCATACAGCAATGATTGATGTGGACTCCTCTGAGCGGTACAGTGATCTCTGCTGTACGGATACCTGGCAATTCTCTGGATAGCTCTGGGCCAGTAGATAAACGACAGAACCCAATGTACTTCAATAAACCTTTTCTCGTACTGACAGAAAATTCAAGGTAGAAGAGTGTAACCTACCAGTCAGAATGAGCAAAAAGTGACAGTACATATGTTCAGTGCGAAAAAAAAAAATGTCCAACCACAGACGCTTAAATCAATGTCGTTACAGAGACAAAAAGCGGCTCATTCCTACAAGCTAAGCCATATTTCCAGTTAATGCCTGTTAGGAAATGAAATTCTGTTTCACTGTCTTTTATGAATTCTTGTTAACAGACAAAACATTTCCAGAAGTATACATATCACTGGATTTCTTTATACAATGTATAAAATTTATACAAATTTGCCGTAATTAAAAGGGACGTCTCCATAAGCGGGACGGACATCATATGATGTTTTAGAACTGGAAAAGAGTTTGACCGGTGTAATCTGTCAAGAATAATTTATGATTAAAATACATTGAAATCCCAAAAGGGTTTATTAACCAAACACTAAATTCTACTGATGTAAAACTTACTGCATAATTTAGCTAAAATAGCTGATTTTATTTTAAAAAATCTTCAAATCAGCTATAGTCAATAGACTGGGTATTATAGTGTCAATTTTGCAATTTGTTTCTCAACTCATTAGAATTTGTTACCTGTGTAAATGAGATCTGAGTGTTTATCACAAAGTAGAAAAATATGTTCTGGAGAGTAGGGAACCAACGTTCTCTCTCCCTTTTTTTTTTTTTTAATAAAATCAGCTATGTTAGCTAAATTATGCACAAAATGCAAACCAGAGGGTTTAACATAAAATAATATTTAAAATTAATTTTTAGATTTCTTTTGTCTGCAGATTTGATTCAATATTGATTCAACACTTAAGCTAACAAAAGTTTACATGTAACAGTTGTAGTGTTTATTTTTATTTTGTGAATCAAAGTCTTTTTTTAATAATTGCTATTTTAACCTCAACTCATTAAAAATTGTTACCTGTGTAGGGGGGCGGGGCCTAACCGCTGAAGCGAGAAGACACTAACCTGTGCAGCTCCTGCTTCACACCGTGATTTAATCGGTTTTCAGCCATAAAAAAGCGACCCAATCGGCTAAAAAGGCCACCAGGTGGAAGGTGACACGGAGAGGCACAGAATGGTGCCACACAAGCGACCTGTGCAGCGCAACTCACCCGCTCCTCCTGCATGGCCTACTTGCATGATCGGCATAAGGGAGACGGCCGCTCCCCTGCTGACCTCCACGGCGGACAGACCACAACAAGGCCCACGTTCCCCCCCCTCTGGACCGGTGGGGGTCATCCCGGTCCAGCCTCAGGAGACCCGGGCACAACCTGGCGAAAGCGCTATGGCAATCACGGGACCTGAACCAAGCAGTAGTACCGCACACAAAATGGCGGAGACAATGTACTCCACCAGCACTAGAGGCGAGCAGACGGAGGCAGAGAACCGGCTGGATAAAGCCTTTCAAGCCTTCTGGGAAAAGCTGGAAGCTCTTCTGTCCCCAACAACCCCGGAGAAAGGGCCTGCCACCCTACCGCGCACTCCCACAAGCTTAACCAAACAGAAGACCACACAGAAACTCCTACCACTAGGCTGCACGGAAAAATGGAGCTGGCGGGAAATCACCACGAGGCAGGGGACCAAAGATACATCTGGCGGCAACAGGAGCAAGAAAGCAACCCCCTGGTGCCCGAAAGTACCTAGGCCGAGGCGCACTAGCCCACTCACCCATCACCCTGGAGCTCCCAGACACCGGCTGAAGGTGCGAGTTGCCGCAGTGAGATCCCCCTGTAACAGACCACACGGGAAAGGGAGACTGCGACCGAGCAGACGGCACCTGAGGGGGCGCCCCACGAGCCACGAAACAAGCACCGCTCTGATCCAGCCCATGCCTGCCAGACAGCAACAGCGACGGCGGGACCACACCGGGACACAGACTCTCATTGAAGTATCAGGGGAAAACCCGTGGGGACAGAGAGGCCCACCCGACCAAGCACTTACAAGCCGGGGAAGTCGGCAGCATCACCCCTGGGCATGGGACTCTGCTTACATCCGGGACGGCATAGGTTAAGCGGGGCCTGACGAACTGGATGGCCATACCCTAACCTATTGAGGAGATATGGAAACGGCATACCAGCTGCACTCAAGAGAATCTATCTTGCCTCTTATATTCAGATATATATCGTTGTTGTGTTTTTGGTTTTTGTTTTTTGTCTCTATGATTCTTTCCAAGCGATCCTCAGGGGAAGCAGCTATGTGTTTAATTTACTCATGTTACCAAAAGGGGTTCCAGTGCATACTCACCACCCCTCACCTAACATTACCCAGCCTCTACACACACACGCACTGAGGGTTAAGATACCATAATATAGCACATACACTTAGGCTGTGTCCCCTACTTATGCCTGTCTGCCCACTGCGGACCAAAACCGCTTACCACTACTAAGCACTTGTCTCCGACCTCCCTGACGTTGCTTCTCACTACTTAACTCGTTGACTCTAAACTGTTACTGCAAAGTACATCACTAACACTTAGTTTTCTCTTTAATATCTTTAAGGCGCTAGGTTGGCATACAACCAAACAACCAGCCTGCATTAAAGAAAGTACTGTTACCTCTACTTACTGCACATCTAGATAATTCAATCACTGTGCTCCTAATGCCTATATGTCACACTACAACCAAGATACACACGCATAACCTAAAGAGCAACCAGTTCTGTTATATGCATGTCTAGCCTAGCAAGTTATACTACAAACATGATGTCTAATCGTTTGATATTTTCATGTAATATAAAAAAATGTGCCGTCTAAGCTGCCACGCTTTGTAATGTCATGGAAATGCTTGTAGAAGCTGTCGTGGCTCTACACGCTCGTTGTTAAACTATGCACAAGAAAAATAAAGAATTTAAAAAAAAAAAAAAAAATTGTTACCTGTGTAAATGAGATCTGAGTGTTTATCACAAAGTAGAAAAATGTGTTCTGGGGAGTAGGGAACCAACGTTCCAAAAAGAGGTTAAAATAGCAATTATTAAAAAAGACTTTGATTCACAAAATAGAAAATAAACACTACAACTTTTACATGTAAACTTTTGTTAGCTTAAGTTTTGAAACAATGTTGAATCAAATCTGCAGACAAAAGAAATCTAAAAATTAATTTTAAATAGACTTTTATGTTAAACCCTCTGGTTTGCATTTTGTGTAATACCGTTGCTGCAGGCTTTCTAGGGTTTTAACTGAATATACCTTTAAATGACAAAAATAGCCAACTACTTCACGCTCCAAGTATTCCTTAATTTAATCAAATTAAATCTACTTACTAAGATCTAAATAAAATTAATCTTTTATAAAGCTTCTAGGTTGAATCTTAACATTCCCTAAGTTTATTCCTTTAGGATTTAAATCAGTATTTTCTTAACTATTCCTTGCTAAAGTAACAGAGTCCTAGAACCCGATTTACCTTAACCCTTTGCGTGCAGAGGTATTACGCAGCACGATTTTCGTAAATAGCCATTTTTAAGAGAAAGTGGAGTTGCTTAGTACACACAGAATTAGTTTGAAATTGAATCTTACATAGCAAACAGGCATGATGTCACTTTAAAAGGAATCCAATTTTAATCAGTGCTAGGCAAAACGTTACCATATAGAGCAGAGTTCTCCAAACTCTGTCCCACCAAATGCTGTTAAACTACAACTCCCATGATTCTATGGCTACCTGTTTCATTCAAAGAATAATGGGAGTTGTAGTTCAGCAACATTTGGAGGGACTGAGTATTTTAGAACACTGATATAGAGGATAAACAGTTATTGATAGATTTATTGACTGATATATATTTTTTGGCTGTTACTGGATAGATCTAAAAACTGCAAATATGTCGCTGTACACTGTATACACTATATACATAGTACTGCTACAAAAAGTTATATATATATATATATATATATATGTACATATAATACACAAGATCCAGAGCACTCTCCTATCCACTAAGCAGCAACTTCAATGTTGAAAGATTTTATTTGTTTTTTTAAAAACAGCTAATCTAGGCAAAAATAATGGGGGTTTAGTTACATTATATGATCATACATTGCATAAGCCTGCCACAACGTCAATGTACCCCATCTTTGGCAGGTCCTACTCTAACAGCCTAATGTCTGCTCTTATGAGATTAAATATATTTATATTTACTGTTATGCATAACCTGTATATCTCATGCTGGACTTTGAGGGATCCTCGAGAAATCATATTTCCACGACTGTCCTGTCTTGACATGCAAAAGAGCCCCGATACGCCTCGTATTTCACTTTTTTAAACACAGATATTTTTAACACCTAAGCATGACCTTTTTGGTACCTATATATATAGATAATGATACAGATATACAGATATACAGATATAGCATTAGGCTTTCTTTTTCTTCAGCTAACATCTAAAGAACCTTCATAAGGCTTTCACTTTAACTTTGCAAAGGTGAATGGGTATTTTGCAGACTTTCAGCTGCTGTTACAGGTTGCTCACTGTAACCTGGGAAAGAAAATGCATTCCAGTTTTTATCGCCTCGCAAAACCTAATTTTCAATAAGACGTTCCGAACACATACAACTGAGAGACATCACTCTACTTTACAAAGCAAAGTTATTTCAAGGTCAAGCTCATCCTGGTGAAACGCATCAGATACAACTAACACAAATTTATGAGCCTCCAGAACAATGAATTCTGAGCCTGTTGCAGTTTCTCAGTATAGTTAGGGACTGGATCAGACAGCTACTTCATATCTCAATACCCATTGCATATAACATACCTCTTGCCAATGAAATATATCACTCGGCGGACACTATCTTGTTAGTAATTACACCCTGAACTGCTCCGGCTTTCGTGAAGACTTGGGTTCCTTTGAAGCAATTTCCGTGTCCACAAGGGGATGAATTGAGCACAACTTTAAAATTATTAACCTAGAGTGTGAACATGTGTTAATGTAAAACAACAATATCCAACAAGGAGGATTAGCACAGCTCTGTAATTAGAATGAAGACGTACAGGGAGATGTCTGTAGGGGCCCACTCTTGCTGTGTTCTAGGACATCGTAAAGGTTAAAGTGATAGTTTATACGTCAGCCATGTTTCTCTGTAAATAAACCCATATGTTCAGCGTATTCACAAAGATTAACGTTGTAAATAAAAAAAAACTAACGTGTAAAATTGCAATGCTCGGGTTTAATTAAAAAGTCCTAAGAAAAGCTTAAATTGACATTTCCATCTCGGGTTCAACCCCACCTTCCATTTAAAATAAAAAAAAAACGTAAATAATGCCTGAAAATTTAGTATATATGAAAAAATAAAGAGGGAAAAAAGTAGCTACCTCAGAATGTAAAAGTGCAGTATCGGGAAGTGGCTGAAATTTTTCAGCAGATCCCAGTCTGTTTTTTGTTATTTTTAATGAGATCATTGTGCATAGCCCTTATATCTAGTTATCAGGGATTTATATAGTAAACAAGCACTCTTCAGAAAGGGTAAAGCTACTGATTTTCTAGAAAATGGGGGCTATGGGAAAACTCCTGACTTGGGTATCATATAAGAACTTGTACCGCTAGGAGAAACATTAGCTTTCAATCCTGATGTTACACAGAAGAGGATGGACACATAGCTGCAGAACTTTTTACAAATAATGAATAACATGAAGCAAAGATTGATACATTTGTTTGCTTTATTAAATACAGTTTTGGAATCTCTAACTTTAGCAGACTTTCCATGTCATACAGTCTCACCATTTGACTTGATTTTTTTTCAGTCCTCCCAATCACCCAACAGTCCGACTGCCACCCGGTGTTGGGAGGACCATGGGAAAGTGCACAGCGAGCTAACTGCGTCGTAGCTCCATCTCTCACCTGACATTATGATTTACCAAAGTTGGCAGGTCTACTTAATTAGCCACTATCACATTAGTTGGAAGGTTTATGTGGAAATAATTTAGAGCGAGAAGTGAAAAATATGTATGTCTTAAAGGAGCACTATAGTATTGGACTACCTATTTAGGTCACCAGCCCCATCAAAATGGAGTTATAAAGGTATTTTACTTACCATTTTTCCATCTCTGCGCTGTTCTCACTGCAGCTAGCTCCTCCTCCATGTCTGAGATCATCAATCTTGATGATCTCAGTCAATCCAATGCTTTCCCACAGTAAAGCAGTGGGAGGTAATTGCGCATGCATGGCAAAATACCACGCTGCACCAATCGGCATCTCCTCGCATGCATGATTTTTTTCTTTATTATGTATTTAATGTTGTAATTATTTCAGTCAAATAACTTTTCCATAAGATAATTTTAAGATTTAGAAACCCATGGGATGCATATTTATTAAATCCAGATTTTCAAGGAATTTACAAGCAAATTGCAAATATTAGTCCACAAAGATATGCTAATCATTTTGTCCTAAAACATGTAACTGTTCTGTTCACTGTTGACAATTTCTGGTTTCGTAACATAAAGTTTTATTCACTATGCAGTGAATTGTAGTAAGGGGAGACCTAAATTCAAAATCGAGCTACGTTTAGTGAATAAACCCCCGTGTTATTGTAATGGTTTAATCTACACTATTCACTAATGGGGAAATAACCAGGAATTATTGACTAAAATAGCCGAGTTGGAGAATTTCTCCAATTTGACTATGTCTTAAATGCTCAAATCTCTGATCATTTGCCGGAGAATTTCCAGTTTAGTAAATAACCCTTCTGGAGTCTCTAAACCAGAAGTCATAATACATGACGAGTATTGTTCAATGAGACATATTACGTACTAAGGAACTCTGTACTCAAGTTAAATCAAATCTGATGAACTGTGTTAGAAGGTCCTTAATGCAATTTGAATTTAACACTTTGGAGGGATTCCCTTGTATGATTTAACATAAATCTTCATCGCTTCCAGAGGACTGTATTAAATTTAATTAGTTAAAAAGCAATTTGGTTTGGTCCGTGTAACGATTCCTGCGCACAGTGCTTTAATCTCCTATCCATTACTAGCAACCATAAGCCGATGAAATTAATATTCAGCCACAGTGAGGAGTGAAGGAACGTACAATGCAATTCAATTTCCATCCACATTCCTTTGTACAAACTCTGCTAAGGTTATTAGCAAGTTACCTAACATCACGCTATTAAGTAACATGCAGATTTTATTGCAGAGGCTCGAAGGCTTTCTTTTAAACACGAATCCAGTGTGCGAGAAATAGAAGTCATTTTATTATACTACTGCCCTAGTGAGGCAAACCTTTTGAATGTTATTTATATGTCGGAAGCACTATTCAAGTCAATTTTTATAGAAGGTGAAGCCTTGTGACTGTCTTGTGTTTTTGTTTTTAATTTAGAACCTGGAAATCTGTTCATTCTATGTGTATTAATTGTTTATTTATGTATAATTATATTATTTAATTAATTATATAACGAGGGACCTGCCTGGCTGCACAGCAAAAATTAAAAAGAATTTAATTCGCAAGCACTATATTTGACCCTGTAACTTTCCAAAACACCATGACACCTGTACATGGGGGGGTACTGCTTTACTCGTGGGACATCGCTGAATACAAATATTTGTTTTAGAGCAGTAAAATGTATAAAAAAACAAAAAAAAACTATTATGACTACTAACTCTAGCCAGGGTTTGTGACTAAGTGGCTACTAAAATAAGACTGGACATACCCCTTTTGGATTACCCTGGGTTGTCTACTTTGTAACTGGTATGCCATAATGGGGTAATTCTTATTTTTGGACTGCTATACGGTTTCAAAAGCAACATAGGCCCTGCAAGACAATCTGACAAGTTTCAATGTGTAAAAACTGAAATAGGCAAGCTCTTTATTTGACTCACATGAGGAGGGGATTTTTTTACGCACGGTACAACACAGCATGAAAATATGTGTATTTTAATGCAGTAGAAGCTAACAGTATTATGACATTCACAGTTAAAATGCCATGCAGAACGTGGAAAATAACAAACTTTCTTAATGATATTTAATAAGTGTAGGTGCACTTAATATGAAAGAAGTAAATTATGGTTGAACAGAAAAATATCTCAAATTCTAGGTCCTTTTTTGGTTCAGAACTTGGACAATTGCCTCCATCCTTAAGGGGTAAAGCACCAGATCCACTACAGCTTAAAGGGACACTTTAGTCATCCAGACCACTTCAGCACAATGAAGTGATATGGGTGCCAGGTCCCCCAGGTTTTAACCCTTCAGATGGAAACATAGCAGTTTCAGAGAAACTGCTATGTTTACATAGCAGGGTTAATCCAACCTCTGGTGGCTGTCTTCCTGACAGCTGCTAGAGGCGCTTCTGCGACGCTGGATGCGAAATTCGCGTCCAGCGAGCAGAAAGTCCATAGGAAAGCATTGAGAAATGCTTTCCTATGGACTGTTTGAATGCACGCACAGCTCTTGCTGCGCATGCGCATTCTGCTCCACTCGGGAGCTGACGTCGGCGGGGGAGAAGAGGTCACCAGCGCCAAGGGAGCCCGGCACTGGATTAACCCCTTCAGTGCCACGGGGTATTCGTGTATCTGTATATATGTATCCTAGCAATATGCAAATTCAAATCTTCCTGTTTTATTGTATAATGCCAGAAGCTGAGTGTCTCTTTAACCTTGTGTTTTATTAATTAAAATAAACTTTTATTACGTTTCCTCCGCATACAGAGGCCTTTCACTAATGTAAAACTTTTTTTAAGCATTTCAAAATCCAAAGGCTTCACAGTGTGGTGCAATAGGAAGTCGTTAATTCGGGATCAGGAGAACAAAAAAAACATAATTTGTATATGATTTATTTTTACTTTTCAAATATTTTTTAATGAACGATTTTTCATAATATAACAAAATCACTGAAATAATCATCATCAATATTATGAACATAACATATGTCAATAAAACATTGTAATAATTACATCAATAATATATGAGTTTGTTGTCCAGATTCTGCATAAATTACTATTCCACCTCACTGTGAAGCAGTTACTATTTGGTTCAATGAGTGCAAAAACTACCTTTGGAATTTGATACATTTTAATTAATTTTCAAACTGTGTCATTTTAAATATTCCTATGCCCCGTTTCAATGACCATCTGATGAAACGTTTTTCCAAAGCTCTCCTATCACCCATCTTCCTCACAGATCTATGGCAAGGATTCTTAAACTTTTGCCCAAACCTCACCGTCACAGTTTAGTGAATATTTTTTTATGTTGTATTTTCTGTAAGAAAACAGGGAATGACGGGTTGGACAGAGCATGCTACAAGTTCTCCACTTTAGTGACTGCCTAATTAAATCTGAGTTTTATAAATATAAATGTAGGCAAGCTGCTGCCTCCCAGCCTTGGGGGGAACTAATAACTCTCAAGAGCTTCCACCACCTATAGTTATGGCATATGAGCAGAGGAGGATCATGGTGGATGTAGTTCCTCACCGGCAACAGGGTTGCGAGTTGCATTGTCATGCTCAAAAAGTGATCTACAAATAATTTTTTTTAATTTTTTTGCATATTTGACACTAGAAATGGCTAAAAAAAAAAAAAAAACATAAAAAATCTAAGTGGTTGATTAAAATTAAATAAATAAATACATAAATAGCTGTGTAATGTAAAGATTCTAACCTTAACTAATCAACGTCAACTCATGCTGATTTAAACAGTAAACTCGGTTCCTGTTTAGCAAACAATGCCGTTTTACATATGATGATAATATGGTACTAAATATGACCTCTGATTTTTGTCATGAATAAAACATCTTAAAAAAAAAGTAGTCTTTCTATTCATCAGAAGAAAATAAAAGCCCCAAGGTCACCTGTCAATAACAAAACAAACCTCCAGTAAATCAGAGAGCACACAAATAAATTCTTCGTCAGTAATTAAAACCAGCCCTCTCTGGCCCTGTGTTATCAGCTCATCAAATTCATTGCTCCTCTAGAATAACAGATCCACATCTGCAGTCATTACAGCATGCCAGATAAATCAATCCTCTCAATGATGCTTTGAGCCATCTCTGCTCCCTTTTAACCAAGCCGATATTTATTTATCCGTGACACATCTGACAATCTATTTACTGTAGGCAAATGGAACTCATACAGCACATTGTAATGGCTTCACCAAATCCCATTGTGGGGTGAATCTTTGAAGACTGATAGATGCAATAAACTAGGTTTTATGGTATAAGTGTGAGATTTGAACTTTGTTGGACTTTTTTTCCCCTCTCTCTTGGTTATTAAATATATAATATATATTCATATAACGCCTTAACTCTTGCGCAAGACAGCATTTACTGCATCGGAGATTGCAAGATACAAGCTGTCTCGCCCCGTAGTCCCCACTTGTAACTATTTTTGTACCAGACGAAAGCTTCTAATGGCTCTAGTTTAAAGGAAAACTGACATCAGTTTTCTATTTAAAATAAAAGTTGATAAGTATTATATCCTTTTATTTTGTAATATGTATAATTATTATGTACAGTTAATACTTTTTACGATTAATCTGTTTGCACTACTGAGGTTGCCATCTTTAATTCTGGTAGTGAGCACGACATATCCAACTAAAGTGCGTGCAGTAATTATGAGTTAGTGTGCATTCACAAAATCTTGAGAATTTAAAATGTCAAAAGGGAACAATATGGCTGCCACCAAGCCCAAAAATGCATTCAAAATTAACTTACATTTATGCTTTACAAAATAACACAAAAAAAAATAGCATTATTACTTTAAGGAACACTCCAGGCACCCAGACCACTTCTGCCCATTGGAGTGATCTGGGTGCCAACTCTCACCACCCTTAACCCTGCAAGTGTAATTATTGCAGTTTTTATAAACTGCAATAATTACCTTGGCGGGTTAAGTCCTCCTCTAGTGGCTGTCTATTAGACAGCCATCAGGAGAGATGAAGTCCACTAAAGGGACTTACGTGTTTTTAGAACACGAAAACTGTGCATGAGGACCTCCAGCGTCGCCAAAATCCCCATAGGAAAGAATTGAGGTCTAATGCGGACACGGCCATTGCCACGCATGCACATTAGGTCTCCCCTGCTGGCTGACGTCGACAGGGAGGAGCGTGGGCGGAGCCTGACCCAGCGCCGAGGGACATCGGCTCTGGATTCAGGTAAGACACTGAAGGGGTTTGTTTTCCTGGCACTGGAGAGTCCCTTTAATTCTTATGCATCATTTAATCTTTTTCAGTAATAAAAAAATGAAATAATGACAATTTACTTTTAGTGAAACTTTAGTTTTTCTCAATATGGACCCTATGTCCGATTAATTAATATTTACTTCCTATCTTATTACTCTATGAAATCTGTTCCTTCTGTATCCTCGTGTTTTCAGTTAGTCTCCAACTTTGTTTCTCCTCCCATCTACGATTAGCCGCTATGGACCTCTTCCACCACTTCTAGTCAACCCACACTACTTCCACCATGTTTAGTCTTCCAGTTCTATTTCTGCCACGAGCATTCTGACCCTTTTACTTCCAAGACTCCAAATACTTCCTAATTTGTTTAATGTTATCTTTTGATAGAATTTGAATGTCAATAAGATTCCAAAATAATCAATATGGGTTTTTTAAACATTTTATCATTTTGAAATACTCAGAAATTATTAAGTTTGTTTATGCTATCGTCAAAATCTGAGCCTGCACTACCATGGAATGTCTTGTGCAATGTCCTGGGCAATGTGATGTTTCTCATTGAGAAGCATTTGGAGGAAGGGTGCATGTGCGTCAAACACCAAGATCCACCTTCTCATTGAGAAGCTTTGACTTAAAAAAAATGTTGGTGGGGTTTATAAATGCGATGAGTTCTCTTTAATTCAGCACTTTTCTAATAAAACACATTATATAGTCAGGTAAGCCCTAGAGCACTTTAGCAAGCTGTTCATTTAAGCTGCTCTATGCAGCCTTAGCATTGTTAAATAAATAAAACATATTTTTACACAGGATTTTTGAAAGATGGTTTAACCGAATTGTTGTTGTACTCCACAACATTTGGAGTGTTAAAGGTTGCCTACTCCTGGTGTGACGTGTGCATTGCGGGAGTGTTCCATAAAGCTGCACTCCAATTGAGATTACATTAAAGGGAAACTATAGTCAGCAGAACTAGCTTCATGTAGTGGTTCTGGAGGTGGGAGGGTCTAGGAGGGAGGGTCTGCTGCTGATTGGCTGGAATGTGTCTGCTGACTGTGAGGTACAGGGTCAAAGTTTACTCAATGATGACATAGGGGGCGGACCGAACAGCGCATATGTTCACCATCTGTGGCAAACCGTTCGGGGAACCGTTCGGGACATCACTACTAGTAACACCTCTAGTGGCGGTCACTCAGACGGCCACTAGAGGTGCTTCCTATTTTAGTGCTGTACACAGTGCAGCACCTATGTTCTGCCTTCCCACACTCTGCATGGAGATGCTGAACACACCTCATAAAGATGCGTTGATTCAATTAATCTCTATGAGGAGGTGCTGATCGGCGCAGCATTTTTATGATCTCAAAAACGGAGGAAAGCTAAGTAAATATCACCTTTTCATGCACTTGGGGTACTTAACCCCTTAAGGACTGAGCCAAATGTACACGTTGTGATAAAAACAAAACGTAAACAAAACCTTGATTTTGCGCTATATGTCTGTTCAGGCGTAATTCACCCCTTTTATATTAAGTGCACCCACCCTTATTATATATCATTTTATTCAGGGGAAACAGGGCTTCCATTTAACATCAAATATTTAGGTATGAAAGATAATTTACTATGAATAAAATATAAAAAATGTGAGAAAATAAGTATTTTAAAATGTTTTAACTGTGAATGTCATAATACTGTTTGCTTTAACTGCAAAAAAATACACATATTTGTATTCAGCGATGTCTCATGTGTAAAACAGTACCCCCTGTGTACAGGTTTTATGGTGTTTTGGGAATTTACAAATATAGCATGTTAAATTTTTCAGCTTTTTCACATTGAAATTCAACCAGATTGGTTACATTGTCTTTGAGAGCGTATGGTAGCCCAGGAATGAGAATTACCCTATTAGAGCTTAGTATTCAACATGTTTGTATTCCTAACACTGTAATGTTCCTTTAAGGCTGGACTCCAGTTCTCTAACTTAATAGCCAATATTCCGAGTTTAGTTAACAGGCACCTTGATTTCTCAGTACAGTCAATCTGTGTTTGCATATTGTGCAAAACAAGAGTGAAAAATGAAATGGACTGTCTGCCTAAAACAGTATAAACACGCATAATGTAATGCACTTTCCGCTACAGATCTCAAGCTCCCTGTCTCTGTCTTTATAAAATATTAGTGTGGTCATACTTTAAGATTAAAAATACGAATCAAATGTGATTAGTGCATATTTTGATAGAAGATCACAGGGAAATGAGCTTAATTCAACAGAAACGTGTCGAGGTCATTCATTAAGCATTTTACAGGCTGCAGAAGACATAAAGAGTCTGCCCTTAAACTCCGAACCGAGCCATCTGCAAACCAACCAATATCGCTTTGCAGACTGAATGCAATTCTTACAGCCACTGTCACCACTCTGGCCAAAGGCAGATAATGCTGTTCGCTGCCGTGCCTTCGATTTACTGCTTACTTAAATCATGAGGCAATTTAAATTACTCTTCTTAATTAATCATTTTCACAATACTTATTGGTATTTAGATGGCCTGCTTCCTTGCTCTATAGATAGTGCTAAAGCAATGTTATGGATCTAATGCAAAGTCATCTGGGTTTAACTCTTTGAGTACCGAATAACCACTATTTTAAATTGGCAGATCTTGTTGCCAAACATTGTAACTTTTTATCGACAGAACTGTAATGTATCTCATTGTACACTCCAAATGTAACAACAAATAACTAGAATAATGTATCTTAAACAGTAACATAAACATGAAAGTATGACATGTTAGGTATTTAAAGGGACACTATAGTTACCAGCACAACTATGGCTTAATGTAGTTGTTCTGGTGAGTATAATAGCTCCATTCAGGCATTTTCATGTAAACACTTCTTTTTCAGAGAAAAGGCAGTGTTTATATTGCCCCTAAGGACACCTCCAAGTGGCTACTTCTTAGATGGCCACTGGAGGGGCCTCCTGGCGTTCAGCGTCCCCACGCTCTGCATTTTCCTCATAGAGATGCATCTCTATGAGGAGGTCCTGATTGGCCAAAATGGCATTTGGCCCAGCCCCGGTGCCAATTTTAGCCAATCCAATTTTTTCCCTATGGGATTCTAGGAATAGTCTAAGCACCTGACCAGTGTAGTGGTTATAGTGCCAGGTGTTCCCTTGTGCTGCCCTATAGTAACTGATCAAACAGTTTTTTACATTATTTAAATCTAATCTAGTCCCCCCAAGACTCTTATATCTCGGTCTCTGCTGGTGAAGTTCTTATTACTGCATTGGCAGCATTCATTCTGTCAACCTTTACATAAAATGGTAGTTCTGCAGTGATTATGGTTCCTATACTGCCCATTTAAACAAAAACGTCCATTATAAAAATAGAGAGAAAGTGGTATGATTCTAGGAAAAGTTTGCCATTTGAGGCCGACAAAGTCACTACTGTGTTGAAACTTGCTGGGTCAACTTGTTTGGATGTCAATAGATTAATCATTTTTTTCACGGATGATTTGGAGTGAGGAATATTTTAGTTTCAATTGATATACTGAGGGAATCAAGGGTAAGACCATTGTCTGCAGAGCCCAGGAATCAAGAGAGTGCATCTTTATGTTATAATTATTTTAATAAGGTTTGCAAAGAACCTGTGTTTTATCAGCAAGTCAATAAAGGTGTCGTTTGTTTCCAATAATAATTATAAGTTGCAAAAGTTAGTTTCCAGAAACAATTGATCTTTTATAAATGAGGCATCTGAACCAATCATTCTCTAGAACCAGAGAGCTGTTTTTAAATACTGCATAATTTATCTCCCATACTAGAGTGACTTGCTTGTCGTATTAGATTTACGAATATAATAACACCTGACAATTCTTTTTCTTTTGGAAGCTCAGAGGCAGAAAGCTGAGGTCATTTTTGGGCCAGGGGGATCATGCAAAGGCCAACAGCATTTGAAAAATGAGATAGCACATGGCAACCCTTCTGATCAGTTCTGAAACATACATCCAGTAGAAGCAGGATGTGACCATGATGGTCCAAATTTGTGATCAGGTATTCCTATGTTAAGCAAAACGTCTGTCGCATGAGACATGATATTGGGTACTTTATAATAAGGCAGGTAAATGTTAACCATCAGTCATTCTTTACAGGATAGCATGACACTAAGTAACCATTCTTTTCTCTAAAAACCTTAAAGGAACACTATGGACGCCAAGACCACTTCAGTTCATTGAAGAGGTCTGGGTGCAGGGTCCCAGGTCCCTTAACCCTGCAATCGTAATTATGGCAGTTTACGATAAACCGCAATAATTGCCTTGGAGGGTTAACTCTATCAGACAACCTCTAGAGGGACCTAACTTTTAGTCGCCTAACTGACGCTGGACATCCTCACGTTATACATGAGGACATTCAGCATCACCCAAAACCCCATAGGAAAGCACTATACAATGCTTTCCTATGGTGGAGGTTGTAATGCGAGCATGGCCCTCGTCGCGTATAAGGTCTCTCCAGCTGACTGACGTCAGCGGAAACAGAACCAATGCATAGGGACATTGGCGCTTGAATCAGGTAAGTAAGAGAAGGGGGCGCAAGGGAGTGGGGCACTATAGGGCCAGAAAACCAACTTTGTTTTCCTGCCACTATAGTTTCTCTTTAATAGGACACTCAGCACACACCGTACTAGTAGAAAAATCAACATCCTAACCAAACGCAATGCACTCCCAATCATAACAAACAACACTTAAGCATACTTGGATACGGTAATAAAACAAATCTCAGATTCAATCAGTTTGATCCTTAAAGAGGAACTGTCAGTTCTCTGGAATTTACACCATTAACTAAAGGTGGAATTTCTCCTATAAATCGCGTTGACCTCTTTCAAGAGGTCTTCTGTTTTCTTTTCAAGTTATATTAAAGATTTAGCAAATGATATAATCCAGTTCAGACAAGGCAAACTATAGGAAAACAGTGCTAAAGAATATGAGAAATAGAAACATTGTTTAATTGTCTCTGTATGTTTCTCTATGCTTAGAGCTGATTGACAGGAAGCTAAGATGGGGGCACCCAGTTGCAGCTAAAAGGTATGTGAAATCCTATATTTAATTTCATTTTTCACCGGTCACAAATACATATTTGTTAAATATAGGGATACGCAAACACAATATTAAAAATCTGGGGAAGCCACAGTTGCTTTTAAAAAAAGACCAATTACATCATTACTGTAGGGAAGCAATTGCATTGATTTTACCAGGTTAGGAAATCGGAATTAAAAGGAAGTCTTCACCAGTGCTAAGTGCAGAGATGTGGATATGATTGAGGTGGGAACAAGGTGATTAAAACGAAATGAGCATTGGTCAAGTTCATCAGGGGATATACTGGATATGACCAAAGGTCATGGATCACAGAAATCATAGTAAACCTATAACATCAGACCCAATTGACCAAAAGAAGATATAGACAGGATCATTGAAAATCAATGAGCTACAAACATTTTAAATAGTTACATAAATGGACAGACAGAGAGTTAGGTACCCACGTAGCATCCTATAAATTCAGCTTGTCTAAGCTACCGTGGCATACAGAAAATGGCAACTTTGCACTCAGTTATCTAGCCGGCAAAAAGTTTATACCACTTTCTGCTTGATGATCGTTCTCAGATGCTTTGTAACACTAGAACCTGTGGTATTTTTAATAATGTATTTCTTTAAAGACACAGGTACTGTAATCCGCCAATCATTGTATTTGAGCAAAATGCAAGAAACCAATTATTAATGAAGAAGACAGGAGGCATAAAACAATTCATCGCTTGTACATTAAGCAATCCTCGAGAAACACAATGGCATGTAGACACAAAGACCTGGAGCTTGTACAAAGATTGTGTTAATGTATCACATTTAGCAATCAATAATACCTCCCTGTGCATGGTATTAACTTACGATGCAGTAATGCACAGGGAACAACCTCTTAATATATCATTGTGTTATAAGGCATAATATTGGCAAGTGTGAAGAAATGAACTTTGCACACATTTAGTACACATGCTGCATAGCATCTGACATGTTTAAACCTTCAAGGACCAAATATATTTTGTGCAGTCATCACAATCTGGTCCCTAAAGACCTCTATAACAGTATGGAATATCCTTCAGTGTTTGAATTTCTACCCTGACCTACAACCTCCAATGAATGAGACATTCGGTTTTGATACAGTATCTTTAAAGGCTGGTTTGTTATGCTGGCATTATTCCGTCATTAATCTTTAATGTGTTAAATTCCAATCAAGTTTCTGCTTCATGCACACACTAATATTAAGACTGAATCCAGGCTCGAGTCAGCGCTATCTGGGAACCTACTTAGAACTGTAACAATTAAAGGGACACTATAGTCACCAGGACAACTACAGCTTAATATAGTTGTTCTAGTGAGTATAGCATATACCTGCAGGCTTTTAAATGTAAACACTGCTTTTTCAGGCAGTGTTTACTTTGCTCCTTTGGGACACCTGCAGTGGCAGTCACTAAGGCCACTAGAGATGCTTCCTGGGTCAGTGTTTCACAATGTGCAGCACAAATTTTCAGTATCTCCACGTAGAGAACTCTCCCCATAGAGATGCATTGTTTGGCTCTGCCTCACCTCCTTGGCTGAGATCATCAAAACTGACAATCTTAACCAATAGGAAAGCATTGGATTGGCTGAGATTATCAATTTTGATATTCAATTTTGAATACTTCAGTTCCTTTAACTGAAGTATTCAAATATCGGATCAGTTGAAACTGAGCTATACCCATTTCAGTATTGCACAAAATCTCAGATTAATGCATGTATGTCATTGGAGGATAAGTCATTGGAAACGTTCTTTCTTACAGAATGGAATTATTTCTGATGTTGATTCCAATTAATTAAATCGAGACCCAAGTTGGGCACCAACATATTTTTGTGCATTCGTGAGATGATGTATCCTAATGTGCACCCCTAAAACAAAAATGTATGGATTAATGGCTAATCATTTTTTTTTTTTTTTACTGTGACTACTGACATCAAATTGACATTTATAAAAAAAAAAATATATATATATATATATACAGCTATATATTTATAACCAACAAGCAACGAATATAAAAAAAAAAATATGTAGAAAAGTCAAAGATGACACTGGTATTGTAGCACATCTTAACTCTTTCCATTCATCAGAATAAAATATCTGAAAGGTCGACATGCAATAAAAAATAAAAAAAATCAGTTCCATCAACAGAGATTTAAGTCGGTGGGAAGTAAATTTCACAGTGTAGATGCCGTAAAACAGAGTTTTCAAAGGGTACTAAAATTGCGGTCATAAATTCTTATTAATATCCACGTTTCTGGGGAACTCTAAATGTTACAGTGAAATTATAGTTTGCACTTTAAAACCAGATAACCTGTTCTCGTGCTTCTCCAAGGAAATCTGCTTGGGCTTTGTACAGGGGTGGCAGCGACGGGTTAATGTTATTCTCTTTTTACTATTGGAAATCCTGTTTGCTACATATCATAAGCCCTTCTGGATGAGAGTAAAATAAATAAATACCTTTCGAAAATATAAAAACACCTAAGAGTTGCTAAGGAGGGGAAAAAAATTACATGTAACCCAACTTTGACCCTTGATATTTGAGACAGCAGATCAAATGCTTCCCACTGTAGAATGCTTCCCTGCCTTTACTTTGTTCTGGGTATTTGAAGTGGAGTATTAACTCAACCTCTTTACCTTATAACACAATAAAAAAAAAAATCCAAGACGTGTAACTGAAAGATCTCTCGGTTAGTACTGAACACTTAATTCGACAACCCGGCCAGTTCAACAACAGTTTAAGTTTTTTGTTATTCTTTTTAATTATCGTTGTGTGTGTTGCTAAATGAAAGTGATACATTTATGTCAATTAGTATTAGGGTACAGTGAAGGACTCACAAATGTATGCACTCACAAGAGGGCAGTGTGATGCTTTGTGGGAACATGCTGATGACTGAGCAATGATTGTGCTGTTCTGCGCTGGATGTCCATTGGGGAGGACTAAAAGAAAATACCATAAATTCTTCCACTTATTTAAATATAGATTCTGCCTGTATTATTTTGTAATGCATTTATTAGTAAATAAATTTTTTAAGCATATATTCTGGCTTACTCATGTTTGCTGGGGCGGCCATCTTTAAATCCTCTTTGATTGAAAATGTTATTTATCTGATTTAATGCAAATAATCAAAGGTTATGTGTATAAATCATCCCAGACCTCATGAGTATGGTCTGGGCACCTCACAAACACACAATGAAAGGTTTCACCATTAAAATAGCACATGGCTTTTAGTTTGTTTAACCACTTAAGGACACATGACTAGCGATGTCCCGAACGGTTCGCCGAACGGTTCGCCACGGATGGCGAACATATGCGTTGTTCGGTTCACCCCCTATTCGTCATCATTGAGTAAACTTTGACCCTGTAATTCACATTCAGCAGACACATTCCAGCCAATCAGCAGCAGACCCTCCCTCCCAGACCCTCCCACCTCCTGGACAGCTCACTAAGAATGCAGCTTCACAATGAATGTAAAATGGATGCTGTCCAGGAGGTGGGAGGGTCTGGGAGGGAGGGTCTGCTGCTGATTGGCTGGAATGTGTCTGCTGACTGTGAGGTACAGCGTCAAAGTTTACTCAATGATGACATAGGGGGCGGACCAAACAGCGCATATGTTCGCCATCCGTGGCGAACCGTACGGCGAACCGTTCGGCGAACCATTCGGGACATCACTACACATGACGGAAATATTCCGTCATGATTCCTTTTCATTCCAGAAGTTGTGTCCTTAATGGGTCAATGGATCATCCAATCAAAATGGATTAAAGATAACTGTCCCCATGGCGCAAGATAAGCCAAACTCACAAAATCTACCAAATTATAAACACCTTTTTGGTCAACCTCATTCCTGACAGAAATTCGCCTAATTCTTCCAGGTCCATTTTACTCAAAGCCATCTGGTCCATTTTACCCAAAGCCACTTGGTAAAATTCCATTTATATTGCTTTCCACCAACCTCCACGTTATCCTCTTGACCTTGCACTAGGTTTACCCACCTCCGTGACACTGACCTAATCATTCCCTTAGCAGCCGTTATTTTAATATATAATTAAGTTTCCCTTTCTTATTGCTAATTTGTGCTACCATGGCCAATCAGTAACTTTCACAATAAGCACTGGATAAGGGTACTATGTATAATATGTAAATTCATTAGTGATTTATTACTATTTTAGTGACCTCTATAAGCAAATTGTACAGTCTGCCCAGGAGTTGAACATTAACTCTGTCTCACTCTCTACTGGAGTGCTGCAAGGGAGTGCTACCCTGATAAGTATAGTGACACCTTAACCTCTGAGGATGACATACATGCCTGATTTTAAAGGCACTTGAAAACTCACCTATAATCTCTATTTCAGGGTCTGCAATAATTACGATAAAGAGGAAAACTCTATTCTGAAAAATGTTAGGTGACTTACTAATAACAATTTATACAACTCGAATGTAATTTATAAAAAGAATAATGTATTTTATTTACACAGACTGATTTCTAAACACATTTATTGTAATTTAAAGACACATTACTGGGAGTATCATTCACTCCAGTGGATATCTCTTATATACTCAAATACACACAACAATGTAAGGCCCCTAGAAAAGACAGACATTAGGATAGAAAAGAGGGACAGAGGGATTTGGGCCAAAAATAGGGAACGTCCCGCCTAAGTAAGGACACTTGGAGATATGGACTAAGGCATGTCATTCAAATTGAATACAGCTGATGTAGATGTTGTGTGCAACTGCCATTAACCTCAGATCACTTAGAGTGATAGGGTTTTTTAGCTCAGCAACAGATGTGTGGGCCCAATTTGTCCAACCTAGATAACCACTGACAGAAAACACGCGTGGCTATTACAATGTGCCTCATATATGCGTCCTATTTATCAAAATCAAGAGCCAATAACTCCAGGTATTATCTGCCCTTTAGCTGGCTGTTTAAAATGGACGCACTGCCCTCTTGCTCATATACTATGTCGGAAAGCAAAAGCCACAGGCCAATGAGTGCTACAGAAATTAATGCCTGTATCGTGGTGACAAAGAGCTAAGGAGCAATTATATAAATGCCATTTGTCTCCTGACATGTTTATGAGAGAAAATACTGCTCCCACCCCTGTGTCTTACCTCACAAATTATCCCACTACCTCCAGCCTATAATTACATTGTAATTTCCCAGGATGTAAATAGCCATATTGAAGTCTCAGTGTAATCAAAGAGACTCTATGGCAACGAATGAAAATGCTTTTCTTGCATGAACACTAGTTTATACATGTTGTTTTTAAACATTAGCACATTTATTTTTTTATCAAGTGGATTAGTAATCCCCATCCCCAGAGCATCATAAAACGCATTATAGCCCTGTGCATTACTTTTTAGAAAATAGCTCCTTACACCTGGGCATAAAGGGTGAGATTAGATGGGATATTTATTGGGAATTAGTCAAATATTCACAAGGCCTGCTTAGATACCCACATGTTCTTATTTTCACTACACCTTCCTCGTGCATGGGATGAGCCAACCGAAGGGATCTGCTTTGCGACTCCTCTAGTTTTACATGCGGTCCTGGTGTTAATTATTTAATTTACAGATATGTCTATTTGTTGCACTCTTATAACATGAAAAGTAATTCCCTGCAGGATGCCGAATTGATAATCAGAAGGAAATTATTCATTTATGAAGGTGGAATCCAAATGGACTTCTAATTCTAGTCGATATTTTTCCTGCAGCATTGATACTACTTACTACAGGAGAGATCGCTAGACATACAGTACGGCTTTATCTTCCAGTGTCAGGACTAATGTAAAATGCAGTGTGAATGCACTTGTGATGACATTTTGGGTCTTTTAAGTCCATATACAAGAACTTTAGCAGAGCTCAGCATATGGGTAGTCTCCACTTGCTGCTCTGATGGTCAGCTTGTTATTCTGGCGTGCTGGACACCTCCACATAGAATGACAGAAAAGGGCCCAGTTTATAATACTAATTGACATGGAGCCAAGATGGAGGTGCTTAGTTCCAAGGTAGAGATATTTACAATGATGTAGACATTTAAGTTAATATTTAAGTCCTTGCAAACACATATTTGTTCTATATAGGTGATGAGCAATCCCAAAATTAAAAATCCATATTGGAGTGTCAAAATCAGCCTACAAAGAATGATATTGTCTGTTTAATTACCTGTCTCTGCCAAAACCAGGAGGTCCTAGATCTCAGCTGGTGCAGTTGTATCACAGAACATGTATTGTAATACAAAATCACAGCCAATACCTCCAACCACCAGTTCTGGCAATTTTAAATGCCGGTAGGGTTATTTACTAACTCATTCATTGTGAACAATAGACAATGGAAAGGCAAACATTTCCCAAAATAGCCAAGCAGGGAAAATAGCTGTAATGGACGGCTTTTTCACTTTTACAATTCTGGCCTACAATTTGCAATTCCCTTGTCAATTATCCATAATTGTCGGTTTAGTTTAGAAAACCCCAGGTGAATCGGGAATCTCAGCTTAGAAACAAGTCATTTAAGGCAGGCTACATCTGTGTATCTGTACATCGATACAAGGAACAGAGGTTATATTAGAAGTGCAATCTTTAGCTTCCGTGTTCTGACTGTTGGCTTTTTCCCCTTCTTTGGATTCAAAACCAACCCCTATAGCACATCATTCCTAATTAGATGATTAGTGCTTTGAAGGGCAGGAGAGATGTGATTTGCATAATTTAATCATAAAAAGAAGTTAAAGATACAGATTTTGCTGTTCGTTTGTACAATTATCTTCACGGCCTGGGGGGGGGCTGAGATATTAATGTGATTAAACAGTATTTCTGCATTAAACAGGCAACTGTGTGTCCTCTATTAAAGTGGGCTAGAGGCAAATGAAAAATTAATTTCAGAAGACAATCAATTTTATTCTACATGACTGTAATAAATAACAGCCCATCTGCAGACAAATCATTCTGCCCTGGGTGGGTACACATGTCATGAAGCCTAAATGACATAAAACAAGCCTAGATTTGCCCTAAAAATAGAACCACTGCAACACACTTTATGCCAGATGCTATTTTAGCTGTGAGTAACTTAATGGGATTTCCTAGAAGTTAGGTTAAAAAAAAAAAAACTATATAGGGCAAAGCACGATCCTCTTTTTTTTTTTTTTTTTTTTAGTCCTGATCTAAAGTGAGTTGCCAGCTATAATTCAATCAATTTCTGGTGCTTTCATTAGCCACATGATGTAATAATGTCATGAACAGCAAATAAATTATATTGTAGCAGCCTTATTCCCTCGGATTCCAGGACACTCGGTAATAAAGTGACTAACGAGTCATAAAAACCCTACAATGTTTCATGTATTTATTGATAGCGTTTTATAAACAGCATTTAACTTTGTTACCTAGTTGCCTGTTTTAAAGTAGTTGAATTTTTCATGAAAAAAATAAATAAAAATAAAATAAACAGAATTTCATTTGCTAAACTGGTAAACGTTAAAAATGCCTAGGGTAATTGTAAATTTCAAGGCAAAATAGCTGACTTCTACAAATTTATGTCTGTCTGTCTGTCTCCACTCCAAATTTTGTAGCTTGTAAATTAACAGCCACTTGACAGTGATTGACAGGAAGCCCAGATGGAGTCTCGCTCTCAATTCTAAGACAGAAGTAAATACAGTATTGCAGATTGCTACATCTATTTTTTATAACTTAATATATTTGTTTAAAAACGGAAATACATAAATTTTATATAAAAAAATATTGGGGAGGGAAGGTTTCTTTTTAAATGAGGGTAGCAACAAACAGCATGTTATAAGAATAAAGCAGTGTGATTTCCTATAGAGCAGGCTTCCCCAAACTCCGGCCCTCCAGATGTTGCTGAACTACAACTCCCAAGATTCCATGAATGAAATAGGCTGAGAATTATGGGAGTTGTAGTTCAGCAACATCTGGAGGGACGGAGTTTGGGGAAGCCTGCTATAGAGTATCAAACGATCCCTCAGAGGTGGGGACCCTCTTTTTTAATTCTAATAGGAGCCCTTTAAACAATAAACAATATTAAGGGGATTAGACACTAAACAGTGAGTTGACAAAATGTGGACAAAAATTGTAAGGTTGGTACAAAATGTAATTTAACTATTAGTGAAGTTTTTTCGATTCAATTATGGGTTTTTTTTTTTGTACAACACAGGAGTTTACTTACTAAACTCTGAATTAAAGCAAATTATAATCTGAATTGGCGAAAACAAATGTGGAAATTTAATTTTATGATAAAATTTTAGGCCGAAAAATACTTTAACAAAATGTATGTCATATATGTTTCAAACTTGAAATTTAGTTTTAATTTCTTAAAATTCATACTTAAGTGAATTGTCTCAGTGACATGAAGGATTTATTGTACTGGCAATAAAACTAAAACAAGGAAGATCATTTTCTGCAGAGTGAACGATTCTGGAGTAACAATTGAAGACTTGTATATGTGATTTGTAAGATATAGCATGTCTATAACTGCAGCGTGTATAGTATGACAATGTAAAAAGCAGACATCGTTCCATTATTCTTTCATTAACAATAGCGTAATATTCTGGTTAGTGCAAGCCCACATCCCATCCTGCGTATCATTTTCACATTATTCATCTCATAAAACAAACAACAAGCAGATGAATGACATAAGAGTTACATTGTATTTAAAGGGACAGTACGATCAAGCTGTCCCATTGAGCAACATGTCTGGAAGCAGAGGACAGATCAGAGACCATTCAGCTATCCATAGCAAATGCGGTACATTTCCTTTTAAGGCCCAGAGGTTAGGCAAATTTATTGCATGGTATGGAACACAGGTCCTTAAAGGTTAATGGCCAGACAAGCTGTCACTACCCTTTTTGGGGGCAGATGTAGCCATAATGGGCTTTGCCAGTGACGCAAGAGTTGAACATTTAAAAATGAATTTAAGCCCCCTGTTGGGAGTTTCAAAATATCTCAATCAACAACCTCTAGGCTAAAATAATCAAGCTCTGAAAAAACTTTTCCAACTCTATTATTCTGGCCTAAAGTTTGTGATTTCATTTTCAGCCTTATCACAGCGCCCTCTGCAGGACGGCACCAGCTTTCAAAGCTAACTTTATATTTCAGCAGCTTCGCCTAATACTATGTTTAACCCTGAAAATGCCAGACAGGATTTCACAGCATTACACTGAAATACATTTTATTCTGCTCTAGTGTGCAAATGGTAACTGTAAAGAGGAGCATGAAAGCAATGGCATTTGTGATACACTATTACTAATCTACTGACAACGGTGCAGGAAGGAGCACTGTGATTAATACGCTATAAACGTAGGCCGGCCAGTGGTTAATGTTATTATAGCGTGCATGATAAGCACAAATTCTATACTTCTATACTTATTTTAAATTATGTAAAAATAATCACTTCTGAATTTAGCATTTACCGCAAAGTAATTATATAGCCTTTGGCTAACTCTGATTTAGGAGTAAGAATGCCCTTCGTGGATCACAGCTCCCTTGAATCCCATTATAAAATACCTATTAACAAATCTCCTCTTGTAAGACAAGATGTTCCTTTTAGAATTACATTCTTTTCGGGATTCCGGCTCCGCTAAGTCACTTGCAGACCAAATCACTTGATAGGTAAATGAAAGGAGGGCAGGTCGTTTGGCAATGTAGAATATGTTTACATATATTATACATAACAGAAATGTTGATATCTGAAAAGTGACCACATTTTCATACCTTATATTGAAAATGTTTAAAATCATAATTAAAATATAGATTTCCAACTTTGGAATAAGCTCGGCCATTTGGGAAGTTTACCTCCTGCTCCATGGAGCGTGAACTTATCTCATAAACCGTTATATATGTATATACAGTTGGATAGAGAAAGTATATAAGTAAATATATATTCTGCCTCCAACTTCCCTATAAACAGTTTGTGGGTTTTCAACCCACTAAAATGTGGAATTTAGTTAACAAACCCCTTTGAATTACAGAGGCGTACACAATACATTACCATCCTTCCCAAGTGTCCTGATTTAGGAGGGACAGTCCCTATTTTGGGCCCAGGTCCCTTTTTCTAGGCTAATATTCCTCTTTTCTAGGAGCTCTATATTGTTGTTGTGTATAACAGAGCTCCATAGCAATAATACCTAAACTAATGTTTCTAAACTACAATAAATGTGTTTAGAAATCAATCTAAGTAAATAGGATACATTGTTCTTTTTATAAATGACATTTAAATGCATAAATTGTTATTAGTAAGCCACCTACAATTTGGCAGGTCCACGTACCTAAAATTAAAGTGTCCCTCTTTGTCCATATGGAATGTTGGGTGGTATGCACTACACACCCCTCTGGTATTTAGACAGCTAACATTTAAACTAATAATAAGACATGTGTACACTTTAGCGCAAGAAAATTGTGCATTTCAGCAGGTATGCTATGGGATCAATTGAGCAAGTAAATAAGTTGCCATAAAAACATGATTTACAAAAAAGTATTGTTGCCTTTTTAAACAATGTAATAGCTAAAAGTTATTTGTTAATTCACAAATGTAACGGTCACTATAGAAATATTTTTCACAATTTTACCATAACAATAAACATTTTTCACCATATCATTAATAACAATAGATAATGTTCACCATATCAACATCATAAATATTTATCAAAATATCACCATAACAATGAATATTTATCATATCATTGCATCAATAGGTATTTTTTTTCTACTGAAATCAGTTTGAATAACAGATTGGCATTATTTTGAAAAAAAATCATCTTCACTAGTTAAGACACACAAGTGATTATTCACTGACACGATTCACTATACGACCAACGAAAAGTGATAACAATGGGGACTACTTAATAAATTCAACAAGTGTGTAGTGGTATGTTGACATAATCTATATCAAAACACCCAAGTTGTAAAAAATCTTGAAATTAACTGAGAAAAATGTGACAACTCCAAAACATAACAAATATTGCAAGCCATTTGTAAACTCACTGTTTAGCGACTTGTTCCATTAATTGGGAAAAATAGATGTTATTTACTTTCAGCAAGTTTCATAATACATATCTCCAGAGAAAAACAAGGGTGAGTAATTGTTAGTTTCAAAACACCGGAACTCTTGTTCACCTCCCCTTTGTGATTGGTTGAGGATGCTGAGATTTCCAGTGCATCAATATTTGGATATATACCAAACGTTGAAAATGTCAGAAAATGTTTCCAAACCTCGTTGAAACCCCATCTATTCCAAGGGCAAGCCACAACTTGTTTGTTGTTCAGCAAAGAGAATATTATGCATAACCTCTATTATGTTAATTTATCGCGTTTAACCTTTTCAGAGAATTCTGTCATTATTTCATCGGCAGATTGGTCAGCTGCACTCTGCGTGACAATGCAAGCTCGTTGTGCGATAAATTGAGGTTAATACAGAAAAGATATTTATATACACACACAGACAATTACATTTGGAACAGGGCATGCAGCTGCTGAAGAACAAAACGCTAAAACACTGCGTTTTAATAATTTTGTCGTTTTTTTTTTAACATTCTTTTCACCTAAATCAACTGCAGCATTTTAGAAACGTATTTGTATACATATATTGGACTGTGATAAAAGTGGATTTTTAAAAAAATACTTTGTCATGCTTTAGTTTTGCTTTGCAAATTGATGATAAAGGAATTTTAGCCAATGAACGCCAACTCACGCTGCAGAGAAACAAACCCAGAGTTTCAGTCTAACGCTCTGCATTTGTGCAGAAAGACGTAGATTTTCTGAAAGTGTGTTTGTCATTCCCTCATCCCTATGAAATCCTCACACTTAGTAGAAATAGATAAACTGTTGCCTACAAGATGCACTAATCTCTGCAGAACTTCCATTTTCAGTGTGACATCATCACATAATGATCCACTGGGAGTACACGTGCATTCCTTACACAGACATTGCATAAAACTCATGAGAGAGTTTCTTTTTTAATGGCAGCCCCCCTCTATTCTCCCATGCGCTATAAAGTTTTTTTGTAAGTCAAAATTCTTGGCTGGATTTTGGAAGGTGAGGTGGCAGTTAAAAAGGATGTTGGGGTTCTAATTAGATTACAGGGACCTTTGAGTAGCTAAGTATACCATATTTGTTAACATAAATAGTTTTGTGGTGAATGGGTTAAGGCAGCGGTTCCCAAATTCACACAGGGGTGCCGTGGAATATTTATAGCACTGGTGAAACATTACTGCTCAACAGGGACCCGGTCGAGTGTGAGTGTATGTGTATGAGTGTTTGTATGTGTGTGAGTATGAGTATGTGTGTGAGTGTGAGTGTGTGTATGTGTATGGGTGCGTGTATGAGTTTGAGTGTGTGTGTGAGTGTGATTATGAGTGTTTGTATGTGTGTGAGTATGAGTGTGTGTGTGTGTGTGTGTCAGGGTGTGCATCTGAGTTGTGTATATATATGTCAGTGTGCTTCTGTGTCTGTGTGCGCGCACACACATGTGCATGGGTGTATATGTCAGTGTGTATCTATGTGTGTGTATGTGTCGGTGTGTATCTATATGTGTGCATGTGTCGGTGTCTATATGAATTTGTTTGTATGTGTTGGTGTATTTATATGCATCTATGTGTTAATGTGCATGAATATCTGTGTAGGTATGTATGTATGTATGTATGTGGTAGTGTATGTGCATATATCCAAGCAAACACCAGCACAACATACAAGCACACTCCTGCAATCTAACACAAATATTACATACACACACCCCTGCATTAAAAATATATATATATATACAAACACACCCCTTCACTCAAACACAAATACTTCACACAAATGTACATCCGCATTTAAAAGTGAACATTATATTCAGACACACCCCTGCAATCAAACGCAAACATCACATACAAACACACCCCTGTATTAAAACACACAGAATGTATACAAGCACCCCTTCAAACACCAACAGTGTACATTACACTATAGCGCCAGTAAATGGGGCAGCGCTGTACAGATATACAACCTAGACATTTTGACTTGGGGTGCCTTGAAAAAATACTGAAATATTAAAGGACCACTTTAGTGCCAGGAAAAGATACTCGTTTTCCTGACACTATAGTGCCCTGAGGGTGCCCCCACCCTCAGGGACCCCCTCCCGCCAAGCTCTAGGGGGAACTTACCTCTTTCTCCAGTGCTGGGCGGGGAGCTCTCCTCCTCCTCTCCTCCCTCTTCTCCTCCTCTTAGGCTGAATGCGCATGCGCGGCAGGAGCTGCGCGCATTCAGCCAGTCTTCGCATTGTGATTTTCACAGTGAGAAGCGTGGAAGCGCCTCTAGCGGCTGTCAATGAGACAGCCACTAGAGGCTGGATTAACCCTAATATAAACATAGCAGTTTCTCTGAAACTGCTATGTTTATAGAAAAAAGGGTTAAACCTAGCTGGAACAGGCACCTAGACCACCTCATTAAGCTGAAGTGGTCTGGGTGCCTAGAGTGGTCCTTTAGAGGATCACTATAGGGTCAGGAACACAAACATGTATTCCAGACCCTATAGTGAAAACCCATCATTTAGGTGGTTTGCCCCCCCTTAGCCCCCTCAGAATGGGTTAAAACTCACCTTATTTTCAGCTCTCCATAGGTCTGCCGGAGTTGACCTCGCCCCCTTGGTGACATAATCAAAATGGCCGATTTTTAGTCAATTCAATGCTTTTTCATGGGCAGGGCATAGTGGGTTTAACTAGCCAAACAAAGATTATGTTAAAAAGTATCTATCCTTCTCACTATAGAGACTCAAATTCGGTATAGTTAAAAAGAATATACTTTAATGGGATCCAAAATTCCAAATACTAAGGGTACACATTGATATTACATATTGGGCTTAACTCCATTAGGTCACCCATCCGGCTTGTTGGTCTCATATTTGGAATCTGGTTTTCAATCCACAGCTTTTTATTGTTCAGTGAATACACCCTCTATATGTTTATTTGTTTTTGCAACTGAATTAAAATAAAATTCTGAGAACGGTTAAGACAATTGCTCGGCAAACATTCGCTTGGCATCTATCCAGGGCATTCTAGACATGACATTATAATTTGCTTTAGGATGGGATGATGGCCATGCAACAGAAAAACTCAAAATATCAAGTAAATATTTGGGGGGCAATTAATGAGTACATTGCTGAATTGGAATACATACCACCATTGCATGGAGTGAAGTGGGCATCTCTCATTGGTCATCAACTTACTTATCAACAATGCATTTTGTTAAAATGTCAGTCCAATAGTAAATAAGGCCTATTTATTGATTTCACTCGTTAAATTGTATAGATACCCAACCAAACACATTCTCCTGTAAATATTTTACCTTTTCTATTTTCCTTATACATCAAAGATGCTCAGCTTTAACATGGACTGTTCAATCTAGTAAAAGTTCGGAGAGTGAGGTTGGAGATCAATAATGGAGCTTATGGAGAATTATAATAATAATAATAACCAGGAAAGGTACATCCAGATTACTCTGGTTTCCAAGTATGTATAGGAAATGTCCAAATTATGGAGGGGCCCAAGAGATCCCTGCTTTAGATGATGATAAATCTCTTTCCTCTATTTATTATTAAAATATTGTTGTTTCCCCCTCCAGCCCTCGCACCCTTCATATTTCAGTACTGCACATTTTTATAACAGCAAAAACGATATATCCAGTTAAAGGTATTAAGTGTATGTTTAAAACCCAGTTTGCAACCATTATCACTACTAATCTAATTTACAACAGTCCAGAAATAAAATATTAAGTAAGAACCATATGTCATAGCTGGAAGAGCTCGTATTCAATAATTATGCAGCGATAGAAAAATTGATCTGTATCCTCACGGGCTGCTTGTTCAAAATACGAACTTACTACTGGGTCCATTATTTGTCAATATCTCTACATAAAGAAAATGGGTCTGGTCCTAATTCATCAGCACTACCTTCGTCCTTGGGAATGAAATTAAATATGTTTACTGCTTGGCTGCATAAAAATCACTATTGCACCATGTGTTTCATATCTCCCAGGTTAAAGGGCAAATGCAGAGCTTACGTTTCCCCTTACTCAGCATTACTGATTGCTATGGTACCTGGAACATACGTAGGTGACAAGAACTTTACCATGTCCCAGAATTCTGTAACATCCAATGTCTCTATGTGTAAGAAATCATCGCTGAATACCGCCCAAATGTCCCTATTTAGGAGTGACAGTCCCAATTTTGGGGCCAAATGCCTCTGTCTCTATTTTCTAACCTAATGTCCCTCTTTTCTAAGAGCTCCATATTGTTGGTGTGTCTGAGTGTATAACAAAGCTCCACAGCAATAATACTCACAGTAATGTGTCTTTAAACTACAATAAATGTGTTTAGAAATCAGTCTGTGTAAATATGATACATTGTTCTTGTGATAGTTTACATTTTAGTTGTATAAATAGTTATTAGTAAGTCACCTAAAACTTCTCAGAATAGCCTAGCCCCCCTCACCACCCTACTCATACCACTAAAATTAATTTGTCTCTCTTTGTCCATTTGTTGGGAGGCATTGTGCTGGGAACATGTATCACATCTAAAAAATTTTGATTATTTTATTTACACTCAGGGACAACTCATAAACACATAATTAAACTGGGTGGTCTACATCACCTTACGTATATTAGGCTCCCCATCAGAGCATGCAATTTAATTACATGTTCTGTAGAGACATTTGTAATGAGTACAGCATCACATGGTGTAAAAATATGGACCTTCTCAGTCTTAAAGGTGGAGCTCCCATAAGTGAGAACATTTAGTCGTCCAATCCGGCTCTCAGGGGCAGAAGCTAAAACAGGTCTTTGGGGCAATATGTAACATTAACTGGTTAATTACATGTTAATGAAAAAAAAATCCTAAAGGTCTGGTAAGTATAAGGCCCTGGAGATAAGCATTATACATCCCTGGTGGTGTGATACATATTTTAATTAGCTTAACCCTCTAGAAAGAGATCCATGCAAGAATATTCACACAGGGGCAAAAAAAAAAAGAATTAACATTGGGGTTTTTTTTCTGGTCTTTTGGAACTGCTTAACATATACCATAACATTTCAATTCTGCTTATAGTGCTCCTGTTAATCCAATACAACTTTTATACAGGGCCATAAACAGAGGAATGGAAAAACAGCACAGATGTTCACCTCTAATGCAATTTCCATTCAATTTCCTAAGTGCGGTCCCTGTGTGCAAACTAGCTTAACGTTATGTTTAGCTTGCAAATTCTTTTAATAAATAATGAATGCAATAAAACGCAGAGATCAATGGCGAGCTGAGAAAAATCATAAAAAAGGAGCCCTTGTGTTGAGCCTGCTGCCGATTTCAAACTTTAATCCGGAGACAAATCAATATGCCGTTTTCTTTCTCAGCCTGTCACACATAAGGCAGATAACCTAAATGTAGCCTTTGAGCTGATATCTGATATGAGTCACCTGAAACATGATAGGATTGAGAGACGCAGGGCTGAGAGCTTAGCACACTTGCCGGATTAACCGTTTGTGCCATTGTACCATTTGGTGATTTAAATCTGCTGTTGAGACTCAATATGCAAAGCGCTCAAGCCCGTTAATGGGTGTTCAAAGCAAAGCTGTGCCCAGTTTGCGTCTTTTCAAAATATACCCAGGTTACAACAGCCGTAGGGATGAGCATGAGAAAGGGTTATGCAACGGGCATTCTTATTGCTTACAGATACATGGAGAAACTAAGACCAACGATAATGTTCATTTGTGGATTCTAGTACTAATGCTTCAACCAGCTTCAATTAAATCTCTGCTATCTAAAATGATCAGGCTTGAAAATTGCCCCTTTAAAAGATGGTGCCCAAAGCAACTGCACATTCACATGTATTTTAACTTATTTCAATTATATTGTACCAGCACCCTGTCCGAGTTCATTTAGCAAATGCTACAACTGCAGTGCCCGTTCAAACCTCAGGGCTATATGTTTGTTTCCCAGCACGGTCAAATGGACCTTTAAAGGGAAACTCCAGTGACCAAAACAACTTAATCTAAATGAAGTTGCAAAAAGTAAATTTCTTTACAAGCCAGTTTGGTGAATGGGGACTCGCACTCTCAAACAATCAGCGGCGCTCCCGCCCGGCGGCACTTAGCGCTTTCTGAATTTCAAAAGTCAGAAGCCGGAAGCTGCCAAGAGAGGTGTGGAGACCAACGCTAGAGGCAACTTAGGGGTTATACCGTTCTCAAACAGTTTAACCCATTGAGGTAAGAGTGCCTCCAGGGACCTCCTGGCACCAAAACAACAACATTTAGATGAAGTTGTTTTGGTGCCTTGAGTGTTCTTGTAGCTGTTCCAAAGTTTACAAAATGAGTACAATAAAGTTTGTTAATATTAACAAATATCACTCAGTTGCCAGTTAAGCCAAGTGTGTATGTTGTGCTCTATAAGTTGTTAGTATTACTATGCTGTGGAATACAAATGTCCACCTGACTGAGTGTCATGGGATCTGCAATATGCAGTAAATATAATACTCTTATGACTTTTCTAACTAGGAGTAAAATACAGTAACAAATACAGTGTCATGTTTCTATATTTCCAGCTCCCCAGGGCTCCCCTGGAACCTGTGATGGTCTATTAGATTCAAGCAAACAGGAGTCACACAAAATTGGCTTTACTGCTACATCCAGCAACAATAAACACCACAATTCTTTGAGCGTGTGTAATTAGTATTATCCCAAAGCCTGTGCTCTGGAGCACTTTTCATGGTAAATATGACACAGCTTACAGCAGGGCTGGTCTCCAACCTGTTTCTAGTGTTGTAGGATTGTAGACATGCCGTTATTCCAGGATAATCGAACACTGCCACAGAAAGAGTTAACATCTATATAAGACGTAAACTGAAATCACAAAGCTAAAAATGCATTCAAGAAGCTTACTAACAATCTATTGACCTGACACAGAGAAGCGGTTTAGGTGATTAAGGTAAATGTCCTTACACAAACAAGTCTTATTTGTTTTTGTTCATGCAAGTAACAAGTAACAAGATTTCTTGTGCTTTCCTGAACTTTAAATTTGCCACTGTGCATAGGTTTATGGTAACATAAAACAGTACCATACCACCCAAAATTGGCATCCCTTAAAGCAAATTACTGTCAGGAGGGGTAAGAGGAAGCGGTCCATTGACACCCTTTGGACATCAGCCTCCACTGGTGTGTCATCATTCCCTTTTGGCTAAGACAAAGACACTGATCTAAAATGTAGGAGTGTCCCTTTAATCCACAGGAATCTCTTGTTCTTCACTGAAATTAGAGAATTAAAGGACCACTATAGTCACCCAGACCACTTCAGCTCAATGAAGTGGTCTGGACACCAGGTCCCTCTAGTATTAACCCTTCAGATGTAAACATGTTTACATTGCAGGGTTAATCTAGCCTCTAGTGGCTGTCTTCCTCAATGCAAAAATCGCATTGAGAAATGCTTTCCTATGGGTGTTTTTAATGCGCGCACGCACGCGGCTCTGGCCACGCATGCGCATTTGGCTTCAATCAAAGCTGACGTCGGAGAGGGAGGAGAGGTCACCAGCACTGAGGGAACCCGGCGCTGGATAAAGGTAAGTGGCTGAAGGGGCTTTAACCCCTTCAGCCCAGCATGAGGGGGGCCCTGATGGTGGGGGGACCTAATGGTTATACAGTGCCAGGAAAACGAGTTTGTTTTCCTGACACTATAGTGGTCCTTTCATGATGGAAGATCCATTCATAAATGTTGCTTCCGGTATATGCATCACGTAGTGACTCCCATGCAAATCCATATTTAAATCAATAAATCAATTTAAAACTAGATTAATATGATACACTAACTGGTGTAGCTAACATATAAATCTAAATTCATCAGATTTTGATTTTAAGTAATACACCCCTATCTGTGTTCTGTACTAGATAGATAGTAAATAGTCATATACGGTAATTCTAAATATCTACTACACAAGCCAAGGCCACACTCCAGGTCATCGTACATGTTGTGACATAGCCAATTGTCTGGCTACACTTCCTTCGGCCAAGCCTGTGAGATACATTCATAAAACAACTTAGAAAGCTCTGCCCTGAATCGGGAAGTGGAAGTAAGAAAAATAAATCTCACCTAAAATCTGAAAATGAATACATTGTGATCATTCAGCTGGTAAATGTGGATGGGAGCAGCTGGTGGTGTCGCTGGCTATTCTAGACATAAATTAGTATTCTTTTTATGCATTGCTCCTAGTTTTAGATTTGATTTATTCATTTGTAATTTTTGATCAACAAATAACAGACAAAAGCAATTGTTTCCATCCATTTCATTAAAAAATAAATAATCTTAACAAAATACCCAATGACATGAGAATAATACGCATATGTAACATAATAAAATAGACACAGGGCATTTAATGCAAGAATGCCTATAAACAAAAGCTAAAGTGCAGCAATAAAAGCTACATAATAAAAGCTACATAAGAAATGGTACTGACCTTGAGTGCACATGTGTGTGTATGTTTGTGTGTGTGCATGTGTGTGTGTGTGTTTTTGCATGTCTGTGCGAGAAGACAGAATCATTTTCCTAAAATAATAATCAAATCTTCCACCAGTTAACAATCACTCACTATATCTGCATTTATATTAAATTAAAATGTCATTGTAGTAATAGCATCGCCTACTGTTTAATTTGTATTTTCTTCTCGTTTATAATGTGTTTTAAATATGTAACTTTTATGTTTCCTTCTCGACATAACAGAAAGGGAGAAAAATCTTAATTATGATTAATGCATAATAAAATATGTAAAAATATATTTACTCGTGTAACAAAAGAAATAAAGAAATATGTTCACATATAAAGGTATGAAAACAATGGTTGGTACTCCATAAATATTAACATCACTAATAAGAATTTAGAGAAACACTATAGGCACCCAGGAAGAGATAACCTCATGCTGCCCTGCGAGTCTCCACTGCCAGTGACAGGTACTTGTAGATTTGCTTAGTGATTGTGTGTGTGTGTGTGTGTGTGTGTGTGTGAGTAAGCTTGTCAGTAGTGAGCTTGTGGGTGTCAGTGATTTTGTGTGTGTGTCTGTGAGGTTTGCTGTAGGGAGCTTGTGTGTGTGTATGCATGTCAGTAATCTTGTCTGTAGTGAGCTTGTGTGTGTGTGTGTGTGTGTCAGTGATCTTGTCTGTAGTGAGTTTGTGTGTGTGTATGCATGTCAGTGATCTTGTCTGTAGTGAGCTTGTGTGTGTGAGCTTGTGTAGTGAGCGTGTCTGTAGTGAGATTGTGTGTGTTTGGATGAGTGAGCTTGTCTTTTGTGAGCTTAAGTGTGTTTGTGTGAGTGAGCTTGTCTGTAGTGAGCTTGTGTGGTGGTGTCTGCGAGCTTGTCTGTATTTGGATTAGTGAGCTTGTGTGTGTCAGTGTGTTTGTGTCAGTAGTGGGCTTGTATGTGTTTTTGAATTAGTTTGTCTGTCGCAGGCTTGTGTATATCAGATAGTTTGTGTCTATGAGCTTGTCTGTAGTGAGCTTGTGTGTGTGTGTGTGTGTGTGTGTTTGTATGTAGTGAACTTGTGTGTGTTGGTGTGACAGAGCTCATCTGTAGTGAGCTTGTGTGTGTGTGTCATTAAGTTTGCCTCTAGTAAGATTGTGTGTGTTGGTGAGCTTGTCTGTATTGAGCTTGTATGTATTTACTTATGGGTTTGTCTATATTAAGCTTGTGTGTGTCAGTGGGCTTGTCTATTGTGAGCTTGTGTGTGTAAGTGAGCTTGTCTGTAGTGAGATATTGTGTGTCAGAAAGCTTCTGTGTAGTGAGCTTGTTTGTGTGAGTGAGCTTGTCTGTAGAGAGGTTTTGTGTATATGTCAGTGAGCTTGTGTGGGTCAGAGAGCTTCTGTGTATTTCATTGAGTTTGTCTGTAGTCAAATTGTGTGTCAGAGAGCTTGTCTGCAGTACATTTGTGGGTGTGTGCCAGTGAGCTTTTCTGTTTGTGCCATTGAGTTTGTGTGATTTATTCATGTGGAACATGTATACATGTATACTGATGTCGACGTAAGGATGGAGGATTGCCCAGCTTAGGGAAGTTTCCGTAAGCAGGGCCAATAACAACAGACAGGGGGCAGCCTGGAGGCTACGTGGTACAGCACTGCAGCACTCATGGATTGTCTGGAGCGAGGGGCTGCAGTTAAAGTAACACTATAACAGATGCCAACGCACATAAATATAATCTATCACTATGATAAATCATATATTTAGTGCCTTAGGAGGCACCTACTGACTGCCACACCCATGCCTCTTGACTGACACATCCACTGACTGACACACACTCGCATGCGCAGAAACACACACTATGTGTGAGGCTGGAAACATTTTTTTTCCAGGGCTGCTTTGTATTCCCAGTCCAGCCCTGCATGTCCAGAGGTGAAATACTAAAATAATATTAAAATATGATTAATTATCCTTTTCATACTTGTAGGGGCAGTAGTGGAGTAAGGGACGTGTCATTGACACTTTCGATTAGCTAGTGAATTGACTTAGTGTAGAGGGGGGGTGTCATCTTGGTGTGCATGGCTCCAGGGCAACAGGCTGCCCGGCAAGCTGGCCAAGCTGCCAACTCCCTGAGCACTACTGAAGCTGATGAACATCCCAGGAATTTTTGTCTGGTGTATTTACTCACATTGTACTGTTCTCTGATATCCCCGATACAGGATACTCAAGAAAAAACACATTGACGTAGGGTTCCAGAACTGTAACTATCCCACCAAATTCAAGACTGTTGTCAAGTGTGCTTTTCAGGTTGTGTTTTTTTTTTTTTTTAGTTTTTTGGGTTTTTTTTGCTTTGAATTCCTGAAAATTCCCATTTTCCTGGAAAAACCTAGACAGGTTTATTCACTAAACAATGCGTTATTGAAAATCCTCCAAGAAATTACAATTTGGTGAATTCGGCCACAATAGCTGAGCTTGATACACAGCTGATTTAAACTAATATTTATTTATTTTTTTGTCTATTTTTAAACAAGATTCTCAGCTCCCTGGTGAATTCTTAAGATTTTACAGTTTTGTGAATAACCCTGTAAGGGGTTAGCAATCAGTAAATAACCCTGTTAACATGTCCATTTGTGCAATTAAAGCAGATGGAAATGTCTAGCGATATATTCACTAGTTAGCGAATAACACGCATTATACAAGATATAGCAAAGATACAGCAACTGAAAAAGCAAACTATTTGGAAATCTTGGCCACCTTAGCCTACATTTTTCTAGTCAATTGGCAACCAGCTGCAACTGACTGTTAAATGAATAGACCTTTTAGATTTTTTCCCACAGAGCACCGGCCTCACGAGATATTGTGCATCCAGTTGATATGGAGTCTATTTTAGAACGTATTATATATAACATGACATCATAGTCTCCAGTATGTCAAAGAGACAGAGCTAGCTAGCATGCATGGTTTAAGCTAATGAGAATTTAAGCACTTACAGCGGAGGAACTATTCTTGAAAGCCTTTACTTTTTATACTTTTTATTTATAAAACACCAATGTATTCTGTAACATTGAACCGCTGTTATATTCCATATCTTGTATTGTGTGAATGACAACAAATTAAGTTTCTGATGGCAGATTGTGTCAGATTTGTATTTATTAGTGAATTAATTTACTTTGTTAGCTTTTCCTGTTGCCACCAGAAGGCTGTTCCATGTATCCACTACTTTATTTGTAATGTATCTATTTTCTCACAGCACAAGCATGGAAAATTCTAAATAATCCTTGAAGGAAAATTATAGGGTCAGGAATAACTGTGTTCCTGACCTTATTGTATTAAAAACACTATTTAGGAACTTTACCCCCCCTTAAAAAGGCTTATGAACTAACCTGTATTCCAGCGTCACACAGGTCTGTCAGCACTGGCCCCGCCCCTGATTTGGCTCCTTGTATGAGATTGTCATTTTTGATGATCTTAGCCAGGGTGGTGGGGCAGAGGTAGAGCAAAATGTTCCGCTGGCTAATCAGCATCTCCTCTTTGAATCAATGCATCTCTAAGGGGAAAGTTCAGCACCTCCATGCAGAGCGTGGAGATGTTAAACGTCAGTGCTGCACTGTCCCAGGAAGCACCTCTAGTGGTTGTCTGAGTGATAGATAGCCACTGAAGGTGCCCTACGCAGTAATGTAAACACTGCCTTTTCACTGAAAAGACACTGTGTAAATGTAAATGCCTGCTGGGACAGGCTATACACACACCAAAAACAACAATATTAAGCTGTAGTTGTTCTAGTGACCACAGTGTACATATGAGTACACAAATTACAAGGGATTACATTTTGTGCTCCTAAAAACACTTACACCTCTATTTTCTCACACAACGCATATAATTCTGCAACAAAAACAAACGGAAACAAAATACATAACAGGGTCATGTCATTATAAATACAGGAGCTATTGTGGAAAAAAGTGCAAAATAAGGACCAATCACCATGGAAACCATTACAATGTCTACATCAATTAGCACTTTGCCCCAGAATAACACCTGTTATGCCTTGATACATTATAATTACAAACCTTTTAATGAAAGTTAAACAATTCCAGGGACAATGTATGTCTGATAACTGCAAGGCAGTGATGAAGTATGTGTTGGGGTTATTTTAAAAAGGAATAATATTTTCGGCATTAAAATGTTAAAAAGAAGTCTATACTACCTACGTTAACAAACCGTTTTACTGAAATGGAAATTTACTTACAAAGCTGTTTACATTGTCAGGAATTCAAAGAGAATTCAAGTGAATTTCAAATTTTAGGCGATTCCAGGTTATCTATGGTTTCATTTCAACTACTTTGGCCGCAAACTTGAAATTCTGTTTGAATTAATTTGGAATTCCAGACTATTTACATTTTAACAACTAACCACGTGCATAAAAAAAACCAGCAAATTTAAAATCTAAGGACTAGCCCGAGAAATCTGTGACAGTTGGCAAGTGTGACTTGTGTATGTTTAACCCACACTGAATCCTAAAATAAAACATTTAGCAGTAGTTATAGAGCAACCGATTCCCAGTAGATTGATAGATGACATTTCCCATCTACTATAATCATTCATTATCTGATGTTGTCATTTCCATTACAATCAAATGTTAATGTAAAAAATGCTTCGCCAAACTCACTATTTCCTATTGATTTCCTCTTTTTTCCAAATAATTACTCGTTCGATACAAAAGTTGACAGTCAAGCTCTGTATTAAATTACCCTTTTTTCCTCCTTTCTCTCTCCCTCTTTCTCCTTCGATGTTTCTAAATTGTTTCTATTTTTAATGTGGGGATTATATCATTAAGTTTGTTTGCTCCGATCTCCCAAATTCTATTTATTTTTATAAAGCGTAAAAAAAAGGAGTAGATGATGTTCTCGTTTAAATGCTCCAATCTCTTTGCAGATTGCTGACAGTGTATGAGGCATTAATGCATCTGTCATGATAACAAGCCAGGAATAACAGAGAGACATCAAACCGAGCACAGAATCTATCTGAAGTGATTCATTCAGATCTGTCTCATTGATTTATTAAACACAGGGCAACATCTGCAGCCTCACACAGCCGCTTGGCGAAATTAATGCAGGATCAATTCAAATGGAAAAAAGTGTAAAAGAGATAAATCAAAATACAATTTGCATGCAGTTCCACAATCAGGCTTATTGGTGCAAATGCTCAATTTCCCTTCGAAAGCAAATGTGCCCAAACATTATGTTATCTTTTCAGAAAGGAATGATTTGAAGTGACAGAGATTTCTGCAGGTTCAGACACTGAAAGGGACAAGAGAGGAAAAGATAGCGAATAAAAAAAAACCTGCTGAACCTTTTGAATATGCATCACGAATAGCATTAATGTGTGTGCCTCTCCCTCTCCCTGACTAAGACTGTGGGTCCAGCCGTATGAATATAGATTAGTTTGAAGCGTCTACAAAGAAACTGAAATATTTTAAAGACTGAGGCTCCAAAATGTATTATTTTCAGGCATGCGGTGCTGTGAATGTTTCTGTTTTGTACCGAGCATCTTCAGATTCCCTGCCCTGCATTGCCTGCAGTTGGTGTCTCCCGCTAAGCATTTGTCTTTCTGAGGCAGACCAAGACTGAAACGTTGGAAAGGAATCTTTATAAAAACCACACAATGATGTTTGTATTGAGTACCTTTCATTATTGTGCAAGCGGTTCAGTGTGGTTATAATAAAGATCAATTTTATTTACATGTTTTTTTGATGTAGCACTCATATAAAAATGCTTAGCAGGAACACTTTTTTTTTATCGGCTTTTTTCAGAAGCCGATAAAAAGGAGCTCTGCATCAGGTTATGTTTAATAGATAGGTGTTACTTAACTTTGTTTCTAACCAGGTGTCACTAACATTTGATTCAAATAAGTCGCCTATTAACAGCCTGTCCTAAAAAAGTAGCACATACAGCAACTATCAGAAGTGACACAGCTATTGAAACACCCCTTTCGGGAGTGTGTACTTCATGAACTCGGTACTTAGGTTTCATAAACTCTGTTGAAGCCTGAGCCATTGTATACAATCTGTCTGTTAAAATAAATTTCTCATCATTAACTACTAGGTAAGATCTATTCTAGATAGTCAGGTAATAAAATATGTAGTCTACAATATAGATAGTCCAGCCATAAGCTAAAGCGTTAAATGGACAATGATGTGCAAAACATTCATTACGTTAAAAAAAAACTGCTGCACAACAAGGACCTAAGGGAAAAATATTATACAATTAAATAAAATTCCCATTTCTTTTAATAAAGGAGCTCTCCAAGCACCATAAACACTGCAGCATATCATGGCATCCATCAGTTTAAGTTGTCAAAGAAGCCACTGAGCTGGCCCTACAATGCCATGATCTCCAAGGAGGCTGAGAGTGCCGACCAGCAGACCCCTGGTAAGAAGGCAAATCACTAGCAAACAGTTAGACTGCAGACATTAGTCATTGGAGTGTTCTTTTAATATGAGCTCAATCACATGACATAGAAGCCCCACTAGGAAAGCATTGAAGTGGTGAGGAAGATCATTGCGCATGCACATCAGGTCACCCAATGCTGCTCTATGAGGAGCACTGGATTGCATCATTGTGATGGCGGCCATGTCTGAGAGGCAAGCAGCGCTGGGGAAGCGCTGGAAAAAAGTATGTAGATCATCTATTTTATTATTTTCAAAGGTGGGGGGGAGAGGTATAATTTACTAAGGACAAGGTCATTAAAGTGTTAAGAATACAGATTTGTATTCCTAACACTTTAGTGTTCCTTTAAGTTAAATAATAAAGCTTAGTGAATTTTTGTTAAACCACATCACACAAATGTGCTTTTATGAGTTTGTTTTTGTTTTATGTGAACCATCAGACGCAATGTTTGCTTTGAGCACTTTTAAATTGTTGTGTACAGTGCTTTGTTTTTGCCAATCTCAGTGAGATATACTGCTGGCACAATTCCTTCCTGCTTCCTCTCTTACAAGACACGTTTGATGAAGGGGAACCAGGAAGGAGAGGTTGTGTACACGTACATATGCATTGTGATCGTCTTGTTGTGCTCACCTCACCAAGTCCTGGTGACAATCAAAGTCATTCAATAAAGTGTACATTTTCGTTAAGTAGAAGTCAATCTAAAGTGAATTTCAAATTTATGGCTAAATTAGCCAAAATCAAAAAGAGAGGCTTTGGAGAAGGTTTAGAAATAGACATAGAGAGACACTGCAATTTTACGGGTGTGAGTGGGGTGTGTGGCCAGGGGCAGGGAACTTCTGGGAAATATTAGGTGACTTACTAATGACAATTTATGTAACTAACATGTAATTTTGAACAAAAGCAGTGTATCTTTATTTACACAGACTAACAGACTAATTTCCAAATACATTTATTGTATTTAAAATACACACTACTGAGCGTATTATCAATGTAAAACTCTGGAGATACACATACAATATGGCGCGCTTGGAAAGAGAGATACATTATCATAAAAAAAGAGTGAGAAAGAGATTTGGGCCCAAAATAGGGACACTTGGGAGTTATGCTGGAGGGTTCACACATTAGCATCCACATATTAAAGCTTCATAAGAATGGATACCTACAAAAAAATAAACGCAAACATATACAAATGTGTTTATTTTACCATTTAAGTGGGAAAATGTAAAATTTAGGCGTTCCCTAATTCGCTCTCATTTGTATTAAATCAGTAGATAATATTTTTGAAATATAGCTGTATTGTTACTTTACTTTTATATACTATTTAGTAACAAAGGAGTATATTTTGGTGTTCAAAACATTAATATCTCTTAAGAGAATTTAGAACGACAAGGTAGCAACTGAGATTGATAAAGGATAAAAATGTATAAAAAAAAAATTTTTAAAAAAGGGTATATTTAAAATGACAGATATTCATTGTAGGTAAGGAGTTTTGTAAATGTATGATAGAGACTGCTCTGAATGTCTGTGACTATCTCAAAGTCGATTCTCTAGAGCTCAAGGTGTCAAACGTGCTCTCATAATCTGCTTATATGGGGAAGAAGGGATCTCTTAGAATGATACCCCATACACCTGTCCTTCTGCAAGGGAGAACTTAAAAAATCTGTACTTTTAAAGGCTCTCTAAGTTATTCCTCTGGAGACCTAGTGTTGTGTGTGATAACGCTTCAAAATTATCAAGATTTTGCAGAGCGTTTAATCTAATGATGAGGACACTACTGCAAGACGAAAAGGTTTTCAGTAAAGGTCAAATCTTTATTCACACCAAAAAACATAAATGTGTGAATATAATTCAGACCGATCATGGCTTTAACAGACATTAAATTATTTCATCAACGTTGCTTGATCCTTTCATACATCATTCTTTAAACCAGATTCGTTCTGATCTACTTGTACACAGGGTAGCACACATCAAGGAGCATATGTAATAATCACAAACAACGAACAATGGCAGACAAACAAAAGCGATTAGCTGCATAATTCACGATTGAAAGGCTTGTGTTTTATCACTTCTCCATGGATAAGAAAGTTGTGCTCTGGCGTAGCTGTTTATGCACCCAGCATATTAGCTCAGAGAAAGTGCACATGGCTGGATTCTGTAATTATAATCCTGGCATTATTGTTGTAATAAAAGGGTGTGCATTGTCGAGTGCTTGGCTCTATTCAGTAGTCTCCATGTCTGGACCTTATTTATCCGATTAAATAAAATATTGTTGGTTTTTTTACAGGCCTAATTAATTTCTACGAGTCTTATGTTTTTTAATCAGCTCGGTCGATAGCAAGTTGCATTAAATATCACCTCTCGGACAGTAAATCAGATGGAAAGCCAGTTGGAACATGTGTTGTTTGGATTGCAAGTGTGGTTTTAAAGGATGAACATAGGTATTGAACATATTAGTAGCCAATAATCACACCAGCCATTATGGCTATTGGCAAAACTGTCCTATCCACATGTTTAGCTTATGTATAAAGGACAGTGCTGGGGCAAAGTTCTAAAAATGGATCAATAGGTAGCAACATTCCATTGGTTTCCATGGTTACTAATTTGCACCCTAAAATAATATTTACAGCCACTTTTACCAGATTCCCCACCAGCTCATAGATTCTTGCAAGCAAAGTTGCACTTTCACTTCAAAAAAACACAGTTCACATTCCTACAATTGCAAAACTTTTTAAAAGTTTTTTTTAGTAGTTTTCCTTTTCTTCTGACTTTTCCAAATATGTTTAGAAGTCAAGTTATTTAATTTTTTTAACCTTTGAGTGCCAGACAGAATGCTATTTCATTATTCCACAATGGCACACAAAGGGACTATTAAGTCTCAAAGCTGCATCCAATATTCGTAAAAAACGAGTTTGACATTAAATGAATGACACATTTTTAATGTTGAAAGATTAGAGTCATGAATTAATGTTTGCATTGAAGGCGGTATTAAATGTTCACTGTTCTATAATATTGGTGAAAAAAAACAGCGCCAATGGCTTTCAGTTCTTCCCTAATGTGCACATTTCATAATATAATTCACAATCAGATCTTAGTAGAGAATCTGTATATGTCGGAAATTTTCAAACTATAACTGAGGTGTAGGACTGTAGCACCCATGACCATTCAGTTAGATATGATTAAAGCTGCAACCTAAAAGAATTTTAACTTAAAAAAACTAAACAAAAAATATCTAAAACGTCCCTACGTCATCAAGTTTACAAAAAAGATATATAAAAAAGGCTGCAAGTAACAGCGTTCAACCCTAAACATTGTTCATTTTCATTTTCAAAAACGAGGTAAATAAGACAGGGTATTATTCAGGATATGCCGTAAGCTACAGGTCAGACTCAGGTTCCCCCCCCCCCCCATGTTTTTTCTCCATGCCTGTGCCAAAAATGTGTGTACCCTGCCCTTGTACAATGCTGTAGACCCTGCACGTAGAAACATTAATAATACTAAAGATATATTTTTTTTAATAATCATGAATGTGACTACAATAAAATGAACTGTTAGATAATTTTGTAAAAGTAGATCATAGTTTGTAGATTTAAGCAGTTCTACAGTTTCTATAATGAAATACTTGTAAAGTACATTAGCTCAGTGCTGCAGACTGGCATGTGCAATACTCTGTCACCTGCTTGCAATTAGCTCCAAAACCCCTTTCTCAATGACACACACAGCATGCTCTCAAACCAAAAATACTGGCAACGTCGTTAATAATGTGATTTGCATTTACCTTGTCTAAGAAAGCATTTACATTATTTATTTTTAAGGACGCATTCTGTCCATTCACTTTGCAGTTCATTTTTACATTTTCTGCTTAATAATATGAAACAGTGGATCAACAATTTTCTCATGCTCAGCTCCTGGACAGATGGAAAAATAATCAACAAAATAATTAGAACGGAAATAGCCCCCAACTACGTTTGAAACTGGACAGTTTTAGAATTCAGAGTAATGTACAGGCTAAAAGACACTGCGTATACATCCCTTTCTCATGTCAAATTTTAGTGCGTTGCTAAAAGGTAGTTATATAGGGAGAGCAAATTTCGCACCGAACACACAGAATACCGAGTACATTAGTATGCAGTTTGACAGACAAAACAAGGCTGATTTTGAAGATTTTGAGAGCGTCTTACAAGGAGTTCACTAAGGGGTTAATTCATAAAATGTCAGATTGCAGCTAACGAAAGCTGATTGTTAAAATAAAACTAGGAAAAGATTTTCAAGTGAGCTATAGAATTCACAGAGCTGCTATTTTAGCCTGAAATGCGACATTTGGGTTTTAATTCGCTACAATTCAGAATTAAGTGAATTAAAAAAATCCCTAAGTGTCATGTTATCTTGAGTGATATTTAAACATATGGCCAGCCACCTCAAGATGACATAAGGAAGAATAGGAGGCTGAGGGGGACCCCCTTATCCCCATCACTACATCAAATTTTGGAAGTTTGCGTCCCATAACTGCTACAGTATTCCTTGCTTTAATACAACAATACCACGTTCGATTGCAGTTAAAACATAAATCCCTTTTCACATTGTTGCTGCAGTCATTTTAATTAGGAAGTGGACATGTTTAACACTTTGATCACCAATTGAGTGACACTAATCCTCAATGCACTCAGAGAGTCACTTTAAAAAAAGATTGTGCTTACAATGTCAACAAAGTCAAATATAGTAACAAAACTCAGATTTGTAAAATAAACAGATTTACACTAAATTACATTTTATCAGCCAAAAAAACTTGTAATTAATACAATATATCTTGACAAATCAGCTTGTATTGCGAGTTTCATACCAAACCTACACTTTAAGCCAAGTTTAGATGTGTATACTTAGCATGTTCATACAGTGTGTTTCTAAGCTTCTCATTCTCACCCTTTAAAAAATGTCCTACCACGTGTAAGCTAGACTTCCTTGTCACCTGCTGTTGGGGCATGACAAGATTGTATGGATTATTTTGCACAGCAAAAAATAAATTAAATAAAAACACCTGTATTTTTAGTAGTATCGCAGTATCACTGCAGTATTCAGCAGAATAGTAGTTCGTGCAAAGAATATAAATCACTCACACAAGAACAAATTTTATTTTTGAAAACCGTATGCAAAAAACACCGATCATTTTTTCTATAATTCTGTGTTATCTTTTAGAAATTGACAAGTGTTTTTAAGCAATGATGATGCTTAAACAATGTATTCAAGAGAATCTGCAAATATATACGTATTGTGACAAAGTAAATGATTGATCTATTATCTAATATCCCATTCTTAAAATTAGAATAGATCAACTGAAAATTTCTGAAATTAAATTCCTATTAGAATAAAATTCTATAATAAGATTCTTTCTGTAATCTGGTTCTCTGCATGAACACGATGGGGTTTATTTACTAAGTAAGATTTGAAGTGAATTAAAAAAGAATTTCAAAATTTAGGCTACAGTAGCCAAGCAGTTACCCTGGGGGATTTGAAGAATATTTCCAAATCTGATGTTTTGGCCTACATTTTGCTATTTTATTTTCAAATCATTATAATTTAGTGTTTACTGAATAAACCGCACTGTAAACAACAACTTTTGAAAAACAGTTTTTTTTTTTAATTATTTTTGCAAACTAATTCAAATATCATTCCAAGTGCAGCCATAACGTATATTTACTAAAATTGAGCATTGCTGAGAATTTAGAAGGAACTGCAATTTTAAGGCCAAACTAGTCAATTTGCAACAAATGTCCTACTTAGCTATATCTACAGGCCTACGACTTCTTTATCAATGCTTATTGATTGCCAATTTAAGGAATATATCTGTAGCCTATAAATAACATGCAGACTGATTCACTTCCAGTCACTTAATGCAAATATAAATATTTTTGCTCAAATAGGTAAGTGGTTTTATTTGTATAAATAAAATAAAAATGTTGTTTTTTGGTTATAAAGTCTAAAACATATTGTCTAAATATTCATTATAACAGGTGTTAGTATTGAGATTTATTTCAGTCAAATTATTGATTACACTGTATAACCAGAGGGTATGTGTGAGCAACTCACAGTATACAGCAACACGAAATGTGTTTGATTGATTTTCTGTTCCTTGATCTTACATTTTAAATAAAAGGGTCAGAGTTCACACTTGTGACACAGTATCCCACCAAGCGTTAGGAAGGTTATTGGGTCACAAGGCGAGAATTCATTTGGTGGAAGAATAAGGATGGGGGGAGCAGAGTTAGGGATGCTGTAGGTGTAGGATATAAATGTGCTAATTTCTCTAAATATTTGCAAATCACCACACATTGGGATCTATTTACTAAATCAGAATCTATAGACAATTGATAAGGAAATTACACATTGCAGACTATCCTAGATTAATCTGAAAATGTGTTTAACTCTCTGTAGCTCTTTATTCCCATCAGTATTTTGGACATTAATTTGCATTCCTTGAGAATTCTCCACAATTCATGATTTAGTAAATAAACCCACCTGAAATTATACACCTTAAAAGTCTAATGCCACATAACCCACTGTATACTACATAACATTTGTCTATTCTAACACGCTTCTGGCTCGCAGAGTAAAAATATTTTAAAATGATCACAATATTTACTGATATAAATGACATCAAAATATTTAGTTACATATAGTGTCATGGTCTATTTTTTTGTAAATAGACAAAGTCTGAACGTAACCCTTCAACTGCCAGGCAGGTTTGCAATATACACGTGTTCTGCTTAAATATACATGTTTTTTATTTGGTTTCTGATTTAGGTACTGCGTTTCATGCTTTTCAACAAAGGACTTTTCCGCTAAAGGGTTAAAATCAAATACAAAAATAAATCTAAATTTAAATTAGCCAAGAATCACTTGCCCGCACAGAAAGAGTTAAATAAAGACCTACACGGGGCAACTTAACATGTACAACTTAACATGTAAAAAGCATATTTGCAGCAAAGATTATTTAAGCGCAGTATTTTTTCTACTCTTGCAAATCTGCAGATATGAATATATAATATTACTTTCAGAGCGGTTTAGTGTCTACAAACTTTGCAGAAAAACAAACAATACTAAGAAAATTGCACCGACTGATCATTTTCATTTAAAGTTGGCATCTGGCACAGCGGATGGTTAAATATATACAGTTTAATTAAGAATAATCAGCACCAGCACTTGAATGCGTTATAAGGAAAAAGAAATTCTCCTCAATATTTTGTCGTTATGTTTCTTAGAACTGTTATATCACACACTGTGTACACAGGGAAAAGCCCTTTGAAATTACATCTGTGAAGGCTTACATAACCTAATGAAATATTTTAAACAGAGCATCTACTTTATGTACATTATAGCATGGAAGATCCCAAGTACTTGGCATGACAGGGTAACATTTACCGTCATTAAAAATGTAAACGATCGAACATCTCAAAGTTGCCATCAATGTACAGAGCTTTTTCTCTTTATTAATGCAGTGTAAGTAGTCAAGGCATCTTAAGAACAGCCACCCTGCTGCCTGTGGAAGCCTTCCTAACTCCCTCGCTTATAGGGAATCTCTTTCTCAAGAGACATCCCTACAGAAAACATCTGCCTCCCTAACCCACTCGCCTATTGAGAACCGTTGCTTGTTTTAGCCTCCCTAACTCCCTCAATTATAGGGAAACTTTGCTTGTCGTAGCCCAATTAATCCATCTTGTTTAAAGGGGACCTCTATTTGAGGCTACCTCTCTAAACCACACACATATCCTTTAGTTCCCACAACCACACTCACTAACAGTCATCTACCGCAAGTTTCCTGCACTCAGCAGTTATGTCACTCAAAGGTAAGATTTTTCAGGTCTCCATTTTAACCCTCTAAGGACCAATGATATTTGATGTCATCATCTCAACCTGGACCTCAAAGCACCTGCGCCATCATGGAATGTCAATCACGACAAAATTATTTATTTAGAAAATATTCAACTTGGAAGGATACATTGAGAATTCTCTTGTTTACAAGTATGGCATGAGGACATTCCAATTTGATAAAGGATCTTTAAATATCACTTTGTTATGATAAAATTATATAGTAATTGGTCCATTGGGAAGGCAATTATAAATTATATACAATTCAAGGCTCCTTTATCGAACATACTGCCTTGAGGCCATTTTTAAAGAGACTCTCTGTAACATAGAGATCTAGTGATCTTATTTGCATGCAACTTGTCTCGATTAAGGCTCCCTTAGCCAATGAAAAACAAACTAAAATGTTATTGGTCACCGACAAACATTCGGCCACCCCATACAAATAATGAGTGCATCACTCGCTCATATACGCAGTAAAGTTCTGTAATCCACACACAGTTGGTCAGACACTCACGCAATTAGTCAATCACATACATACACTCTGTAAGGTGTTCCTATTCACTCACAAGGCAATTTGTCCTCATCAAATGCAGTAATGGCTCACATACTGTTGTAAGTATAAAAACGCCCCACTTGGACAGCCTCTGGCAAAATCTAACTTTCCTTTCAGGCTAACATCCCCATCACCATATGTCCAAGCAGATTTAATGAACCATACATTTTATGTTAACCCTAAATCGGAGAGAGCAACTGCATGTGTATATTACATTTTTCATCTATAACCAACCATCATGGCTGAATTCTATCTCATATTCTCAGTATCACTAGGTTACAATGTAGCACACATTTATGTAGGGATAGGGAAGCATATTTCGTATTCCTGGGAAAATCGACATAATGGATATACAATAGTATATGCAAAAATACATAACTGATTCTACTTACATATTTTTACCAGGAAAATAAAAACTGTATTCCTTGTGATGTATACATAGTGTATGGTGTAATTCTCTTAGTCGTATATTTAACCAAGTACAGGTTGCCAGTAAGTTTTAGGAAAATATGAATGATGTGTACACAGCAGGTACGCAATTTTTAACTATATACAGAGAGCAACACAGCAGGCATATGTGAACCCGTGATTATTATATCAAATTAAGCTATGCTGTCAGATACTATATCTATCTATCTATATCTATATATATATATATATAGTGTTCAAGTAGAGATTGTAGCCGTATTAGTCCAGTGATGTAGATGTAAAAAACAGATAAAATTCTTATCTTGTAATACCTTTTTTATTGGACTAACAGAATTTTTTAATGACAAGCTTTCGGGAGAACCTCCCTTTCTCAAGTGAAATGCTTCAGACTTGAGAAAGGGAGGTTCTCCCGAAAGCTTGTCATTAAAAAATTCTGTTAGTCCAATAAAAAAGGTATTACAAGATAAGAATTTTATCTGTTTTTTACATATATATATATATATATATATATATATATCATATGCAAGAGATATCATATGCAAGAGTGGGGCACTGAATAAAAGAAATATACAAAATAAGTGGTGTGCACATACAGAGAGCTTTGCAGGTGTAAATGCAATGGGGTCTGCAAATTAAACAATAAGAAGTAATTAGTTGAAAATTGACTTTCAAAATGTAGGCCAAAATAGGCGAATTTGAAACAAATATCTGATTCAGATTGGTCTAAGATTTTTATTTACAAATTTGGAAACTCGTAACTACTGTTTGGTTAATAAACCTCTATATGTAATAAAATGAGTGCCATTGGCAAAGCTTAAGAGATAAAATCTAACAGTTGAGAGATTATAGTGGGTTTTAGCAATAGTTAGTATATGATAGATACCGTAAGTGTGAGATGTCATACAATTGTGTGAAGCATGAAGAATGATAAATATCAGATAAGGATCCACATAATCAAACATTAAATGCGCGGTGCATGTTCGCATTGTGAAGGGGAATATTATAAAATAAAAGGAAACGGTTTTATAATTTCTTTATGTATGTAATCAAGGTATACATGCTCATTGTACACCCAGTAAATGGGTAGAGCACTGTGTGCATACCCAATAAATGAGATATACAAAATATGAGTTTATACAAATTACATAACTAGTAACCTGTATAAGTATACCTCTGGCCATACTCATTAGAAGATATTCAAAAGGGACTTTTATACCTATGACTATGGAACAGATTTAGAGCTGCTTGCTCTATAGGTGTATGCAATATATAACAGGTGTATACTCATCTGGTAGGAATGTGGGTATAGCATACATAATGGATATACACTAAGCGATGTTGGCATTCTATACCCAGGAGGGCATGCACAATATGATTTGTGTTGATACCTCCACAGCCGTCACATGCTGAGATAGGTAGCTATACACATGAAGTGTGGTACGCTACGTATTACATCTTAGTATTCCAATTCATGTGTTGAATGTCCATGTTTATATACATCAGTACAGATAAGTGTATATAAAGCAGTGTACTCAGTCATGTACAGATTATTATGATTTTCACACAAAATGATAGATTTTTGGTATATTTGAGCTCTTGTGCACACACAGAGTAAAATAAAATTTAACAGGTGACTTTTTTTTGTAAACTTAGATTTTGATAAACACCTGTGATAATGTGAAAAATGTAGTGTAAACACAACAAATGTAAAATAAATTACATACATACAGGGAAGACCTTACTCAAGTGCATACAGAGATAACTATCCAGTTTAATAAAACGTGAGTACAAGGAATATACTCATATAGTATACAGCATGATTAACATGTGTTTATATACACAGTTTAGAAAGTATGTAGTGGATGCCCATATACACATTTGCACCTGGCATATGATGTATGTCTATACGCACAATATTTTAAGTTACATATGCATTCATGAAGTACAGGCTGCATGCACTACTTGCTCTTAAACCTTTGCAGGAAATGTCTATATTCATTGTACTGCTGGTGTTCCCACATATAAACAACACATCATGGGTGTAATGTAGGACCATATTCTGAGCAGATGTGGGTATGTCCTCATTTACTGTAAACAATGGGGCATAATGTATGCTGGTCACATTTACACAACATGCTATGTATACTTCTGTACATGAACACAGCTTGTACACAATGTAAGCACGTGTGCATAGGAAAGTTTGACAATCATGCATCCAGGGCACCAAGCAAAAAGTTTTGCCCACTTACACTGTATATATATATATACTATGTGCATCCATGAGTTATGTACACAGAGTAGTGTACACGTTTAGGGCAATCTGGTACTATCAGACCTGTCCACCAGTGCAATGATGCCTTCAGTCCAATTTCAGGCACACTCAATGACCACACTGTAAATAAAAGTAAACATACACCCACAATCTGACCAATTATTGGAGTATTCTCACACTCAATGTTATGTCCATACTCAGTTCGTGCAAACTTTAGGACATGGAGTGTACACTCAGTGCAGTACCCACATTCAGGATAATCACATCCACTCTCTTACAAGTCATTGGAACATACACTCAGTATATATTCAGGGTAACACTCTATATATGTAATGGTAATGCCAAGTCCCACTCAAGGCAGACTTGGCATGTGGGTATACACTCAGAGCAGCGCTCACATTCACAGTCAGTATACACTAACTTTGAATTGGCAGTGTGGCAGTGCACACACTCAGTATAAGTAAACACACTCACGTTGAACTGGCATTGAGTCAGAGAGGGTATGTACACTCACTCTCTGACCTGGACTTGAATCGTACACTCACGATTCACCCATAACAACCTCCTCTGACCTGGCATTTAGTTATACCATTAATATGGACACAGTTTAACACTCTCTGACCTGATACTTGTTTATACACTGAGCATATAACCAGTTAACTCTCACTTATCTTTATTGGAGAATTCACTAATTATACACTCAGTGTATCCCTCTCTGACCAGGCACTGACATATACATCATATATACACCCAGTTTAACCCTCTCAAAGCGGGCATTGAAGTATAGACTCATTGTGCACCCAGTTTAACCCTCTGTGTCCTGGCATTGAAGTATACCCAGTTTAACCCTTTGTGTCCTGGCATTGAACTGTACCCAATTTAACCCTCTGTGTCCTGGCATTGAAGTATACCAAATTTAACCCTCTGTGTCCTGGCATTGAGCAGTGTACCCAGTTTAACCCTCTGTGTCCTGGCATTGCAGTGTACCCAGTTTAACCCTCTGTGACCTGGCATTGAAGTGTGCCCAGTTTAACCCTCTGTGTCCTGGCATTGCAGTGTACCCAGTTTAACCCTCTGTGTCCTGGCATTGCAGTGTACCCAGTTTAACCCTCTGTGCCCTGGCATTGAGCAGTGTACCCAGTTTAACCCTCTGTGTCCTGGCATTGCAGTGTACCCAGTTTAACCCTCTGTGCCCTGGCATTGAGCAGTGTACCCAGTTTAACCCTCTGTGCCCTGGCATTGAGCAGTGTACCCAGTTTAACCCTCTGTGTCCTGGCATTGCAGTGTGCCCAGTTAAACCCTCTCTGACCTGGCATTGGTGCAGTCGTTGTACAGGGTCTCGAAGTCCCTCCTGGTGATGAGCTTGCAGCGGTTGACCCCAGGCTGAATGGCCCCCAGCCCCCGGAGCACCCGGACCTGCTCCACCGTGCACACCACCGGCGTTATATCCAGTCTCTTGAGCTTGGTGTAGACCGTGTGCAGCCCCCCGACCAGGTGCTTGAGGAACAAGTCAAAGACCTGGGGCAGGCAGATCAGCTCCTGCCCCTCCAGCACGAAAGAAGCCACCTTCACCCCGTGCAGGTCCACCATCCGGCACTCACTGCTGCTGCTGGCCACGGGGCTGGGGCCGGAGCCCATGAAGCTGCTCAGCATGCCCAGCCTGGGGGACTCTGCTGGGCTGGAGTACAGACCCCCTGAGCCTGGGGTGGAAGTTGCCCCCATGACTGGAGGGGGTGCAGACACAGCCATGGGCTCTGATCCTGGATCCACTGTGCTGCCTGGCAGAGGATGCTGCTCCACTGTGCTGCCTGGCCGGGGATACAGTGCTGGGTGGCTGGCTGGGTGGCAGTGCTGCCTGGCTGGCTGGGATGCTGCTCCTGCAGTGCTGCCCTGGCTGGGGATGCAGTGCTGCCCTGGCTGAGGATGCAGTGCTGCCTGGCTGGTGGGGATGCAGTGTTGCCTGGCTGGGATGCTGCTCCTGCTGTCACTCACTCACTCACTCTCTAACTGTGTGCACTACTCCAGCGCTGGGAGCATGTACAGGGAGGGCTGCAGCCAGGCAAAGCTGACACCCAGTGCAGCCAATGGCAGAGCCATGTGCAGGATGGGACCTTCCCTCATTGGTGAAGAGTGGGCTGGGGTGGGACAACTCTTTGTCATTGTACCTGAGCCATAGGGACACCATGTGTCCCATCTCTGCACAGGCAGTTTGTAATAGTAAGCACTGCATCCTCTAGCTGGCACTTAATGGGTTACTGCATCAGTTTACACAAGTACAGCATCCATGCTGAGTGAATGCAAACATTCTGTTTTTTTTTTATTTGTTTGATGTTCTTGAGCCTTAGTATGGTATGGGATATTATTATATAAGATTCCAAGACATGTATTCTGTAAAAAAATAAATACAAAAAAATAAAATAAAAACCTGCTCTATTCGGTTTTGTATAATTAAAGTAAAACATGGGAAGGAATACATTTATTTATAAAATATTTTACCAGGAAAGATACATTGAAATTTCTCTCGTTTTCAAGTATGTCCTGGGTCCACAAATCATTGCATTGTTACATTAGGTACAACAAAATACAAAAACAATATTAATACACAATATATACAAAATTTAACAATTTAAATCACAACAACAAAAGTAAAAAACAAACAAAAACAAGTTATAAAGTTATAATAACTATAGTATTAATTAAGTTATACTTTTCAGTTGTATTAAAAAAAGAAAAAAAATTCTCCCACGTATTTATTTAACTCCTGCAGTGCTTGGCAAAATGATATTTTGTTTCCTATATAACATACCTTTGACTTTTTATTAAAACTATAAATGCTGAGAACTTTTTATAAACTATATATCTTATATTATTAATTATTAATATTTGCACGACCCATGGCATTGTATTAACGCCAAAATGATACATCCAAAAATGCATATATTTTTTATTACATATAATTAATTGGGGCAAAATATATGCACTTAAATTATATTTGCACAAATATTACCTTAACTTTCATTAGCTGTAAAACTGGCCACAGCAGTGAAAGAATATCCATCTCCTTTTTGCCCATCACTTACGGCTGGGGCCTTGGGCACCTTACAGGGTTAAACCGCTTTCACACAGCGTAACCCAAAAATGATCCCCTTGGCACCTCTCCTTCATCATACATACTGTTATTCACAATTGACAGCCAGAATATTACTGAGCATGATAGGAGTTGTATTCCATCGGAGTATGCAATGTGTTGCACACTATTTGATGGGATATAAATTCCCAACAATGTGGTTTGTGGTTTTTATTCTTCCTGAATTTGGCACATACGAAGGGCAAAAGTCGAAAACTTGAACCGTTAATTTTTTTTCTTTATTAGATAGTTAGAGAGTTAAATTATTTAGGGATCAAGGCAGCAGAATCTTTGACACAGTGGGTGCAACTCACCCAGCCATGGGCTGTCTATCCATGGTGTCTGGGGTTAGCATGCTGAGTGTGCTGACACTAGATGCAAAAGTTGGACAAAGCTGATGTTTCTAATCAGGAAGAGAGTTTACCAGCTGACTGATTGACAGCCCAGAGAGGCAACCCCACAGGCAGGGAAAAAAATGTATTTATCTCCAAAATTAAGCAATTTTAAAAAGAAAGGCGTCAGGAACAGGATCCTTGCACCACAACCACTTTTTTTAAGATTAAGTAGTTACGGTGCTTAGAGAATCCCTTTAAACATACAAAATTGCTCTTTAGTAAAGGAGCTAATTTCTTAATACGCACATAGAGGTTTATGCAATGAAATATATATATATATAGTGAGAGAGAGAGAGAGAAAGGGAGACATGCACGTCCATGCTTCACAACATTCCCATTTTTGGCCGGACAGTCCCGAAAAGTCCCAACATTGCGCTTTAGTTCCCTGGTGTCCCTCATTCGGGGACACCAGGGAACTGTCCCCAGTTAGCACTGTGCGAGCGCCTCATTAGACACTAGGACCATGCAGAGGGCACTACAAGAATGCCCCCTGCATGGTCCTTTCTGTAAGTACTCGTTGCTTGTCGCCAGGCTAACACTCATGATTGGCACCGCTCCCCCTCGAGGCCCCCTGTGCTGATTGCATGCCCTTCCAATGCTGGGAGGTATGCGTCCCAGTGCTGCCTGAAATTAGTGGGAGTCACAGTCTCACTCAGCAGCTGCCACATCTGTCTGTCCATAGTTAATCATTAATATCCCCTCCACCCCCCTCCACTTGCGTTTATATATATTTGTTATCTTTTCTTCCTTGCGTCAGGATCTCAATACCAGGGCGCCTCCATTTTGTTTTCCTCTGTCCATGACATCTGCAGCTTACCCTTCCGTGGGATTCCTTTGACTGATACATTGTGGGTAAATTGCCGTGACAACTGAAACGGGAGATTTGCTTAAGCTCCACCCACTGTCACATATCATGCTCTCCGTGAGAAATCTTTCTTTGCATAACTAAAAAAAAACTAAGATAATTTTCCAAAATAATAAAAGCAAGGAGAAAAGAGATTTAAAAAAGGATGAATTGTAAAACAGAAGCTGCCAAATTATAGAGATGATTTAATATGCATTAAAAAAGAAACCGAGATCCGCTCGCTTCAGAAGTCCCTCTGATAGGCAGCCACTAGAGGAGGACTTAACCCTGCAAGGTTATTTTTGCAGTTTATAAAAAGGGTTAAGGGTGGTGGGAGTTGGCACCCAGACCACTCCAATGGGCAGAAGTGGTCTGGGTGCCTGGAGTGTCCCTTTAAGTAATTACCTAGAAAAAAATAAACTTTTTCTAATGGTTCCATCCACTTACATTAATAACTTGTCTATTTGCATTTACTGAGTTTATTTCCACGAAATAATATTAATCGAGAACATAATTCACAATTGTGTTTACCAAAGGCACGATACCTGTCTATGAGCTGTGTATTCAATAGGTACAGGATGTCTTTAAGATTGTGCAACATATGACAGGTGTATATTTAGCAGGTACTTACATTATATTTTAATTTAAGCTCATATGTTAAATTAAACCAACAATGATGTCTCACACTATTCTGTGATATACCCAGGGACGTAGCTAGTATCCAACAGTCCTAGTACTTACCCTAAATCTAAGTGATATGTTTGTGGTGGCTGAGTGTGATTATGGTGGTTGTGTGTGATATGCATGTGTGGACTTGGTCAGGGCCGTCTTAACAGCATTAATAGGTCCCTGGGCAAAGCAGTACAAAGGGAGTAATGCAAGTTTCATGTATTAAAGGAAATATTCGTAAAAAATGTGCTCCTTTTTTAATGTATTATATACGGTACATTAAACAAATGCACAAATAAAAACTAAAAAACAAAAAACAGAATCAAAAAAGATTAAAAAAATATCAAATTCAAACTGCTGCAGAGTTGGGAAAAGCTATCTGCAGCTACAGACAAACTCCACCCTGACCACGAAGAGGCTCCACCAATCAGGAGTCTCGGATTCCGATCAGTTGGATCTGATCCCAACCCATAAATCCCTGTCTAGCAGTAGTTTATTGGAGTAGTTGACCCCCATGGAGCAGTGCTCCATATTAAATATTATGAGTGGAACTGCTCTGCATTTACCAGACTGCTATCTTTTTATACACAGCCTAATTTACTGTTTTAAGTGATACACGTGATGGCCATAAGCCTATTTTTAGTGTAAATTACTACGTTAATTTTGTTTGGACACTTAAACCTCACAGCTGGTGGTTTCTTCTACAGGTAAATTCTAGCCTGGACCCAGAGATTTGTTTGAACTCACAGCTCAGCAGGGGGGCTCCTTTCAAACTGTTTCAAAATCGTTTGGGTTAAAAGAAGCAGAATTTATGTGATGGTGCATTTTGTAGTTTAACATCTTTTCAAGGGTCTCAGAGAGCAATTCAACATTCCCAGGCATGTTGATCTAATGTAGCCACAGCACAGGATATGTGAATGTGATTAGAAAGCTAAATATTAGTAGGGTCCCAAGCTCAACTGGTGAATACTAAAAGACCAAAGCAATGGAAAATAATGGCAGCATTTGGAAATAGCTCCTACCTGGGAGAGTAACTCTGGGGTTACTGGGGCATATATGTCCAGGGTTTACCCTAAGATTAAAGGAACACTAACACTGACCCTAGCCCACTACCCTCACCCTAAAGATCAAGTTATATCATAAATACAAAACGATATATTAGGGGGAAAGAATGCAAGCTCGGACATTCAGAAACCATTTGACTTGCAGTCTTGTGATTTAATATTATGCCATTAGAAACTCAGGTAGCATTATGTTCCCGTTCACCGATGTATCTTTTCTCTCCCTGTATGTGACATAGTATCCGCTCTTTCTCACTTTAGAAAACCACTGGGTTGCACTTTCCTAGTGTCAGACAGCTTTGATTGTACTCTTTCTTGTTTGTGCCTGGCTGGCTGTGATGGCTTTTCTTAGAGACCCAGAGGTTTCAATATCTCTCTATGATAAGCATTACAGAGCATCCACCCTGCGTCTCAACGCTCCTGAAGCGGAGTTGGGGTGAGGGACACTCTTACTGCTGGATTAGAGGTAAATTATAATTTTAGGGCACTGTAGGGACAATAATCTGAATGGTGTATTAAACACTCAAGTGTTATAAATAAAGTTTAAGGAAGGTCTTAAAGGGACACTATAGTCACCAGAACAACTACAGCTTATTGTATTTGTTCTGGTGAGTAGAATCATTACCTTCAGGCTTTTTGCTGTAAACACTGTCTTTTCAGAGAAAATAACTTCACTGGCCACTCCTCAGATGGCTGTTAGAGATCCTTCCTGGGTCATGGCTGCCTAAAATGCATCCAAACATGTAGTGTCTCCACCCTCTGCATGCAGACACTGAACTTTCCTCATAGAGATTCATTGATTCAATTCATCTCTATGAGGAGATGCTGATTGGCCAGGGCTATGTTTGAATTGCGCTGGCTCTGCCTCTTATCTGCCTCTTTGTCAGTCTCAGCCAATCCTATGGGGAAGCATTGTGATTGGATCAGGCTACCACTTCTGATTATGTCAGCAGGCAGTGGGCAGGTCTAAAGGAAATAGGGACAAAGCAAGCAGCTTCAGGCTTGAATACAGTAAGATTTTACTATTTTTAGGGAGGCAAGAGGGGACCAGGGTGGCTCGATGGTGGTTTTAACCCTAAAGGGTCAGGTATACATTTTTGTGTTCCTGACCATGTAGTGCTACTTTAGGAAGGCCTCAGAATGCCAACTGGCTGCAATGATCAGTGTGAAGGTATATTTTGGGTTACGCAATAAGTTAGACACAGACAGTGATGAAATGACAGACCTACCAAATAGATGATAATGACAAAAGTATTTATCTGAAAATTCTTAGCGTAGCAGTTACTGTTGATCTGGAAGAACTACTATGTTCTGTACTACACCAAAAATAGAAAGGATTTCTCCTAAAGGGACTAACTTTGGATGGCTTTCTCACTCCCCTTCTGTGCACTGCAGCCTGTTCCATGAAATATTATACTTTGTTATATTATTTTTCTGGATCTGCATGGATGAGGCAGTAAGAGAACTGACAACTCATAAGTCCCTGTTAATAGCCTGCAAAATCCTGCAGGAGCCTCCTGTGTGTGGTTAAAGTTCAATTGGCAGAGCAGGATATAAAAACTTCTAAAGTAAACACCTTGTGCTAACTGAAAATGAAACCAGCCATTGGAGATGTCGCTCGGGCTGCATAAACAGAAATAAAAGTGATTTAACTTCTAAATGGCAGAGAACTGAGCAGTGAGACTACAGTGGCATGATCTACAAACCAAAACTGCTTCAATAAGCTAAATTTGTTTTTGTTCTTAGAGTATCCCTTTAAGAGATGCTGTGATCACATGCCAATGGGGTCCACCCTGCTCTCTTTTGGTGGAAAAAGGGAGGCAACTAAACAAATTGACATTAGCCTTGAAATTGGCTTCCGTTATGCAGCCCTAGGCCATTCTGTTTCTTTTATGACAGTTGCAGGAACCGTGACTGTTTGTATAGGGAGACAGCTGGAATGTCCAAAGCGTCATTATATGTGTCACCTGGCTAACAGATTTTCTGCAAAACTGTTTTTGGTTGCCGTTGCCGTTGCCGCTTTGTGGATTAAGTGGACAAGCCTTTGTGTATAAGTGGTCAAATCCCTTTTTTCATGTTGATGTACACTTTTTAAGCGTCTTCTTTACAATGAGTATACTCGGGCCTTTATTATGGAGACACTGTAACATTCCCCAAGCCCCAGGTTGATGGCGTGCTCCATTTTCGGAAACCCTATTTTTTAATTAAATAGAGGTATCTGTGCCCTAACGGGTTGTCCTTAAGGACTGCGGACATACTACGTACGTCCGACAAAAAATGGTCCTTAAGGACGGCAGACTTACCTAGTACGTCCACTGCAAATATGAGCCGTCCAATGCACTTACCCGATCTCCGTCATTCCCCTGCCGGCGATCGGTGTTGCTCCCGGTCTGGGGGAACTGCCTGACAGGCCAGACAGTCCCCCCTCGGCAAATCTGAAAGAGCAGTCACATGGCCGCAATAGGCATCCATAGTGCTGCCTGCAGGGGGATTGCCTAAACTGAGAGGCAGTCTCCCTGCTTCTGTTAAAATAAAATAAAAAATATGTTAATAAAAAATATATGTATATATGTATATAGATGAAATATATATACATATATTATATATATATATATATATATATATATAATGTCATGCTAATTGTATTTTTATATTAATATATACATACATATATTAAAGGGACACTATAGTCACCTGAACAACTTTAGCTTAATTAAGCAGTTTTGGTGTATAGAACATGCCCCTGCAGCCTCACTGCTCAATCCTCTGCCATTTAGGAGTTAAATCCCTTTGTTTATGAACCCTAGTCACACCTCCCTGCATGTGACTTGCACAGCCTTCCATAAACACTTCCTGTAAAGAGAGCCCTATTTAGGCTTTCTTTATTGCAAGTTCTGTTTAATTAAGATTTTCTTATCCCCTGCTATGTTAATAGCTTGCTAGACCCTGCAAGAGCCTCCTGTATGTGATTAAAGTTCAATTTAGAGATTGAGATACAATTATTTAAGGTAAATTACATCTGTTTGAAAGTGAAACCAGTTTTTTTTTCATGCAGGCTCTGTCAATCATAGCCAGGGGAGGTGTGGCTAGGGCTGCATAAACAGAAACAAAGTGATTTAACTCCTAAATGACAGTGAATTGAGCAGTGAAATTGCAGGGGAATGATCTATACACCAAAACTGCTTTATTTAGCTAAAGTAATTTAGGTGACTATAGTGTTCCTTTAATATAAAATACACTTGTAATTAAATTACACACACACACACACATATATATATATATATATATATATATATATATATATATATATATATATATATATATATATATATTAACTATATATATATATATATATATATATATTATTATAAAATATAAATAATAAGTAAATAAAAATTAATTTAAAACATTTAAAATAATTTAAAAAAATAAAAAATTATATATATATATATGTAATTTTATTCTAATTGTATTTTGATATTAATATATATATATATATATATATATCAAAATACACTTAAATGAAATATATATATAAAGAAATAAAAATAATATGAAATATATATATATATATATTCCATATACATAATTACATAAATAATTTCATAAATATGCACGTAGACGTCAAATATATAAATATGTATATATATTTAAATTCTGCGTGCATATTTATGTAATATTTTTACATAATTAAGTAATTTTATTGATTGTAATTTGAGGGACCTGCCTGACAACCCAGGCCGAATGTCCAGAGAATTTAATTTGCTAGCACTGTATTTAACCCTGTTACTTTCCAAGACACCCTAAAACCTGTACATGGGGGGTACTGTTTTACTCGGTAGACTTCGCTGAACACAAATATTAATGTTTCAAAACAGTAAAACATATCACAGCGATGATATTGTCAGTGAAAGTGACGTTTTTTGGAATTTATCAAACACAAACGACAATTTCACTGATCATTGTTGTGATACATTTAACAGTATAACAGTATAACAGTATAACAGTATAACAGTACCCCCGATGTACAGGTTTTAGAGTGTTTTTGAAAGTTACAGGGTCAAATCTAAGCCTTGATTTTCCTTTTTTCATATTCAAATTTGCCAGATTGGTTGGGTTGCCATTGATAGCGTATGGCCCAGGAATGAAAATTACTCCCATGATGGCATACAATTTGCAAAAGAAGACAACCCAAGGTTATTGCAAATGGGGGTATGTTCAGTCTTTTTTAGTAGTCACTTAGTCACAAACACTAGCCAAAGTTAGCGTTCATAATTGTTTTTTGCATTTTTAACACACAAATAATAATAAATGCTAACTTTGGCCAGTGTTTGTGACTAAGTGGCTACTAAAAAAGACTGGACATTCCCCATGTTGAATACCCTGGGTTGTCTACTTTAAAAAAAATATGTACATGTGAGGTGGGATTCAGAGATTTATGACAGATAACAGTGTTTCAATGTCACTATTGATACATTTTAAAAATACATATTTTGAAACAGCAATGTCCTACTTGTACTTATAGCCCTATAACTTGCAAAAAAGAAAAGCTAAGAACATGTTAATATTGGGTATTTCTAAGCTAAGGACAAAATTTTGAAACTATTTAGCATGGGTGTTTTGAAGGTTGTAGATGTGTAACAGATTTTTTTAAAGTAAATTATATGATATGATGAAAATAATGGGATCTTTAGAAAGACCATTTAATGACGAGAAAAACTGTATATAATATGTGTGAGTACAGTAAATGAGTAAGAGGAAAATTACAGCTAAACACAAACAGCGCAGAAATGTAAAAAGAGCCCTAGTCCTTAACGGTAAGAAAATTTAAAAACGGTCTGGTCACTAAGGGGTTAAATGAAACCCTTAATTTTGTGTTAATTTTGGCAGCAAATTTCAATTTAGTTTTAGTCATAGTCTTTTGGCTAAAAAGCCACTTTAGCTTTAGTCGTATTTTAGTCATCTGATTTGTTTTAGTTTAGTTTTTGGCGACTAAATCCTAAAAGATTAGTTGACTGAAATCTTACTAAAATTGTTAGTCGACAAAATTAACACTGTTCTGTACATTTACATTTCATGTTACTAACGTAGCAAAATCAGCTCTTTGTGTATTTGATTTACCCAAAAATAAGATGTTACAACATTCTACTCTAGAATCCGTTATTTCCATGAGATGTTGTTCTCAATTTTTGACTCATTGTCTACTGTTCTATCACCGGAACAAAATTATAAAAAAATAAATAAAAAAAATACTCTGATTAAACAATAGCCAGCTGCATGTTCATTACAGTAGGATCTTAATAATCTATTCTACAGCAGTGTGGAAGAATTCAGGCTATTGAATTTTAAAAAAATCAATTCCAAGTTTAATATTAGCACAACATCCACAATTAAATTTAAACCTTTCAACTAATAAGCAAACAGAGGATTCTTGTGAATTTACTTTTATCCCTCTATGTGAGGGAAAAACAATAGTTTTTTCTCTTTTACACGTCTCAGGTGATCCACACCGAAGCAATTAAATTATTCACAATGTCTTTAAATTGCCATTAAATTCATGCTTAAAATCTCACAGTCACTGGATGCATTTTAAATAAGCTCTGATATCCAAGGCCAGGGAAGTCTAGCATGACACCAGCCAGTAATGTAAAATTGCATCAAGCAATATCAACTCGCGAATACATGGGGAACATACCCTTGAAAAGCGACAATCCATGGATAAATGGCTACATTTAAACTTGTAAAACTCTCAAGGCCCTTTAAGAAGATGGCTGAATAAAAGAACTCTAAGGTTATACTTAAAACTACTTAAGTTGTTTTTTTAAATTATTATTATTAATATTCCACTAGGATAACAGTCTGTGCCAATAAATTAACAAACATAGGGAGATATAGTATGTGCAAAGGAAATTAATTCATAATACAGCTGTGGCTATTTAGGCAGAAATTGCCAAAAAATAATTGTCTGTGACTAAAAAAGCAACAAAATTGGAATTTAAAAAAAAACTAAATAGAAAAAAATGAGAAAGTATTACAAATTAGGATACAATTAAAGAGACACTATAGGCACCCAGCCTCCTTAACCCCGCATTGTTAAAACAGTGCAGTGTTGTGATAATCCCTAAAGGTGCTTACTGTTAAATTGTTTTAAACGTTATCTCCTGCTCTGTAAACTGAACTTTAATCACATACAGGAGCCTCCTGCAGTTTCTAGAAAGCCAATGTACACAGCAGGAGATAAGAAATTCTAAATTAAATAGACTGTGCAAAAAGGAAGTTTAAACATTAGACGTCTCTTCTCAGGAAGTGCCTGCTGATGCTCTCAGCCAGTAAGTGACTCTACATTCACAAAACTGGCTTGAAAAGAAATGTACCTTTTCCAAGCCAGATTAGTGAATGGAAAGTCACTGATTGGCTGAGACCATCAGCTGTCGGCTCTCAGCCAATCACCTGCGCTCCTACCCGGCGGCACTCTGCGTTTCCTGAAACTGCAATTTCAGAAGCTGGACGCTACCTGGGGGGAGTTGAGATTGGTGCTGGAGCAAACTTTGGGGTTAAACCCTTTCAGGTAATAGTGTCCCAGGGCCTCCTGGCACCATACCAACTTCATTTAGATCAGGTTGTTATGGTGCCTCAACAGTTCCTTTAAAGGGACAGTCCAACACCATTACCATAACAGCTTATTGAAGTGCTTAGTTTGGTGGAAAGCAGTCCATAGAAACTGAAATTTTATATTCTAAGTCTGCCTTCCACACTATGTCATCAACCAGTTCATGCTATCTTAGTCCATCTTCTTAAAACACAGGTCCCTGCACAGTTCAGGTTACCCCGTTCTGAGCTGGGCACTAAACTGTTCAGTATGTATGTTTCTCACAGCTATTGCAAATGAAGGCGAATGACTTGCATGGTGTGATCAGGTTTGTTCCTGTCATACATACATTCAATGAGGAATTGAGAAGGTGGTGGAGATAAAGAGACGTGACATGTCCATGTAATTAATATTTGCTTGTTTAATAGCAGGTGCAAAAAGTTAATTGACAAGTGGAATTTTAACCATCATGCTAGCTTGCGGGAGCTAAAGTCCCACTATCGAACAGCTAAATGTAGAAAATATATTATCCCTTAATAGATCATCCTTTTTAAACAATATTGCTGAGAACTCAAACCATTTTTGTTTGTAAGGTGCTGTTCCAAATATCTAAAAAAAAAAAAATTAAAATATGTAAGAAAACAAATTATCTGGAATTTGTGGGATCTTCTCGAGTACTAACTCAGCCACCCACGGTTCATCTATGACCACCATATTTTCCACGTCTTCCTGATATATTTCCTTTTACTCATATATTTCATAGTGGGAACACTATCTGGCCTACATATATACCTGTCCAATATCCCACAGTCAAACCAACAACCATCACCCTTTGTCATTGTAGGCCAGAGGACATGGCTACTATAGTAAAAATATTACATAGCGGGATTCGCACAGTCTATATATAAGAAGCTCTGGATTTTTCATTTCAAATAACATAAAAACATATTTGAAATGATAGATGTGTATATATGAATTTGTGTGTTTGTATCACTGTGTATCAATATTGCATTTCACTGATAGGTTAAGAAAGGCCATCACGAATATTCTTAAACTAAGCTACTGCTTTTATTTAATTTTTTTTCCCCGATATCCTAAAGTTTAATTTGGTAAACTTTGAAATCAAGTCAAATACGGTGCAACATATCTCAGCTGGAGATAGAGTTGGAAAGTTTTTAGCAATTTGATTATTTGCAATATCTTTGTCAATTTTCCAAACTTCCTAATTTCACGATTAACCCCTAGATTGTTATAATATATTCCTGTAAGTGATCAATTTATATAGCATTTCATTTTCATGTTTAGTTAAAAGTGATTATTTTTTAGCCATCAACAGAATAGTAAGCTATAGCGAGATGTCGTGAAAAATATAGGACAAACCAGCAGAGTTGTAACTATAGCAGGCAGATGGTTTTTTTTCATTTCTTTGCCTATTTTGGCAATCAGTTGGAACACTGTTTTTTTTAAGTTTACCGAATGTCATTATGCAGTGTATCATACCCCTTATATGTCCCAATTTTAACAACGCAGTACTGACTATGTGCCCTTGTACACATTCCAGGGCTGTTCTCTGTTGTCCCACATTGACATAAAGTTCTGAATGAAATCATCATTAGTCACAAAACAAACATTGCTTTTCTGTGTACAACAGCTCTTCAAAAATGTGTGTTTTAGGATGGCCTAAGTACTTTTTTTTTTTAATTGTGACATGCTCTGCTAGAATGCCATTACATTTATCTAGTCCTCTTACACTAAATTTAAAAAAAAAAATTTTAATATTTCTTTAAAAACTACAAAGTGGGGGTTTTAGAAGTCCCTTGTAAAATGGTCAATTGTAGGTATATTATAACATTACTTTGACCTTCCTATGAACCTATAAACTCCAACCTTAAACAGTTTTGTAGAAAAACTAAAAACATAAAACGACTTTTGTAGTTTGGCGAGCCAGCTCACTCAATAAAAATTCAAACAATAGACAGGGAGTCATAAAGCTGTTTCAGAAATAATCAATTTGATAATTAATTGTATGATCTGTCTAATAGTCCAATAAAAATATATTCTGAAAGCACAGAGTATTTTAACCCAAACAATTATTTTTATTTAAACACATGGACATTTAGATTATTTGCAGGTTAACTCAGCCCTATATAATATTCTCTTAGACAGACTTATAATTCAGTTATATTGCAATCCTGACCTTTACTATTTAAAAACTCCCCAACGAGTTTGGCATATTTAAATGAAAGTGATGACTTCAAAAAGCCGCATATCAATATAAAACTAATCCACTCTCCTGTGAAATTAAATGCATTGTTTTAATGTGTGTATAATGCAGAATCAATAAATAATGTATTACCCCAGATTGTAATTGAATGTTTTTATAATTTTTATTGTCAGCTATGATAAATAATCAGTACATTTATACTGCATTAAATTAATTAGTGTGTCATTTCTATTACATACATCAGCAGTGAAGTAATGCAGAGACATCTGGTTTCAATGTTTTAAAGATGGTGTATCCTTATTAAGCAGAATAATGGGTATTAGGAACGAATCTGGTGATTAGTGTATTGCGGATAGAGTGTCACACATCAACGTTTCCACTTCATTCAAGCACTTCGTCGAAGAACAACTTTCTGCAATAAACCATTTTTAATTAGCGGACTGCCATGTAAAAGCCATGGTAGTCTGCGGTCTGAATTTCATTAACATCATATCCATCATTTAAGTGTAAATATGATATCTAAAAAAAAATAATAATAATTTGTACTTATGCTTGTAAGTTGAATTACATGTCATCTGTACTTGAGATTGGTAAATAAATATAAATAATATAATGTGTTTACTTTTTGATTTCTTTTTTTTATGCATTTGATTTGACACCATGTCACCCAGCCTTGTTCATTTCAACCAATGAAAGACGTTTAGGATTGGAATATGCACTTAAAGTCTTAAAAAATTCAATATCTTTAAAATATTTAAGACAGTTAAAAAAAAAACAACTTTATGAGACAGAACATAAAATCTGTCTATATATTATGTTAGAGTAGAGCAGCGTTAAAACGATGCAAAGTAAGTACCATATGTAAAAATCATTATGCTCTGAGTATTTTGAGTACGTGTCTATTTTCTGTTTTTTCTGCACCAATTATGAATTGATTTTAAAAGAAATACAATGAGCAGCTAGACAGAAAAAGGATGCCATGCTGAGAATGATTAAGTTTTAAACACAAGTGCAAACCTGTTATTAACCCAAACTTATTCTTAGCCTTTAAAGATTGATGCTATTTCATACCTGACGAATCAAATTTGACACTAGCTGTGATTTCAAGCATGAGTTCTTTCTTTCTCATAAAAGGGGAACTGTCATTTCTGTGGATTTTTAATATTATGTCTTCGTATCCCCTATATTTAACGAACATGTATTTGTGATGTGTGAAAAAAAAAACAAGTGTAGAAATCAACAACACTGAGGATTCCGTACCTCCACCATAGCTTCCTCTCCATAATTATATAATACATCATATAAGCGCTATTTGCAGAGTAGAGAAACCATGTAGAGACGTGGATACATAGTACAATGTTTCTATTTCTCCTCTTCATTTGCAATGTTTGTCCTGGCTTTGCCTCCTTCCGAACTGGATAATTGTCACGTATCCTTTGTATCCATGTGGCAAAACCTTCCAAAGATCGAGGGGAGTGCCGCTTGGCGGTCTTCTGCCATGATGCCTGGTTTGTGTGGCATGTCGGTGCATGCCGGCCGCTGCGGACCCACGCAATAATATAGCCCCACGTCCATCCATAGTAAAGACGACATCTGTTTCTTTAAGGGAACACTAATACAGCCCTTTACAACCAGGCGCCCCTCCATTGTAAGAAGACATCCACTTTTTAAAGATTTTACTTCTTACCAGGGCTTCCCTGGGCTCCATTCCCCCCTCCAGTACCAACGCTGGAGAGCCAGAATTCCGAAGCAGGAACTTCTCGTAGCTCTTCTCAGCTAATCCTTAGTTTACTGCTGACACTCAGCTGTTGTTTTAAGCCCTGCACTGCAGGACTTAGCTCAGGAGAGCTAATGGAGTTCGATTATATGTTTATAGTTAAAACTTTGATAGTGTATATTTCCTGTAAGAATTATCTGAAGGTAAAAAGTGCCATATAAGATCAGACACTGATTTGAACCGTTATAATAAACTAAACAGTACAAGTGGCTCTTGTGTGCAGTGTACCATAAAAGGATACAATTACATTCTGTAATCAATGTTAAAAAGTACATTCACAAGTGCTAATATCTTTATAAAAACAATTGATAGGTATGTCAATGTCACAAGCTCAGCGTACTTACTTAAAGGACCACTATAGTGCCAGGAAAACATACTCGGTTTCCTGGCACTATAGTGCCCTGAGGGTGCCCTCTTCCTCTCCTCCTTCATAGCGACGTCATCGGCTGATTTACAATGCTTTCCTATGGACGCTGGCGTCTTCTCACTGTGATTTTCACAGTGAGAAGCACGCAAGCGCCTCTAGCGGCTGTCAAGAGACAGTCACTAGAGCCTGGATTAACCCATTTATAAACATAGCAGTTTCTCTGAAACTGCTATGTTTATAAAAAAAAAAATGGGTTAATCCTAGATGGACCTGGCACCCAGACCACTTCATTAAGCTGAAGTGGTCTGGGTGCCTATAGTGGTCCTTTAACATCAACAATGATGTTTTTTTTAATAGTTTTAATAATCAAGGTGTTATTATTATATGTGCACCAAAAAGTGGAACTGTCTATTCCGAAAATCATTAATATTATGTTTATTTATACCCTATTTTAAAAAAAATATGTGTTAATGGTAGAAATCCACAACACTGTACTTACCTCTAGCCTGGAACCAGGAGTATCCATCTTGGTTCTCTGTCTATCACTGTTAAAACCTCAGCCCTTTTCTGTAAAAAAAAAAGCCCCAAAAAACAGCCTTTGCACCTGTGACTCAGCATTGCTCTGCAACAAATATCTTTATGGAAATAATCAAATGCCAGGAGAGAACACATAAGGATAATTAAAAACAATGTTCCTATTTCCCCTCCTCCAAAGCAATGTGCAGTGGTTGTGCCAGGATTGAACTGGATTGAAATGTCAGTTGCTAAATCTTCAATATATATATTTAATGGAAACTGGAGCATCACACGAACAAAAATGTTAACACAAGTTCTAGGTGATTTTTCAATGTTTTATTCAATAGTGAAATTTCTAGAAAAGTGAAAACTCTATGTCAGACATCCAACCATATTTTCCATCTTTAATCTAACTGAAGACAAAGGGAGATATTTATCAATAAAACAATCTTGGACAATACTTTGGCAAAGTGCTGTATTTAAGGCATCAAGAGATATATCTTAACAGCGTCAGGGGTTTAACTAGGTATAGCTGGGCCCTGGTGCAAGAATCAGAGAATGCCCAACCCCCATGATCTCACTGATACACATACACTGACATACGCTCACTGACACGTCAAACAGTCATTAGCACACACTGGTTAACCAACACGCACTTTCACTGACAAACGCTCTCAATGATACACATACACTGACTTACACTCACTGACACACACACAATCACTGACACACACACACACACACACACTGACAGAGACTCACACTCTCAGAGACACACACACTCACATACACACTCAAAGACAGAATCACACACCCTGACATAAACTCACTGACAGACACACACTCTCAGATACACATACAGTGACATACACACACTCAAAGACAGACACACACACACTGACAAACTTACTGACAGACACACACACTCTCAGATACACATACACTGACATACACACACTCAAAGACAGACACACACACACACTGACATAGACTCACTGACAGACACACTCACTGACAGCTACACAAACTCAGATACACATACACTGTCACACACACACTCAAAGACAAACACACACACACCGGTGAAATTTCCCACTGCGCCTTACCTCATGAAGAAACAATGATGTCATGTCCTGCTGCTTCATACTAGATAGTGAGAAAGTAATCATTGTGTGTGTATGTCCTACGACATACAATGTTTTGTTGTTTTTTTTCTGAATAAAGTGCATATCAGCAATTAGTGCTATATTAAACTGCCTCTCATTTCAATCTGCTTATAAGGTACCTTCTTGAATCACAATGGAATACTCACAATAGCTAAATAATAATAAAATGATTTCTGCAAATTGAATGTAGGCTGCTTGCAATACATTATATGATTATTATTATTACTATTAATAATAATAACAATAATAATGTGAAACCACGGCTGCTAATAATTCATTTCATCCCAATCATTCTACATTTGTTTGTCCACTCCTATTTTAGAGATAAAAATGCATTGCAATGTTGAAACAAAATCATCTAAACAATATTTTATAGTAAATAAATAAAAAAAATTTAAAAAAAGATAATTTGCTTGAAGAATGACTGCAAACCCGGCTAGCAAACCTGGCTACAATGCGATTACTCTTAAATGGTGTCTGTCACCAAGACTTTATCTTTGACCTGAATGTACTGCCACCTGGTGGCTATTAATTGTACTGTGTACTACTCTCACTAATTCCTCTCCTAGGTAGCAGGGCATTATTTTACTTATTGGATTATGTCTGCTGAAAACGTACCAGTTTTCTAGATTACAGGCGTTTTGGTGCATACGCTGTCCTCATGTCAAATAAGATAATTGCTGAGCATTACATGCAAATCAGTCCTTTCAGAAGCAACTTCGACGTGCACGTGTCAGCTTTTATTCACGTTACGTTAATTATGCATTCAACATTTTTGCTAAAATCTTTAGGAGAACATGTTTTCATACTTTGGTAAATTGTTATACATACACAGAATTTAATAAACATGGTGCCATTTGTGTGCCTTGTGTGTTTTTAACCTTTCTGTGTTTGATCACTGGAAAAAGTGTTTTGTTAGCTGATTTTTGAAGCAATGCCTTTTAATACCAGTTGTTTCGAATCTGTTGTTCCAAACTTGGAAAGAGAAAAAAAAAGTCCCAATTTTGCTACATGGACACCTGGAGAAGGAGAAAAAAACACAAACTTACGTGAATCTCTTACAGCCCTGTGTCAACATGTTCCAAGGGATGCGTGAGTCTTTCAAAACTAGCATAATCATATATTAAAAGATAGATTTTTATGGAAGACCCCATGAGGCCGCAGGATGCTCCGCAGGTATCTTAACATATATACAATGAAATGTTCTAGGCATCATCGATCACGAGTGACGACTTATGGAAAATAACAAAGAGCATCAAGCAGACCTTGATTAAAGTTCACTTTTTTGACATAGTTTTATCCAAGAAGTACAGAAAACAAAACAGTTGATACTTATGTCTTATGTGACTGTGTTAGAATTTCAATAAGGTTTGATCATCCTGTACAGAAGATTTTAACTTTATGAAAAATTTAGAAGAGCCAGTACCATGTTAAGCTAGAATCATTCAACCCCAACAGCTCTTCAAGTAGTGATACATGGAGGTGTAAGCGTTCCAATGGTCCCATACCTTGTTTTTGGAAATGGGCGCTAGCCGTTAAGCCTCACATAATCAGAACTTTCTACATGACCTTTCTCCATGTCCCAACTGAGAGTGACCATCTCCAGCCATCTGCACCATTCTACAACCCTACCTACCTTAAGGCGGCACTTTTACCATCTGGGGACTTTGCATAATTTGCAATGACACTCAATGGTAACATTGCCGCTGGGGGTCCAGTAGGGGCAGGGAAAGGTGAGATTTACTTACCTAAACCTGTCCCTACGGGGCACCGCCATCATTTTCACTCCGGTCCACTTCTGCTCCTGGCACGTCAGCACCAGGAACCAACGTCACTGCTGTACTCTAGCACATGTACGAGAGTAGCGCAATGAGGTTTATGGAGGTTCCCGCAAGACCCTCCATAGACACAGCTAATATCATTGCAGCCGTCACTGGTGATGGCTTGGAGATTGATCCTTCTAGGCGGCAGCAGCCCACTGCCTGAGACAAAGTAGTTCCTATATCTTTTAAGTGAGTTGGAATTTTTAAGTAAAATTTGAATACAGTCAGTATGAGTATTTCACAATATATAATATTTCGCTATGAAATAGACATTTTTTCAGAGTCGGAGGTTGACATTGGAAGTCCTGCACCAAGTAGGTTTTTTTCTTATTGTCCATATATTTATATTTTTCTGAACTTATGAATAACTTCCCAACATAACTGCACATTTCCAACTAGTCTGACATTAGAATGCCCCTTGTGGATAGAGTTTGACATCTCTGCGTTACAAATTTTTTGTGTTTTGTTTTGGAATTTGATATATCTTCTTGGCAGCTTTATAAAGAGGAATGAGATGAAAGCTCTGTAGATGTCAATGAATAATTATGGAACATTTGCTACAAAAAGCACAACAAGGCAGAAAGCAGTGCTCCGTAGGAAAATGTATCAAACCGAGCTATTTTAGCCTCAGATTTGCAGAGTTTAGTGATTAGCTCTTAGCTGATAGTAACACTGATACACAGAAACACATCAGATCATCTCGAAATTTAGCACAATAAGTGAAAACAACCAACAGGTTATTTAAGCTGAACAATTTCGCCCAGATGTTCCTGCTCCTTACATGAGCTTAAAGGACAACTGTCAAATGTTCGCTTCTCGTTTTTAAAGGTTTATTACATTTAATTAACCTTTTTTTTCTATTATATATGTTGATTTTTTTAATTTTATTATATTTAGAAAATGTCACTTTTTACCTGGCTGAGCAGCCATGTTGGGTCAGACTCTATCTGACCAACTACTGCTGCTTAACCTAACTTGCTTGCCTCTGCGGTTTCACACAGCAATCACAGTAGCAGACTGACCCAAGTATGACCCAACATGGGTGCTGAGCCTGATTAGAAAAACACATTTTCTAAAAAAAAATAAAAAATAATAATATGCATCATTTAAAAATAATATCACCAAGTTTCATTAATATATAATGAAAAAAGTAGAAATTTGATGACAGTTGTCCTTTAAGTTGTTATGGGGAATGTTTCTTAAGCAACTTTTTATTTTTAGAAAGATACACTTTATCACACCTATAAGAAGGAGTGTTTTATGAACGCATTTTCAAGTGCATATATTGTTACACAATACAAAGTAATCGTAGAGTCTAAAACTACATACGTGTCTGTCAAATACAAGGACTGCTAAGTGATTTATTGGATTATCCATGACTTCCATGATAGTCTTTTTTTAATTCACTAGCAGAAAGATAATAAAATGGAAGACGATAGCTTCGGAGTAGTCTGCGAAGGAACCGCAGCAGGAATCAATATGGAATGCATAAAAACGGCTTGTAAAAAGTTACACGGATATAAAATGGGCATATTAACAGCATCCAGGGCTACATTTTGAAATGAATCCTTTATACTGTATGGAGGTCAACTGTCTGGCTATGCTGGAGAGAGGGGGCATCAAAAAACAATATATTTTCAATTCAAATACCTAAGTGCAAAGCAAATGTATATTGTACTTACCAGATAATATATTTAACTTGTCACCATTGTTTTCAGATAAGAAACATTACCAGATTTAGTTAATAAACTGAGAATTGTCAGGAAAATTTAGGCCATATTATTTGAATGTTAGCTATGTCTTCAGTTCGTCTATTTTGGCCTGAAATTTAGAATGTATTTTTTTTTTATGTCGCGTTTCCAAAAAATTCACATTTGAGTGCACAACCATGAATATATAATGTGTATGTTTCTGTGTTTCTGTGTATGCATGTCGCTTGTGTGTTTAATTTTGTAGTATTTCTATGTAATAAATATTGGCCAGAATATTAAGGAATTTCAAACCATTCACAGTTTAGTAAAATAACCCTTAAGATTATAATTGAAAAGAATGAGTCAAGAAATTAAGAATAAGCACAAGCTGGAGGGAGACTGTAAGAGGTGATTAATAATGGGATAGTGATATAATCTATTTGTGATTAGTCTATTAAGAAAAGCCTGAATGTGCTTCGTATCCACTAAACAACGCTTGTTCAGCAAGCTGGTTTTAATTTTGTGTATTTGTATTCGATTCTGTATTCCACAGTCACTTCCTTTGTCTTGTATAATTTTACCATAAAACTCGCCTTTCCATCGAGGCACTCCTCTTCAGTCTTGCGAGCTCCCCTCTCTTCATTCCTACACGATTCATCTGCATTGTACATGTGCAGGAATTAGATTTCTTTGAAAATTATGGACAGATAAGGGCAACGTCAGTACATCACTGCCTGTAATTTGAAAAAGGGGGCATCTAGAAAAAGGGTCCAATGCTGCAAACCATCTGTAAAAGGGTGAATTAATGGATACATTTTAATAATAGGCACATTGGGGGTCTGTAGAGTCTGGGCGGGGCAGAAAAGCATAAAATAAGTCAGGCAGCGACAAAGCTGCTTTAAAGTAACACTATAGTCACCAAAACAACTTTAGCTTAATGGAGCAGTTTTGGTGTATACATCATGCCCCTGTAGTCTCACTGCTAAATTCTCTGCCATTTAGGAGTTAAATCACTGTGTTTATGCAGCCCTAGTCACACCTTACTGCATGTGACTTGCACATCCTTCCGAAGCACTTCCTGTAAAGAGAGATCTAATGTTTACACTTCCTTTATTGCAAATTCTGTTTAATTTTGAATTTCTAATCTCATGTTCTGTTAATAGCTATCTAAATCCTGCAGGATCCCCCTGTATGTGATTAAAGCTCAATTTACAGAGCAGGAGATTAAAATGTTTAAAGTAAGTTACATCTGATTGAAAATGAAACCATTGTGTTTTCATGCAGGCTCTGTCAGTCACAGCCAGGGGTGGTGTGGCTATGGCTGCATAAACAGAAACAAATGTGAAAGTCCTAAATGGCAGAGAATTGAGCAGTGAGACAGCAGGGGCATGATCTATACAACCAACACTGCTTCATTAGGATAAAGTAGACTTGATACCTATAGTGTCCCTTTAAGCTATGTAAGCATCATGGGATATGTAGTTTGCAAACAAGTGGTGAGTTGAAGTTAGCCATCTCTGAATGAGCTTGTATCTATGTAATAGCTTGACACGTTCAAAAAGTTCTAAGCTTAGGAAGCAAGCAAAGCAGCAATTTGCATTTATCTGGGAAACATATGTTCGGAATCCAGAGGAGAGAGTGTAAATAAAATCTCAATTCTCAGGTGGCATCTGTTACAAAATGTGCTCCATAATTTAACCCTATATTTGTGCGTTGCAGTATTTTTATAGTATTGTTCCTATTTTAACTATTATTTCTTCATCCATTTTATGTACATTCTAATTTCAGTCATATTTTATGAATTATTCTTTGTATAAAAATATGCAGATTAGTTGTAGGAAACACGTAACACAATATACAGTATTATAAAAGAATATAGTAATTATACCAACAAATCAAAATAAACTATAAATAATGTTATATTACACTCATTTAACATATAATAAGTGTGCTCTGTAAGGTTTACAAAGAATATATTTTATGTTGATAATTGCTGGAGAACAGGGTGAGAAAGATATCATTTGGAAGATTTTTCGACAACCACGTAATTCCTGTACAATGATTTGGACAAACTGCAAAGCAAGGATGCTGTTACACATAAAAATATTCGTCAAGATCACATGTTTTTTATTTTATTTTGTTTACTCTTATATCTTAGGAATCATTTGTCCGTTTCACGTGGAACAGAAATAAACACTATGGTCCCATCGTAAAGCGCTACGGAATTTGTTGGCACTATATAAATATAATAATAATAATAATAATAATAATATGGTTTATTTACTAACAGGGTTATTTACTAAAGTGAGATTTTAAAAGTGAATTTCACATTTAAGGCCAAAGTAGCCGAATTGAAAGCATAGCTGACTTTTTTTGCCAGTTTGGCTATTTCAACCTTAAATTTGAATATTTTTTTTGAATTCTCACTTTGGTGAATGACTCTGCAAGAGTTTGTTTGAGAGTCGATTAGAAATTATTTGAATTATTTTAAGGTGGTTAAAGAAATGTGATAGTGTTAGGAATGCAAATGTGTATTTCTCATGGTATAGTGCCCTGTTAATGGATTATTGCTGTTGTACTGACTCCTTGGCTAAGATCATTGAGATCAATGACCTCGGCCAATCCAGTGGTTTCCCATAAGAAAGCTTCGGTTAGTACGCATGCGCGACAAAAGCTCAACTGCACCAATCAGATGCTCTCTTTGCCGCACTGGATTAAGAGCCCATTGGGCCTGGTGCTGACCATTATGATGGGCCTAAATACATAATCTTATTGACAGAAAACACTAAAACAGTTATACCTCCCAAGCGACATGTATCTGGTGGAGGCAGGGCCAGATTAAGAGCCCAGTGGGCCTGGTGCTGACAATTATGACGGGCCTAATTACAGAATCATATCGACCAAAAACACTAAAACACTTCCAAGCATCATGTATCTGATGGAGATGGTGCTGGAGAGAAAGAAAACAGCAGCTATAAGAAAACACATACTCTATGCTAATCTCCCTCTAATTTATGTTTTCATCTTTCTAGTAAATCCATAACCCCTACCAGCAGTGTCCAGTCAAGCAGGAAGTCAATGAGCACAGTAATAGGGTGTGCCACTGACACAAATCACGTAACCTGCCAAAAGGGGCGAACATGCCCAAAAAGAGGACATGTCTGCCCAAAGAATTAGAAGGCCAGCCTGGCATGAATGCATGTCAGGCTGCCTGCCAATCATGCAGCTGGCCAACTAAGGGCATACTATGCAGACAGCACCCTGAGCTTGGCATAAATGCGTCTAATGATGCGATGATGCGCTCACTCAAAGCTTTCTAAGGATTGTCCCCTAGCGCTCGCCGGTCCACTTGTCTCCTTACCTTCTTACTAGCAGGCAGAAGCTCCTGGTATATAGTCTGGGACAGAGAAAAGCTGTATGTAGTGAGTGTAGAAGAAAGGGAACATGCCACAGTGTTAGAGAGACCAAAGTCAGCATTACCTTAAAGGATCACTATAGGCTCAGGAACACAAACATGAATTCATAACCCTATAGTGTTAACACAACCATCTAGCCCCCCTGGGCCCCTCATGCCTCCATAAATATAGCAAAATCTTACTGTATTCAAGCCTGAAGCTGTAACTCTGCATGCTGTTAGATTCAGAAAAACAAGCAGTCTGCTTCCCCATAGGCAGAGGTGGCTCTCTAATTAGGCGGTTTAGGCGGCCGCCTAAGGCCTCGCGCTGGCTGGGGCCTCGCGGCCTCCTAAACCACCCCTGGGCAGACTGTGTCAGGTCCTCGGTCAATGACCGAGGACCTGACACCAGGCTGGGGCCCGGCAGCTTGCCCGGTATGCTGCAGGGTGCGAGGCCCCTCCTTGCTGCCCGGCCAGCCACCGCAGACAACAGTCTGCAGCTCTGCAGTGAGCAGAGCTGCAGACCATGTGTCTCGCGAAAACTGGCCAATCAGAGCGTTGCCGCGGGTTACCATGGCAACGCTCTGATGGTCTCGCGAGATTACACGGTCTGCAGCTCTGCGGCGCTGCAGACCGGAAGCAATGGCCACCGGACCACCAGGGAGTAAAGGTAGGTTCTCTCTCACCCCCTCAACATCACCCCCTCACCACCCCCCACCACCCTAAGCCTCACCACCCCACACCACCCTCAGCCTCACCACCACCCTCAGCCTCCCCACCACCCTCAGCCTCACCACCCCCACCACCCTCAGCCCCCACCACCCTCTGCCTCACCCCACCACCCTCAGCATCACCACCCCACCACCCTCAGCCTCATCACCCCACACCACATTGGGGCTCACCACCCCACAACACCCTCAGCCTCACCACCCCACCACCCTCAGCCTCACCACCCCACACCACCCTCAGGCTCACCACCCCACACCACCCTCAGCCTCACCACCCCACCACCCTCAGCCTCACCACCCCACCACCCTCAGCATCACCACCACCCACCACCCTCAGCCTCAAAGGAAATTTCAGTGTCTGCATGCAGAGGGAGGAGACACTGAATGTTTGGATGCATTTTAGGCAGCCATGAACCAGGAAGGATCTCTAACAACCAAGGAGTGGCCAGTGAAGTTATCACTAGGCTGTAATGTAAACACTCCATTTTCTGTGAATAGACAGTGTTTACAGCAAAAGGCCTGACGGTAATGATTCTACTCACCAGAACAAATTCAATAAGCTGTAGTTGTTCTGGTGACCATATTGTCCCTTTAACTATATTAATTGTCAGCCAGTCCACACAAGTTTTGTTCACATACATCCCTCTTAAGTTTCCATACTTAAGTAAGAGTATGTGAAAAGTAGTCAGGGTTGCCACCTTTCTTGGAAAAAACATACCGGCCTTACTAATTTGCATAATTAAATATGTACGGGTGACATCACATGATGTTAATCACAAGGAGTGACATAAGAGAAAATGCTGTAAAATCACCAAAAAACTACTTGGTTTGATTCTGCTGTATAGATGGATTCCTCCCAGTGCCCCCATGTGTCGATTACTCCAGGTCTCAGTGTTCCTATGGATCACATTGTCCCTATGTATCATAGTGTCTCAATGCCCCATGTCTCCCTGTGTCCTCCAGTATTCCCATGTGTCTATGTCCCCATGTATCCCAGGGTCCCCATGTCACTAGGACACTAGGAAGACGGGGAGACCTGGGGAGACCTAGGGACATGAGACACTAGTGACACTGGGAGACTAGGGGACACTGGCTGGGACACATGGGGACACTGGGAAAATAGGGGAAACTTGAAGACATGGGGACATAGACACCAGGGACACAGACACTAGAGACACTGGCTGGTGGACATGGGGACATTGAGACATGGGGGCACTGGGAGACATGGGGACACTGAGACACCAGGGCCACAGACACTAGGGACACTAGCTTGGACACATGGGGACATTGAGACACTTGAGGCACTGGGAGACATGGAGGCACTAGGAGACATGGGGACAGTGAGACACTGGCAGACTGGGGGCACTGGGAGACTAGGGGTCACTGGGAGACTAGGGGGCACTGAGACACCAGGGACATTGGCTGGGAGACATGGGGACACTGAGAGACATGGGGATTATGTCTGTGTCATAATGTCTCCCAATGTCCCTTAGTGTCTCAGTGTCCCCATGTCTTCTTGCAGCCTTTCCCCCCCATCCCTTACTTCCCTGAGCTGTAGGGGGTCTCTGCAGGGTGGGAGTTGCTGTCTGGACTCTCTGTAGCTGCACCCCTGCAGATCAGTGAGTACAGATAGGCAGGGAGGGATATGCTGGAACTTCCTATCCCTGCCTCTCTCCACACACACAGCGACCCCTACTGGCCAGTGCTGGTATTGCTTAGTAATCTCTTGTTTATACTGAGAAAAATACCAGCATTTGTATTGCCAGTATCACTGCAATATTGGCACTAGCCAGGCAGCCTCAAATACTGGCTGTGCCAATAAAATAAAAGCCAGGTGGAATCCCTAAGAGTAGTGGGCCTATTCCATGGGCCTGGGCCTGGGCCTGGGCCTGGAGCTGCAGCTCCATCAGTCCCTATGTTAATCCGGCCCTGGTGGAGGTGGTAGTGGAGGGAAACTCACAGGATAGAGCTATTAGAAAACACATACCATATGCTAATCTACCACATTCATCTTTCAAGTAAATCCATACTCCCTAACAGCAGTGTCCGGTGAAGCACGATTTTGGTGGGTGGGGTAAAACTGTGGGCCACTGATGTGAATCACGTAACCAAAACAGCCCAAAGAGGCAAACATGCCCAAAAAGGGGGCGTGTCTGCACGAAGAATTAGATGCTCAGCCTGGTGTAAATACACACATCAGGCTGCCTGCCAATCATGCTGGCTCGCCAATAAAGGGCATACTGGGCAGACAGCACCCTGAGCTTGGCATAAATGCAAATAATGCTGCACTAGCTCTACGCTTTTTAAGGACTGTCCCCAAGCACTCACTTGTCCACTCCTCTACTTACCTTCTTACTAGCAGACATAATCTCCTGTTATACAGTCTGGTACAGAGAAAAGTTGTATGTAGTGAGTGTAGAAGTGCCACAGTGTTAGAGAGACTGAAGCAGCAAACGCATTTGCATAGGATGCAAAGTCCCCTTTACCTTAACTAATTTCATTGTCAGCCAGTCCACACCAGTTTTGTTCCCCTATAACCCTCTTAAGTGTCCATACTTAAGCAAGAGCATGTGAAGAGTAGCAAAAAATAAATACATTTGAAAACGAGTTAGAATGTGGGAGATATGGCACCCACACCACTGCATTGAGATGAAGCGGTCTGGTTGCCTATAGTGTCCATTTAAATCCTTGCTACAACACTGTATTTTTGAGATGTCTGTTGTATGTGTCATGCACTCAGGATAACTTTCGGCACTGGGTGCAATCCCTCGTAGTATAGAGTGATGGGAAAGGGAGTCAGATTTGTGTCAACAAGTGGCAAACATCTCCATTGCCAAGTCATTTATGCCTGATAGCGCTGAATCAAGGTGTCATACAATGGTGTCCTGGTCACTAATACAGTGAATCTATGTACACAAGAATCAAATGGGGCTATTTACTAAGCTCCAAATTTCCATGAATTAAATAAGAATTGCAAAACTACAGAACAATTTTGCCATTCAGATTTAACTGCTTTAGATGGCAATGTTAAACCTGTGGGGTTTATTCACTAAACACGAAATTATACAGAATTGAAGACAGAATGGTAAATATTAAAGGGACACTATTGTCACCAAAACAACTTTAGCTTAATGAAGCAATTTTAGTGTATAGAACATGCCCCTGCAGTCTCACTGCTTTATTCTTTGCCATTTAGGAGTTAAATCCCTTTGTTTATGAACCCTAGTCACACCTCCCTACATGTGACTTACACAGCCTTCCTAAACACTTCCTGTAAAGAGTCATCTAATTGTTATACTTCCTTATTGCAAATCCTGTTTAATTTAGAATTTCTTATCCCTTGCTCAGTTAGTAGCTTTCTAGACCCTGCAATAGCCTTCTGTATGTGATGAAAGTTCAATTTAAAGAGCAGGAGATAAAAACTTTTAAAGTAAGCTACATCTGATTGAAAATGAAACCATTTTGTTTTCATTTTGGGGAGGTGTGGCTAGGGCAGCATAAACAGAAACAAAAGTGATTTAACTTTTAAATGGCAATGAATTATGCAGTGAAAATTAATTGGCATGATATATACCCTAAAACTGCTTCATTAAGCTAAAGTTATTTTGGTGACTATAGTGTCCCTTTAAGCTTTGATTAAAAAAAGCTGTAACTATAGATGGGCTGTAGAATTTTTCCAGTAGGCTAACCAGTTAAATAATATCAGATCCTTTCTGACACAAATGATTTTCTTTCCTGCATCATATGAATTCTACATACTTTGAGACACCAGTTTTTATGTCTCATCCAAATATGTGATATTGATGTATCTAAGAAAACTAATTTGTTCTGCCAACCCAAATTTTATCCCACGTGTTGTTGGGATGTGCTAAAATAAATACACTGAAAGCCATTATCTGTCTTTGACCCGGAATTCTTTGTAAAGATGTTTTTGTAATCCGCACTTCTCCCCAGTGATTACACTTTTAACCGGTTGATAAAAAAAGGTACAATGAAAATAAGGCTTTACAAGGAAGATATCCAGAGCTGGTGAAAATGGACTTGTTCCGCTCATCTAATGCTGTTATCGTGGCCTCTGCATTATCACAGTAAACTTGTATTTGAAATGAAATACATTTCCTAGCATGCATGGTTAAGCACTGAAGCTGTCTTCTCCACTTACAATCATCCTCTCAGTAGCCTGGAAGTGTTACAAGTAGCCAGCGCTCACATCGAGCCCACCGCCCCCTCGATCAGCAAGGAAAGCTGCAAATTAATTCCGTGCATCTGCAGGCGAAAAACACCAATTACTAAATACTTTGCTCTTAACCCTTTGACAGTCAAACAGCAAGGGCAGACAGACCATTAAAGGCACTATGTAATCTAAACAGCACTTACTATGTCAATTATATATATTTTATAACTGATGTCGATAGACTCCTTTGCCTGTATGTTTGTGCTGTTCTAAATAAGGTAACAACAGATGCCTGTCTGGAACTAGATACCTGTATTTTCTAACGTGGTCTGCAAATGTTTTCTTACTTCCCAAACTCCTCCAAGAAAAAAAAAAAAAAGATTCTTGGAGCAGTATACTGAGTTGTGAAGTACAGTTTTCCCCCCAAAAATAAGACCTGGTCTTATATTAATTCCCCCCTTCCCCTCCCCTCCCCCGAAAAATGCACTATGGTTTATTTTCAGGGGATGTCTTATTTCGGGGAAAAAGGTAGCAAGCATGCGCTAGAAAGCAGGTCTACGTTCGGGGAAATTTCCCCGAACATAGGGTTCAATAGTGCATGGAATCCCACAAACGTAAACGTCCCCGAACATAAATTAGCTTACTTGCGAATGGAATACCGTGAATCTATGTTCGGAGAAAATTTCCCGAGCATAGACTAGTAAATAAGCGACTAGGGGATATTTGCGCGCTAGGGCTTATATTACGAGCATCCCCCGAAAATAAGGTAGGGCTTATTTTCGAGGGATGTCTTATTTTTAGGGAATACGGGGAATGTATGGTCTATAAGTATGGTTCAGTATGGCAAAAGGACTGACTGCCTAAAGTAAAGAAATGTGTTTCTCTATCAGGTAGAAGGGCTGTAGCTTGTCCAGATAGGCTGCGGAAGTGTCTTGCACAACTGCCAGTGTTTTATGATTCACTTGTGACGTGCCATATCGGGGACTTTACTCTGGTCCCCCCAATTTGGGGAATCAGAGAAAAACACATGTCAGAACGCAGCTCTGTAGAATGTAACACTTTTCTGCTAAATGCAGGAACAATTGGGAGGTATGAAATAGCCACGTTCCATAACTTTAACACATATATTGAAACATTTACATAAAGGGACTAAGAAGTGTTAATGTCACTTTAAAACTTACCGTACCAGAAGTAACATGTGTATCACCTATTCATTTGAAATGTCCCTCAGAGTACATGCCGAAGTCACGAGGAGAGAGATATATCAGGAAATACTCAAATTTTTTGTTTTCACGATTCATTTACATGTTTGGTAACACATGTAATGCCTCTATTTCGCTCCTTGTGTAATCTCCCATGTGCTAAGCCTTTTCAGAAAGAATCAAAATCCAAGCTAATAATGAATAGTCCGCTAACTGTGCAGATTAATTATGTTGATGTGCAATTCTGATTGCTTCTAATGCAGAGAATCTATTGGCAAAATGAATCCCCATTTTGTGGTCTGCTATGCAGAAAATATTTAATCCAGTGTTTGATTTACTCTGTTAAATCTTCTTTACTGAATGCGCTCATTCATCCGTGCAGAAACAGCCAGGCTGCGTTGTTACTATGTCATCACGATGAAATAGCTAACGAGAAGATATCTGGGGCCCCTGTACAAGATCGTTTTTGGTTTCCATTAATTATTACATATTCAAAACAATTATTATTATTTTATAAAATGTCATCCAAGCGTTAAAATTAAACCTCACTTAGTTTGTATTACAGTCAATTCCTTTATATGTATTTAACACAAGACAGAGAACTTTGTTTTTTTTTTTCTCCTTTATAATAAACCATTGCTAATGAAACATGCATAGAGCAGGGCACTACGTCAAATGTAGATATAACAGGTACATTCCAAACACAATTATAACTACATCGCACTGTGAAGGTTATGGTGCAAGGAGTGCCCAGGAGTTCCCAGTAGTCAAACCTGTGCGTCAGTCCCAGCTGGACGCTCTCTCCCTGAGATAAACCCGGCAGTGCTTGGCTTAGCTCTTTGGCAATAAACAATTATCTGAAGCTCTCAGATAATGAGCTTCATCCTCACTCCTAATCAGTTCTTTTCCATCTTCTTCTCCTAAAATACATGGAAAAGTAGGGATCACTTTATTTTCCTCCACTTGACAAAACTTAACAAAAGGCGGAGCTACCTGTGTCAAGTTCTTTCACTTACCTTAATAAGGCGTTGTCTCGCTCATCATTAGACAATTTTTATGGAGGCTCCTACCTATCTGGAACTGTAACAGATCACCTGGCACCCCCGTTGAAGGATGCTCCTAGCACTTCCTGAGGGCTCCAAGCACTCTAGCCGACACCATAACCCCCGTGGACTCCTTCAGAGAACAGGACAGGAACAAGCTCTTACAAGAGCTTAGGAGTGATTAAAGCAAGGGAAATTCAGCCAATTCCATTCAAGGGTTAAAAAGTTAGCTGGAGGTCCCTTTTTGACCAACCGCAAGCACATTTTCATGCCCAAAACAGTTCCATAGATTTGGGCTGTGCGGTCAGTCTATTTCAGGCTGAAAAAACAACTAAGTCCCATCGCCGAATGGGACTTAGTATCTGTGGCTGCAAAATCATTGTGGGAGAAGGTAAGACTCAGCGGTGTTCGCAGAACTGTGTAGCCGATTTCAGTTCCATGAATTTGGCAACACACACCGCTGACCGCATTGAATAAAAAAAGATGGCTGCCGCCACGTGTTCGTTTGCGCGAACAGCGGCCCCCCAGCGTTCGGCAATTTACCTACAGCAGGCTCCCAGCATGGGAGGTAAATTGCCTGCACACTTCCAGCTCTGGGTGGTCCGCCTGTGCAGTGAATGGCTCGGTAAACCCCAATTACCGAACAATAAGGGAAAAAGCCATTTAAAAGTTATTTCCAAAGTCTGGGGACATTGGGAACACCATCTTAAAGGGGCAGTGTCCTAAACAAGTCTTGGGACACTGGGGACACAGTTTTAAAGGGGCCTTGTCCCAAATAGGTCTGGGGACACAGATTTAAAAAGGGGCATTGTCCCAAATTTTCGCCATGCCCCAAAATGGTTCTTAAAGGGCTAGCAGCACCATACAAATCCAATATGCCCAAATCATGTCTTTAAAGGACAATACATCCCAGGGGCCATAGTCGCATGGCAGGAGGCTGGCAATCCATCTTCTCCAATGTCGAGTGGCAAGGTCGGTTTCGCCACAGGAACCACAGAACTTAGTGCTGCACTCTTGTGCATATCCACTGACACTGACTTGGACTCCTGTCGGATGAAGCACCAGGAACTGAGGGAAGAAGATGGTTGTGTCCATGGGGGTATAGCATCGGGTAAGTATATCCATCACACACCAATCGACAATGTCACCATTGGGGGTCTATGCAAAATATGCAAAGACCTTTGAATATGATATAGGAGCTTTAATTATGAAACTTTTCTCAACTTAGGAGCCTTTGCTTGGGCTTTTATCATGTTTCGTTACTTCCACTGTTTCAAACCTACCCTCGTTTCTTTTTGTCTTAACTCAACACATGCAGTTTGACTGTTGGCTAACCTTAACCATTCAGATTACTTGACAATGGAGGCCAATTAACACGGTGAATGTCCAACATGGAAAGTGAAACCGAAGACATTGGGACAGGGCATTGTAATAATTATGTGCAAGTAATTGTTTAAAAGAAAACTTTAATGATTGTATATTATTTAAAATAAAAGGTTACGTGTACTATAGCCTGTGTATTATATTGTACTACATGGATATTATTACTATTATTGCCATTTATATAGTGCCAACAGATTCCGTAGCGCTTTACAATATTATAAGAGGGGGAGATTTAACTAAAAATAGGACAATTACAAAACATTTACAGGAACGATAGGTTGAAGAGGACCCTGCTCAAACGAGCTTACAGTCTATAGGAGGCACTGGCGGATCCGGGGGGGGGGGCAACGGGGCAATTGCCCCCCCCGAGAAATCCGCCGGTCTCCCTCCCCTGTCAGCACATGCAGGTGCTAGCCCTGCAATGTGCCTGCGGACCGGAGGGGAGATCAGAGATCTCCCTCCCCGGTCCGCAGACACTGTGCTGACAGCCGGCAGGGGAGGGAGAGGGAGGACCCGGGAGCTCAGTCTGCAGCTCCTCCGGGTCCTCCTCTCGCGAGATTTGGAGCGTTGCCGCGGTTACCACGGCAACGCTCCAAATCTCGCGAGAGTGAACTCTAGCCCGGGAGCGCGGGCTAGAGTTCACTGTAACCACTGGGACCACCAGGGAATCACCACTGGGACCACCAGGGATGAAAATATGTCCCCCCTCCTCCTCAATAAAGGTAAGAAGGGAGGGGGGACATAGAATATTTGTTTTTTTTAATTAAATAAATAAAGATATATATTATTTTAAAAAAAGGCCCCCCCCTACCCTTAACACACACACACACACACATAGCCCCCATACTGCCCCCCCATACACACATACTACCCCCCATACTGCCCCCATACACCCATACTGCCCCCCCATACACACACATACCCCCCCCATGCTGCCCCCATACACACCTGCCCCCCATACACATACCCATACTGCTGCCCCCTACACACACACATACTGCCCCACACATACTGCCTCCCCATACACATACTGCACACTGCCCCATGCTGCCCCCATACACACACATACTGCCCCACATACACATACTGCCCCATACACACATACTGCCCCCCATTCACACACATACTGCCCCCCATACTGCCCCATGCACACATACTGCCCTCAAACACACACTGCACATACTGCCCCAGCCCCATACACACATACCACCCCCCCTGCCCCCTATACACACATACTGCCCCCATACACATACTGCCCCCCATACACACACACCCCCATGCTGCCCCCATACACATACCCCCCCATACACATACTGCCCCCCATGCTGCCCATACACACACATACACCCCCATACACCCCCCATACACACACTGCACATAATACTGCCCCCCCATGCACACATACTGCCCTCATACACACATACTGCCCTCATACACACATACTGCCCCCCATACACACACACTGCCCCCATACACTGCCGCCCCATACACACACATTGCAACTGTTACACACACATACTGTCCCACACATACACTGCATCCCTGACATACACTGCCCCCCCTACTCACACACTACAACCTTCACACACACACACACACTGCACCCCTTACACATTGCACCATTCACACACACCACTGCTCCTATGCCCTACTACCGCCCCATTTCCCAGCAGACCTCAGGTAAGTTGTCAAACTGTTCTTAAACGGTTTGACTACTTACTCTAGGAGGGGGTCCCGGCACTATTGACACCATAACCACTACACTGAGCTGTTGTAGTTATTGTGTCTGGATTATTTCTTTAAATAATCTACAAGTGCCCCTCCCGAGATCAGGCTCTGGATCCGCCACTGATAGGAGGTGAGGTGTAAACATAATAGACAAACACAAAGACCCTCCATTCTGGGTCCTCCATTTTGTTTAAATGTACATGGGGATTTAGGCCAGAGCGCAGGTAACGTTCTCTTTGTAAACATAATAGGACAGGAAATAGCAATCAAATAAAGTGGGAGTGAAGCAGAGCTGGAGGAGAGAGTAGAGTGCAGCCCTTTAGGAGAGAGCAAGGGACAGGTATGTGAGGAAGTGGTTACTCTGGGAGGCCATAAGATTTCCTAAAGAGATGGGTTTTAAGGCACTTATTAAATGATTGAAGACTAGGTATGCTAGTCCATAGGAAGGGAGCCACCCGCGAGAAGTCCTGCAAGCGTGAGTTGGCCGTACGGGTGCGAGCAGCGGACAGGAGAAGGTCACGGGCAGAGCGGAGAGACCAAGAAGGGGCATACCTATGGATCTGTGAGGAGATATAAAGGGGCTAAAATTATTCAATGCTTTATAGGTATGGATTTGTACTTTAAATTGACTCCTTTAGGATACAGGAAGCCAATGTAAGAACTGACAGAGGGGTGAGGTGTGAGAGGACCGACTTATGAGGAAAATCAGTTTGACAGCAGCATTCATTACAGACTGTAGCGGCTTTTGGGAAGACCAATTAGGAGAGGGTTACAATAATCAATGCAAGAAATTACTAGGACATGGACAAGCTCCTTAGTAGCATCTTGCGTAAGAAAGGGGCGGATGGGGCTATGTTTTTAAGTTGAAATCTACAGGAATTGGTAACATACTGTATATAAGACTCAAGGTGAGGCCAGAATCAAATATTATTTGTTTTATTTATTTATAAAATATTTTGAGATACATTGAGACTTCTCTCGTTTTCAAGTATGTCCTGGGTCCACACAACATTGCATTGATACAATAGGGTACAATAAAATACAAAAACAATATTAATACACAGCATGTACAAAATTTAACATAGAACAGGTAGGAAATATATAATCAACCATGACATGTGCATTCTGTTTTGAGATATGTAGGATTTTAGGCCTGGGGAAGATTTGAAAGTGTGCGGGAGGTCGTTCCATAATTGTGGTGCTCTGGAGGAAAATGAGGATCGAGATGCTTTCTTTTGTATTGAGGCAGACTAAATAAATTGCTGGTACTGGATCGGAGGTTATTGGAGGTGGGAACAGCCGAGGAGAGCATTTTGCTCAGGTAGGATGGGAGCTTCCCAGAAAAGCTCTTAAACACAAGGCTGGAAAGATGAAGGGTGCCTCAGGATTCCAGCGACAGCCAGTTTAGTTCTTTTAGCATGTCACAATGGTGGGTCCTGTAATTACATTGTAGCACAAATCGACAGAACGAGTTATACAATGTATTGAGTTTATTAATGTGAGATTGAGATGCAGACGCATATACTACATCCCCATAATCAATGATTGGCATCAGCATTTGCTGTACAATCTTTTCCTTTACTGTAGAGCTTAGGCAGGATTTGTTTCTGTACAGGGCACCGAGATTTGGATGAAGTTTAGATGCAAGTTTTTCTAAGTGGAGGCCAAAGGATAGATTGGGGTCTAACAACATACCCAAGTATTTAAAAGAGTGGACTGCGGTCAGTGTGCTATTTGATTTTGTTTTGATGGATAGATGGGAATTGTGTAATTTGTGTAATTTAGGTACTGTTCCAAAGATCATTGTGACAGTTTAGTCAGTGTTTAGGAAGAATTTGTTTTTTGTGATTCGCTTTTTTGTGATTAATTGGTCTTGGTGTACAGCCTCAAGCTGCGGTAGATCGGATTTGCTCACATAGATTACTGTGTCATCTGCATACATGTATATATTTTAAGATTTGCAGACATTAGGCAGATCATTTATAAATAATATGAATAGTAGGGGGCAGAGAATGGAACCTTGGGGAATACCACACGTGACTGAGAGAGGGAGGCAGTCGCTGTCAAAAATGGACACATATTGTGATCGATCCGATACATATGATCGAAAAACCAGGTTAGCGGACGATCACCAATACTTGAGTTTTTAGGTTTGTGCAGTAGAATGTCGTGGTCTACTGTGTCAAAGGCCTTTTCAAAATCAAGGAAAATAGCTCCAGTAAGGTCTCCTTGTTCCATGCTAGTTTGGATGTCATAGCAAACTTTTAAGAGGGCAGTTGTAGTGGAGTCGGGCGAAAACCTGATTAATGAGGGGTCAGATAGTTTGATTGTTGGTAGTACTCACATAGTTGCATATGGATGCATTTTTCTAAGATTTTTGACAATACTGGGAGCAATGATATTGGGCGATAGTTATAAATCAAAGTATTGTCACCACTTTTATGGATAGGCACAACTCTCGCAGTCTTCCAAAGTTTGGGTATGTATCCAGACACCAAGGATTCGTTAATTAGAGTTGTGACGGGTTTAGCAATTGCCGGCGCACTGAGCTTCAACAGCATTGCTGGGATTTGATCAGGTCCAGACTGGTTTTTCATTTTTAGATTATTAAGGTGTTTCTTAATGACACTAACAGGTACAGGTCTAAAAATTAACTTGTCTATATTGGGTCTTTGCAAATTTAGTGGGGCCTGATCCACATTTGTAGTTTCAGGATGCGTATCATTTATTAGCTATGCAATCAGGGTGGTGGAGCATCCGACAAAATAATTGTTAAAGGCATTTGCTACATCTAAGGGAAGTTGCAAGGTTTGGTTACCCACTTTGACAGTGGAGGGTTGGGAGTGGATTGGGGGAGTTTGTAACTTATTTATGACTTTCCAAAAGTTTCTAGGGTCTGATATGTTATTGTTCAGATGTTCACAGAAATATTGGGCCTTGGCCAATTTTGTTTGTTCTGTGCATTTATTTCACCATTGTCTATATGCACAGTGATCGTTCACAGAGCCAGTACGCTTGAACTTTGACCACAATGAATCCCGAAACTGGTACATTTGAAAGTATAACGCTGATATAAATAACTACCTGTTTTTAAGGCATTAAGGGTTTTGGTTTTTTACATATTATAATTTTAATTTTTTTTTTTTCTCTGTGCCATGCTAGTTATTTTATTTATTTTTTAACAGCATTAATTATTTAGGCCTTTAAGTATTATTTGGATCATGTATATCTTTCTTTCTTACCATTACGATGCATTACTGAATGTGTAAGTTTTTTTCATCATTATTAGTAATTCAAGCACTTCCAGCTGTGTGTGCTTTTATGCAGTAAATGACTGTACACAGAACACTAAAAGGGTTATTCACTAAACCGTGAACTTGTGATCCACTACTGTAATAAATTGTTATATTTAACTACACAGGACAATCATGATTTCATAAACCAGTTAAAGCAACACTCCAGGCATCATAACAATTTCATCTTAATGTCCTTGTTATGGTGCCAGGATGTCATCTCACCTTAAGGGATTAATCCATTTATGAACTGTTAAGTCACAAGGTTGTGAAGACAGTGCTTGTCCGCTCTGCCACTGGTTACTGGGGATGTCCAAGGCTTCAATTTGGAGGAGTAGAAGAGGAGGACTAGGCACAGCTGATAGACTGAGAACATCTGTTTTTGTTCTTAGTCTATCACTAGCGACCCATTCAGAAAACTTTAGGGTTCAATTGTTTGCCAATAAATTAACTTCTTAGGTGAGACTGTGCCCAGAACCTCCTGGCACCATAACTTCACTTATGGTGCCGTGACCATTTATTTAAGCTATATGTATATGCCTATCAATGAGAGAGCACAATTTATGGACCTGCCAAAGTTGGAAAAACCATGACACAAATCTAAAAACATGCCTGCCCAATTGGGCAAGCAGAGGGCCAGAATCACCGACGGCCTAGCAAGGTGTCGAGTAGTGCTGTCTAATACAATGTAGAATGTGCACTTTTAAATATGTGCTTCACTGCAGTCCTCTTGTACTCTTCCAGGTGACGGGTAAAACTGTTTTCAACTCCTGAGTAAAACTACAACATTTTGTGACTTGATGAATCTGGAATGCTCTAAGATAGATACACCTTTATCTGAGTCCAATCCCCAAGCAGAGATATGGGTTGAGGCATATTGCATATAGCGGAGAGGGAGAAACATAAGGTCAGGGAACAGATCTGAGCTGGGTACGTATGCGTTGCAATGTAAATCAAACTGCAGGGCAATGAAATAGATTTAAACTAGATAAATATTTCTAATATTACAAGAGACATCCAAGCAGAGAGAAAGACCAGCACTAGACACAAACACATTTTTTTTTATGTATTCATTATATTTGTTTGTTTTTGTGCAGTTTTCTATTAGACACAGACATGTAAAATAAACCTCTTCATATGAACGCTCAATTAGGCATCTTATTCCTCACCCGAGGGATATACTGTTTGTACGCATTTGATGTGGTTTTTGCATACTTCCTTGTATTATGGAATAACGTGTTTTTCTCCTTCCATCATTGTGTTTACCTAAAAATTTATAAAAGTTTTTATTAGTAAAACAAACAAGTGTTTCAAATTGTAAAAAGTTAGGGTTCACCAATGTAACGTGCCTGCTGGTTCTGTTGGGCTCAATGATGATTGCCTTATTTTTAGTACTTATCAAATTTTTTTAGAACACAACACTTTGATAAATCTCCACTCAAGGATCATTAAAATAAATATATTAAAAAAGAAATAAATCTATTTGTGTGCCACCTCTTAGGAATGCCCTAACACTAAATCCTCCCAGTAGCATAGCAAAACAACTCAAGGGCTCCTCCTCTAAAATACTCATGCCAGACTTAGACAACTAGCTACCAAATGTTATAATGACATAACATGTAATGTGACAAACTATTATTTTATTATTTATATAGCGCCAGCAAATTCCATAGCGCTGTAAAATGGGTGGACTAAAAGACACATAATTGTAACCAGACAATTGGATGCACAGGGACAGAGGAGTTAAGGGCCCTGCTCAATGAGTTTACATGCTAGAGGGTAGCGGGAGTGGGGTAAAGTGACACAAAGGGTATAAGTAGGGGTAATGAAGTAGGTTGCTAGAAAAGTATTCACTGAGAAAGTAGTAGGTTATTTTTGACAGCTGCAGGAAAGGAGTCTTGAGGGGGATGAAAACCCTTGGAGTAAAATGGCAGTAGCATTATGGGGCGGTAGTTGGATGGGGAGTTGGGGCCAAGGATGGGTTTTTTCAGAATCAAGGTTATGGTTGCATGCTTGAAGGGTGAAGGAAATGTGCTGGAGGAAAGGGAGAGATTAAACATTTTAGTGAGAGGAAGAGCAAGAGAGGGAGACAGAATGTGGATGAGAGATGAGGGAATAGGATCGAGGGAACAGGTGGTGGGGCGGGTGGACAAGAGCAGAGCAGAAACCTCTTCCGTTGCAGTAGGTGCAAATGAGCATAGAACAGTGGAGGGATTTGGGTTGGATGATTTATTGGAAAGGGAGGTAGAGAGGTTAGAGATCTCTTCCCTGATTGTAGAAATCTTCTCAGTGAAGTGAGTTGCAAAGTTTGAGGCGGACAAGGTAGTAGGAGGAGGGTGAGCAACAGGGCGAAGGAGAGCATTAAAAGTGTGAAAGAGGCATTTGGGTTGGCGGGACAGTGTGCTTGTGTTGAAGTGTTTTACTTTTGGAGAGGAAAGAACCAGAGTATAGGAGCGCAACTAAAATTTATAGTTGAGGAAGTCAGGTGCAGAGTGAGACTTCAACAGTGTTCAGCAGTTCTGGAACATTTTTTGAGATATCGGGTCAGCTTGGTGTGCCAGGGTTGTAATTAGGAACGCTTGCTGCGTTTAAATGTAGACGGTGCTATGATGTCTAGTTGAGAGGAGAGAGTGGAGTTGTAGAGAGATGTTGCAGAGTTAGGGCAAGTAAGATTTGAGATGGGTAAAAGGAGAGTTTGGAGTTTGGTGTAGAAATGCTGGAGATCAAGGCAGTGGAGGTTTCTGAAAGATTCGAGAGTTGAGGGTGGTGAAATTTGGGTACGTGGTATGCCAATGTCAAAGGTCAGCAGATGGTGGTCAGACAAAGGGAATGGAACAGTGGAGAGATTAGAGGTGGTACAGAAATTGGTGAAGATTAGGTCAAGAGTGTTTCCTGCTGTATGAGTTGCTGAAGTAGACCACTGTGTGAGGCCAAAGGAGGTGCTTACTGAGAGCAGGTGGGAGGCATCAGGGCAGTTGAGGTTGTTGATTGGTATGCTAAAGAGGGAAGAAGTGCTAGAGGAGAGAAATCTCAAACATCATATATTATGCCATTTTGCCAGTCAAGAATTATATTTCTCTGTTGAAAAAAATCATGTTTTTACTGCCATGGCCTAAACCATGGCCTAAACCAATAACTATGGGCAAACAAACAACAACAAAAAAATAATAATAATACTGATATTCTGCCTGTTTGTTTTGATGTATCTGTTGCAATTCACATTTAATTACCCTGCAGTTTATTGACTTTTAAAACCACATTAATTTATATAGTGCTCCTTAAATAGCTTTAGAATTTTTAACAATCATATTGGAACTGTGCAAATATTACTAAAAGTACACATACACCCACATCAGCTTCCTGGAGCAATGTACCAGTCAGTGCATGCTCTAGGAAGGTGCAGTCACTGAATGGGAGAGGCATTGCTGACATCTGCCCAAATCAAACATGGCCGCCGCGCCCTCCGGCCACGCTTAGTGTAGGAGCACAGCTCACTTCCGGCAACAAGCAGTCACATGACAGCTCGCCCTGCGAAGATGGCTGACGACCTGCCTTCCGAGTTTGAGATTGTCATTCTCGGGACCGGTATGATTTCTAAAGATATTGTAAAATAGGGGTTTGGGGTGGGATAAATTACATGGGGGGGGGGGGCCATGTGACTGTGTCATGAGCATTGTAACATAATGAATAGCTAATCTTACCTTTAATGCTGTGGAATCCACTTCTCATTATGCTCAGCCACCTGAATTGCTGGCTGAGAATCATAATGCATGATTTCACACTATTTACTCATGGTACCATTCATTCTTCCTTAGTATTTTCTCTCTCTGTCCATATATACATGCATATGTACACACAATGCATGTAAATATCAGTATTTAGGCTATTTGTACCTTATCTGTCCATAATCCCAGCTAAGTAGGAAGTGAGGTCAGGAGGTCTGTTATAAAGTGCAGTGCCAGATATGTTTAACTCCTTAACCTCTTAAGGACCAAACTTCTGGAATAAAAGGGAATCATGACATGTCACACATGTCATGTGTCCTTAACCCCTTAAGGACACATGACATTTCTGACATGTCATTACTCCCTTTTATTTCAGTAGTTTGGTCCTTAAGGGGTTAAGGACACATGTCAGAAATATTCCATTATGATTCCCTTTTATTCCAGAAGTTGTGACCTTAAGGGGTTAAGGATACATGTCGGAAATATTCCGTCATGATTCCCCTGCGCTTGCTATGAAATTTACGTTATTTCAAATTGTATGTAAGCGCTTTCAGTGTGTTGGCAGCTTTGTTTGGCATTTCATCCTGCCTTTGGTGCACACCAGATGACACGCCACATTAGGAGCAGCTGCATCGCAAACTTTCTGATCTGTCCAGCCCATCCTAGTTTCACACCTAACCAACAACATATTTATTTTTTATTTTTTTTACTCTTGAATTGTAAGGCGTTGCTTCCTGTAACCAGGACAGTCACGTTTAGGACTCTTTTTTTTTTTTTGTCAACTGTATAAACCCATTTCAAATATATATATATAACCATACAAGACAAGGGACAAAAGATGTGTTCATTTTTCTAATGGCTCTAGAATAAAAAAAAAAATAGTAAAGCAGTTCTCTAAAAACCATGATCAATACTGTGCGCTGTAGTTTTTATGGTTCCTGGAGGTGACCAACATCTCCCAGGTTAGAGTCACACCATATATTAGTTAGTAATTTGGTACTTACCCAGGTTCCTTAGGTACCATAGCCCAGTCTTATCTTCACTTATACCTAAATTAGAAATTTCCCATCTGCATTAGATATAACAATTTTTTGTTCCTTTTTGAATGGAATTCAAGGGCTCAGAGCATTGGCTGAATTGGGGACTACTGTTTTTTGCGGTGTCTGTGAAGAGGATTGGGACCACTGACAGCTTGTGTTTGTGGGAAGTTACCAGGAAACTCATGAAGTCATGAGGAAGATAAAGTGTGCTATCTTTGTCCCTTGTCCTGTGGTGCTAGGTGCCAGATGCCATATCAATATAATTGAAATTAAGTTTTTATGGTAGGGGTTTATGAACACTTTTACTACAAAGTCTGTTCTGCAGCACCGATGTGCTCTGCCCCTTTATGAAATTCTTCAAAACAAAAGCCTTGGACTGCTGCTGGCCATTAGTTTGTCCTCTAAGCCAGTCAATACCTCCTCAGTCACAAAACGGCTTGCGAAATATATGTACGTTTCTCAAGCTGTTTAGTATGACTGGGGAGCTACTGATTGACTTAGTGTCAACTATCCGCACTATGCCATGCAGCTGCACCCTGCATCTGTATGAGGCTTCAGTTTGGAAGATTTTTGGAAAATGGGCATTGGACACGGTGGAGCAAACGGTGCTAGAGAGGAGACTTAGAGGTTAAACTTTTCCCTGAAAGTAAGCCAGGACCAGGGACCTCCTGGCACCATTAAAACTGAATTTCGATTAAAGGACCACTATAGGCACCCAGACCACTTCAGCATAATGAAGTGGTCTGGGTGCCAGGTCCAGATAGTATTAACCCTTTTTTCTGTAAACATAGCAGTTTAAAAGAAACTGCTATGTTTACCTATGGGTTAATCCAGCCTCTAGTGGCTGTCTCATTGACAGCCGCTAGAGGGCTTCCGCGCTTCTCACTGTGATTTTCACAGTGAGAAGACGCCAGCGTCCATAGGAAAGCATTGTGAATGCTTTCCTATGGACTGGCTGAAAGCGCGTGCGGCTCTTGCTGCGCATGCGCATTCAGCCGAAGAGGAGGCGGAGTGGAGGAGGAAAGTTCCCCGCCTGGCGCTGGAGAAAGAGGTAAGTTTAACCTCTTCCTCTCCATCCAGCCCGGCGGGAGGGGGACCCTGAGGGTTGGGGCACCCTCAGGGAACTATAGTGCCAGGAAAACGAGTATGTTTTCCTGGCACTATAGTGGTCCTTTAAGTTGTTTTGTTGCCCTGGAGTGTTCCTTTAAAGGACCACTCTAGGCACCCAGACCACTTCAGCTTAATGAAGTGGTCTGAGTGCCTGGTCCTTCTAGGGTTAACCTTCCCCTATTTCCGCTAGTGGCTGTCTCATTGACAGCCACTAGAGGCGCTTGCTATGTGACCGGCTCAATGCGCGCGCAGCTCTTGCCGCGTGTGCGCATTCAGCCGACGGGGAGGAGAAGAGGAGGAGGATCGGAGGAGGAGAGCTCCCCGCCCAGCGCTGGAAAAAGGTACGTTTTAACCCCTTTTCCCCCTTCCAGAGCCAGGCGGGAGGGGGTCCCTGTGGGTGGGGGCACCCTCAGGGCATTATAGTGCCAGTAAAAAGAGTATGTTTTCCTGGCACTATAGTGGTCCTTTAATGAAGTGTTCTGGGTGCCAGGTCCAGCTAGGGTTAACCCATTTTTTCATAAACATAGCAGTTTCAGAGAAACTGCTATGTTTATTAATGGGTTAAGCCTTCCCCCTAATCCTCTAGTGGCTGTCTCATTGACAGCCAGTAGAGGCGCTTGCATGCTTCTCACTGTGATTTTCACAGTGAGAGCACGCCAGCGTCCATAGGAAAGCATTATGAATGCTTTCCTATGTGACTGGCTGAATGCGCGCGCAGCTCGTGCCGCGCGTGCGCATTCAGCCGACGGGGAGGAGAAGAGGAGGATCGGAGGACGAGAGCTCTCCGCCCAGCGCTGGAAAAAGGTAAGTTTAACCCCTTTTCCCCTTTCCAGAGCCGGGCGGGAGGGGGACCCTGAGGCTGGGGGCACCCTCAGGGCACTATAGTGCCAGGAAAACGAGTATGTTTTCCTGGCACTATAGTGGTTCTTTAATGGAACAGCCTGAAGTAGGTAACATCTGGTATTCCAGATGTTATGGACTACATCTCCCATAATGCTTTGCCAGCATTATGGTAGATGTAGTATACAACATGTGGAATGCTGCTTACATACTCCTGCTCTTAGGCACTCTAAAAAGCACTCCAGGGACTTTGTGCAAAAGAAAATGCTGTTGCATAATTATATTTGGTCAATGTTTCTGTTTAAATCATAAATTTTCATCAGGACAATTATACAATATATACTGTTTCCATACACACAGAGCTCTATATGCCTGGCTCAATTAACCTACATACAACCAATGATCAGTCTGATCTGTTGGGGGCTACAGTTTCAGATGCTGTATGAGTGTATCACTTGTGAGGATCTCTGAAAACTTGCACTGGGAAATAGCTAAAGACAGGCAATGAGAACGTTGTAGGCTAGGTTTCTATATCAACACCTAAACATTGCTAATGGCAGCTTTTAACACTATCATATTTTAAGTGTTCTCCTCCTGTAATGGATATACTAATAATCTAAAATGTAAATTGTATTTGAGCAAATATTCTTTTCTGGGTACTACACTGTGTTTCTTTATTTTATTGAGTTTCTCCTTGTTATGTGTCAGGATTACTAGTTGATCCAGTACGTAGTACTGTATCACACCTAGGATTAAAAGGTAATGTCTTACCGGGCCTTAGAATGGCCGGACTTAACGTACCACAGAATAGTCAGAATACTTGCCGAATTCAGAGATACAGAAAGAGACACAATGATGAGGGAAAGCCAAAAGTCAGGGATATAAGAATACAGGGAAGCCAAAGTCTGCAGCGGCCGGCGTCCATCAACATGCTGCAGGGGTCAGGCAACCACTATCAATGTCACAAGGTGCGGATGAACATGTGACATTATGAGAGGGGGAAAAAGGGTAGAGATGGGTCAGTGCTCAAGGTATTGGTACAGATAAGACAATGGATAATTGGGCAGCACACCAAGGTAGTAAGGCTCCCTCAGATGGCCTTACAGGTAGACAAAGCAATAGAGTAGAGGGTAGTAGATAGGCGGTGCCAGTAATAAAGAGCAAAGTAGATAAAAATAATAATAATATAGTCTAAGTGATTTAAAAGTCCAGTAGTAGAGTTCAAGAATGTCTTTTGCAGGACTGTATGTAGAAGCCAACGAAAATGTAGAATATGGGATAACAGCTCCGTAAGTGGAAGATGTTCTTACACTCCGTATGTGGAAATAAGAGACAACGAATGGTGCAGTATATTCAACAATCAGATGTTATTCTAGTAAAAGTATATATGATCCTACTCACGTTTTATAGAGCTAATGGACTAGCTCTAGTATGAAGTGTGTACAGTGGTATAATCCCCACTTATAGGATACGTGAGGTGTTGTCTTGTCTGAGGGAAGGTCATATGAAATAAAAATAAACAGCAATAGTGTTCTCTATTTAAAATCAGGAAAGCAGAAAATAAAATATAAAGTGGTTACTCACATTTACACGAGCAGGCGGACTGCTCAGTGTATAGGGCTTGAGTGGTATCCCCACCTAGGATTCTTTGGACTAATGTCTCACTGGAACAGGATAAAACACAGAAGCCAGGTAAAATAGGTAAAATAAAATAAAAAGATATTAGTTTTTTTTTTTTTAAAGTAAAAAGGCAACTCACAGTGAGGAAGTGACCAAAATAACTTTAATAAAATACAATACAGTTTAAAATATCCACAACGCGTTTCGCCAGCAGACCTTTTTCAAGTGGAAATGCAGAGAACATTTTCACTTGAAGAAAGTAATTAATAAACATTTGGGATTATTATGGAAATACAAAGACTTACTACCCAACAGACTGAAGACAGTTTTTAGTGGGGGCTCCCATCATCAAAATAAAAATTGTCAAAATCCACAGAGGTCCCACCAAAGGAATTTCTATCAACAGAGATAAATGAGGGTGAAGCATGTAAGGAGAGCATGTATAACAAACTAAGAGTAACTGAGATTAGCTTTCCAGCTCATTACGTGACTTACAAACTTAAAGATATGATGACCTGCAACAATTATCATGTAACATGTCCTTGAATTCCTTTGTGGCTTGCATTATGTAGGAAGAACAACTAGAAAACGATCTACCAGAATCTGAGAATTTAGTAGAAATATTTCAAGAAATTCATGCAACATAGTGTCGGCACACTTAGTCACAATGCATAACGCCAATGCAAACCTATTTGGGTTCTCATCTATTCGTAAACTAAAAAGGCACTAGAGAGGGGTATTTATGAGTTTACAATTCAGCCGATATAACAAATGCGGAAATATGAAATCACACCAGGGAGTGAGTTAAGAGAGTTAGACAAAGCGCCCGCAATCTCATGCATTATACATGAATGGAGTCTTAAAGGAGAGGGACGACCGAGTCACCATATAAAATCATTTATTAAGCCGATTACCAGGTGAAACCCATTTGGCTGAAACTTATAAAAGTGAATTGGAACTGTGTGGCAACACAGATCATCTCCTCCAGCGGTGAACTTCAAGTAGAACACTGAACATTAAGCAGGCATACAGAAACCCTCTGAGTTCATATGCGCAGTAACCGACTATACGCAGGTAACATCTCTTTCAAATGTGAAAGTCCATTAGAATTTTTTTTTATTTTATTTTTTTAATAAACACTGAAACATTTTAACTTTATTGCACTGTTAGCGGTGCTTTGTCTCCCCCTCCCTGCTATTTTATTTTTTTCCACTATATACCCTTGGATCCATCTGTGATTGGATTATTCTTACAGGTGTTTTACATGGAACTATTTTAAAGACAGATTGTCTGTGATTAACTACAGTTATTTCTGCGTACGTATTACTTTTATGCTCTTCAACTAACAGCACGGCCTTTATATTTCTTTTACTATATGTGAATGGTAGGTTAGAGGGATTCCCCCCCCCCCTGAAAACAGGACTGCTGTCCCTAGATGTCGTTTAGACTTATTACAGCTTCCTAACACTAAGCCAATTGTTATCTCTAATTCTCTTATTAGAGAATAGTGCCCCTAGAGCTAAGACTACATCATAACAATATTTATTTTTTTGCACTATTATTTCTTTTTTGTTGTTGTGTTGATTGTTTACAGTAACATAACATTGAAATAAAATGCTGTTGTATAGACATGTAGCATTTCAATGTGTGATTTTCAAAGACCTTGGAGTTTTTTTTTATTAATTTTTTTTTAACTGTGGCTAATATATTTGTCTTTGTATAAAGCATTGCATAATAATTTATGAAGGCCTCATATTTTCTCTACCCCCTCCCCCCCTTCTCATGAAAACTGTTGAAAAAAATAGATTTGGCCAGCAATCTGCACTCAGGTAGAGCAGGAAAAAAGATTTAACCATTAATAATTTGTAATAGCACATTAGGGAGTGCTCCAGATCCACTGTACTCATAAAGGAAGATATATTTATCTTCTATAGTAGTCGATAGACTGTTTATGACTTTAGACACACAAGTACTTTCAACTTAAAACTTATCTTCATTTCAGGATCTGATTTTTCATTTGATGAAAACCCATTTTTAGGCATTGATTTTCTTTTTTTTTTGTAAAGTGATAATAAATGTGTAAAGCCTGAATGCTATTAAAATGATAGAAAATGAAAGAGAGCTTTGGGAAGTTTTTTTGTTTTTTTTAAATGTTTACTCTAAAATCTAGGCATTGTTTGCAGTACTTGTCATTTTATTAGACCACCTGTATTATGGATCCTTTAAGGTGGATATTTTTAGTTGATTATGGAGTAAGTCATTGTTGTTGTTTTTTTGTTTGTTTTCTTTTAATACTGTTTTTTTTTTTTTTTTTTTAAATACTCTTTTTTTTTTTTTTTTTTGCCTATTAATTTTCAGGCGGTGAGACAAAATCTCAAAAACTAACAGCACCCAATGGCCTGCTCATCTACTGTTGAGATAATGATTAGTTTCACTTCTTATTTGGACAAACGCAGAGGAAGTAAAATTCTTCATTATGTCATAGAAACATAGAAACATAGAATGTGACGGCAGATAAGAACCATTCGGCCCATCTAGTCTGCCCAATTTTCTAAAAACTTTCATTAGTCCCTAGCCTTATCTTATAGTTAGGATAGCCTTATGCCTATCCCATGCATGCTTAAACTCCTTTACTGTGTTAACCTCTACCACTTCAGCTGGAAGGCTATTCCATGCATCCACTACCCTCTCAGTAAAGTAATACTTCCTGATATTATTTTTAAACCTTTGTCCCTCTAATTTAAGACTATGTCCTCTTGTTGTGGTAGTTTTTCTTCTTTTAAATATAGTCTCCTCCTTTACTGTGTTGATTCCCTTTATATATTTAAATGTTTCTATCATATCCCCCCTGTCTCGTCTTTCCTCCAAGCTATACATGTTAAGATCCTTTAACCTTTCCTGGTAAGTTTTATCCCGCAATCCATGAACCAGTTTAGTAGCCCTTCTCTGAACCCTCTCTAAGGTATCAATATCCTTCTGAAGATACGGTCTCCAGTACTGTGTACAATACTCCAAGTGAGGTCTCACCAGTGTTCTGTATAATGGCATGAGCACTTCCCTCTTTCTACTGCTAATACCTCTCCCTATACAACCAAGCATTCTGCTAGCATTTCCTGCTGCTCTATTACATTGTCTGCCTACCTTTAAGTCATCAGAAATAATCACCCCTAAATCCCTTTCCTCATATGTTGAGGTTAGAACTCTATCAAATATTCTGTACTCTGCCCTTGGGTTTTTACGTCCAAGATGCATTATCTTGCACTTATCCACATTAAATGTCAGTTGCCACAATTCTGACCATTTTTCTAGTTTACCTAAATCATTTGTCATTTGGCTTATCCCTCCTGGAACATCAACCCTGTTACATATCTTAGTATCATCAGCAAAAAGACATACCTTACCATCAAGACCTTCTGCAATATCACTAATATAAATATTAAAGAGAATGGGTCCAAGTACAGATCCCTGAGGTACCCCACTGGTGACAAGTCCAAGCTTCGAATATATTCCATTAACTACAACCCTCTGTTGCCTGTCACTCAGCCACTGCCTTACCCATTCAACAATATTGGAATCCAAACTTAAAGATTGCAGTTTATTGATAAGCCTTCTATGTGCAACAGTGTCAAAAGCCTTACTGAAATCTAGGTAAGCAATGTCTACTGCACCACCCTGATCTATAATTTTAGTTACCCAATCAAAAAAATCAATAAGATTAGTTTGGCATGATCTCCCTGAAGTAAACCCATGTTGTCTCTGATCTTGAAATCCATGTGTTTTTAGATGTTCATCAATCCTATCCTTTAACATGGTTTCCATCACTTTCCCCACTACTGAAGTAAGGCTTACTGGCCTATAGTTGCCCGACTCCTCCCTATTACCTTTCTTGTAAATGGGCACAACATTCGCTAACTTCCAATCTTCTGGGACTACTCCTGTTAACAATGATTGGTTAAATAAATCTGTTAATGGTTTTGCTAGTACACCACTAAGCTCTTTTAATAGCTTTGGGTGTATTCCATCAGGTCCCATTGATTTATTTGTCTTTACTTTTGACAGTTGAAATAGAACCTCTTCCTCTGTAAACTCACGTGTAATAAATGACTCATTTATCCTTTTTCTCAACTGAGGTCCCTTTCCTTCATTTTCTTCTGTAAATACAGAACAAAAATATTCATTGAGGCAGTCAGCCTGACCTTTATCCTCTTCTACATACCTTCCTTCTTTTGTTTTTAATCTAACTAATCCTTGTTTTACTTTTCTTTTCTCATTTATGTATCTAAAAAATGTTTTATCCCCCTTTTTTACTGACTGTGCTATTTTCTCTTCTGTGCTATGTCATTATGTCAATAGCAGAATTTCTCTGTCAAACTGCTTGAAAACTATTATAGCTAAACATAGACTGCACACATTAACCTCTAAAATAAGTTGTGATGCTTACAATGTACCTTTAGGTTTACCTTATATGCCTTTGTGCCTATTGTACATCTGCTATAGTGTACGAAAGTAAAAAGCAGGTTTATCTGATGGTGATGTATAAATAGAATATACATGGATACATTATCCTCCTAAATGTCTTTATTTTATCAAGGATTAACATTAAAGGGTTATTCCAAGCACCATGACCACTTCAGTGATTTGAAGTAGACGTGGTGGCCGAAGTCTGTATGTGCAGCGTTTCACATTGAAACGATACACATACAGAGAATAACTCCTTAGCTGCTGGAGATGTAACAAGAGTTGGATAAAGAGGCTGGATAATGTTGATTCTTTGCATTTTATTTTACACAGAATATCAGTCATTGGCTAAGAGCAGGTAACTGATGTTCTCAGCCCCTGAATAGCCTTGGCTTCTGTTGCTCTGCAGAAGTGTGTCACGGGACCACCAGGGAGCATCAGAGCCTGGCGGGGACCCAGGTAAGAGGAGACCCTTTGCTAAACCCGGGATATGAACCAATATACTCTTGGAATCATAACCACTACAGCGGACTGTAGTGGTTATGGTGCTTGGAGTAATCCTTTAACCCCTTCCCAATGTACTGGGTATGTCCGACAAAAAACTGCCGTAAACTACGCTTGTACTTACCTGGACCGGTGTTCCCAGTCGGGGTGGACTGCCTGAGTCCCCAGCAGTCCCTCTGCAGTAGCTGCGTCCACCGCAGCCCTCCTGGGCCATGGGATCACTATAATCACATGGCCGCAATAGCAGTCTATGCAGCTGCCAGCAGGGGCTATCAGGCAGTCCCCCAGACAGCCAAAAAGTGTAAACAAATAATAAAATAAAAATAATAAAACTGTCCGCTAACGCTCAAAACCAATCAGTAGTTCCAGTCCACATTAATTGAAGAAGTACGTATTTAAAAAAAAAAAAAAAAAAAAATTATTTCTGGAACAGATCTGGAGAGCCAGATTTGGAGTTACCCAGTTTCATAAACGGTTGAAACTAAACGAGTAAGGAAGCTCCATGGACCGTCTGGCATCATAAAAACTTTTTTGCTAAAGTTGTTATAATGCCATACGTGTTCCTTTAAAAAGGACTGGGGGGAAAGATTCAACACCTGTCTTGATTGTCCTTTTAAATCGCTAATCAAACCTTTCTAGTATCTGATTCCCAATCTCTTCATCTTACTACAGTTTACTATTCGTAATATATGTTATTATAGTGCAATACGTATCATTACATCGTTAATGCACGTTGTGAGGTTAAATGTTCTGATGGCAATAAACAAGGTATGCATTTTAAGGCGGTCCTGGTTTCAAGTTGCTGGTAATTCTTGATAATTTCTATTCCTATGAAGTAGTTATTCTTTATAAACGCAGTCACAGTAAATTTTCCGTTCTATGCAATTTTCTTTCCTTTCTGATGTTCAGTGATTATAAATAACACATGAAATGACTTCCAAGGTAGAATGCAGGGATCCATTTTGAAATATTCTATAAAGTAGAAAATGATTTATGGTTCCATATGATTTTGGCTGAAAGCACTCGGGCTTTGCTAGGTCATCAGAGCCCTGTCAGGAGAATCTATTATTTATTGTTTGATAGGGCAGGACGGCTGTAAGTAGTTTATTTTATGTTTATACTGTGTAAGTACAGTGTTAAGAAAAAAAAAAAAAATCTGTTCTTCAGCATTGAAATTATATTGTGCAAAAGCAAAACAAAAAATATATATTAATTTAACAGTATTACAAAGCATCATGCTAGAAATCTGTGTATTTTCCTATTTAATTTTTTTTACATTTTTTTTTCGTTATCTGACCATATTCAGTTTTTGCGGAGAAGTTCCTTAATAAAAAAAAGCCCACATATTAATCTGAAATTATTGGATCCGCAAAGATTCTTTTCAATCAACATACAGATTGTTTCACAGTTTGGAAAAATACTTGTCAGGAGCTGACATCTAAAAGCTGAAATTTCATTGCTGGTCATTAGCAGATAGCTGTACAATTCAAGAACAAATTTCTGTCAGTTTAAAAGTAGTATTGTGCAAGGTGCACAGCGGCTTATTTAACCCGACACATGACATGTGTGACATGCCATGATTCCCTTTTATTCCAGACGTTTGGTCCTTAAGGGGTTAAAGGATCACTTGCTGAAATTATTTATTTGACTCAAACTTTTTACAATTGTGACGGTTTATAAAAGTTCAAATTTTAATAGAAACTGGAACTTTTATAATTGGGGCCATAAACCTGTATTTCCGATTCTGTTACTTCCACTAATCTAGCGATAGTAGCAACCGCACTGTGTTTGTGTGCACCTATCTTCCCCTCTTTTACAATGAGCTGCATTACATCGGAAAGCTGTGATCGCATGCATGCTCGCAGCTTCATTGAGAAGCCTCAGACTGAAGTATTTCCGGGCACAGATTGAAAGTCAGGGCTGGAGGAAAAAAGGAACGGTTTACAAAGACTTTGGACAAGAGATCTGGATTTTTCGCAAGCTGTTTTTAGATTTACCCTGAGTGAAAAAAGCATGTTTTCATTGTGGGTGTATCCACTACAATGACATATTAATTTAATATGGTTTAAATTTAGATACCTAGAACCACTCACATGATATGGAGCCTATATTATATTGGCTCGGTAAAATGGACCTCTGCTTTTAGGGCAGCAATACATCTGTAACAGTTTAACAGAAGTTGGAGCCCAGTTGTAGGAGATGGCACAAGGAGGAAGCAAAAACCAAAAACACAGTACAGATAAAGGGAACCCCTGTTTTGGATGGTACAACTGTGCGTGTGTATTGATCATAATTGTGAGAGTACTTTTGAAAACAACTGCCTGAAAGTACATAAAATGCTGCTTTACTGCTATATTAGCTGTCCACCTAGATTAAAAGGACAATATAGGCACCCAGACAACTTTAGCTCATTGAAGTGGTCTGGGTACAGTGTCCAAAGTCCCTTAACCATGTAAAGGTAGTTACTGCAGTTTTTAATAACCTTTGAGGGTTAACTCCATTATCTTTGAGGGTTAACTCCACCTCTGGTAGACAGCCACTAATGGGACTTCCGGATGGTCGCCGTTGCCTAACTTACACTGGACGTCCTCACGCTATGCATGAGGACCTCCAGCGCCACTTGAAACCGCATAGGAAAGCATTATATAGTAGGGGAAGTACCAATGCAAGCATGGCCAGCTAATCAACAAATTTATAAATGATCTTGAAATAGTCATTGAAAGTCATGTTTGGGCATCTGTTCTAAAGAAGGATATTATGGCATATTATATGGATAGTATAGAAAAAACCCAGAGACAGGCTACAAAATTAATAAAAGGAATGGATCATTTTAGTTATGTGGAAGTTTAACAAATTTAAATATGTTTAATTTAGAAAAACGACGCCTCATAGGGCATGATAGCAATATACAAATATATTCGGAGCCAAAACAAACCATTATCTGGGAAATGTAATCATAAACAGGACTATGTGTTAGATTGGTAGTATCACTTAACTTTAATAAAGATTAATAAATATTCCCAACAAAAAGTGTTTATTCATGCAAATCTGTGCAAATATACTCACCTAAAGCGCGTTTCACCTTGAAGGCTTCCTTAGTCAGAAATGGTGATCTTACAAGTCCATTGTATTTATCGAAGGTCATTAAAAGTTTATTATCAAAGTTCCATTGTTCATTATTAGACCAGCTTGCATTCCTCGCCTCTCTCTAAAGTTCGTCAAGCCTCTTTCTAGATCTCTTGTATCTGCCATGACTCTTTACTGCCAGCATGGCCGCCATTTTGTGTGTTCCAAGACTCGTTTTGGAATAGATATGTGCGGCTGCCATCTTGGTCCACGCTTTGTTCCGGTATTGCCATTGGCCATCTTGTTATGCTCGGATCGCTTTCTATCGCTTGTTTCTTTGTGGGAGCTAATATTTTAGCCTAAATCCCTCTTTGGGATGATTATAAATCTGTCTTCTTTCAAATATATATAGGATAAACAGGACTATACATAAGACACAAGGTCATTTAGACTAGAAGAAATGAGATTTGGTCTAAGGCAAAGTTCTTTACAGTAAGAACAATAAGGATGTGGAATTCTCAGCCTGAAGAAGTGGTTTTATCAGTCTGTGTTTTAACATCAACTGGATGAATGCTTGCAAATGCGTAACATTCAGAGATATCCTTTTTAATATGTGGGGTAAAAGCTTCTTGATCCAAGGAGATATGACTGCCATTCTGGTGCCCTGAGGGAATTTTTCCAGTTTGTTAAAAAATTGGAAAGTGTTTCAAACTGAGTTTTTTTTTTTTTTTTACCTTCTTTTAGTTCAACAGCGAAAACAGATGTGAGAGAGGCTGAACACGTGTCTCGTTTCAGCCTTTGTAGCTATGTAATAAACTTTTAAAAAATTAAAAGTAAAAACTTGTTGACATTTGTCTTTTAAGGGAGTTCCTTGTATCATAATCTACCCAAGGAGTACACAGAGTTATGGTGTTTGAAATTGTCTAATTCTGGAAGTCAACCCAGAAACACTTCTGGAAAAAAGTCTTTCATCCCTTACTAACAATGCTGTTACTTTTAGGTCTGCCAGAATCCATCATTGCTTCTGCTTGCTCTAGAATCGGACAGAGGGTTCTTCATGTTGATGAGTAAGTAAATCATACTCTATAGAGGCAGCACTTGTTTTGTCACAGCACAGGAGAGCAGGATTTTTTTTCTGGCTGTCTATATTGCATATTTCTGTCGGTTATATGCTTTGATTAAGTTTATAAGTAATATAATTTTCGCTGTCCACTTTTATTTCACACTCATCATTGCTTGTGTAACTCTTCACACCCCCTCCGTTCATTACCCTGTCCATAGTGTAATTTCACTGCCCCCGATGTATTGCTCAGCACCCTCCTGTAAGATGATCCCCCTCTACATTTTTTAGTTTCACAGGACCCCATAATAGTGTATCCCTCTATACTCTCCTTTAATTTCATCGACCCAAGTGCATTATTCTTTACCCCCATTTAATTTCATGGTTCCAAGAGCATCACTCCCTATGCTGTTTTTATTTCATGCTCTCCAGTGCATCCCTATCCATCATCCTTTTTTATAATAGTTATTAAATTATGAAATTCAGTTACTACCTATGAATCACTAAGCCAATGACAATATGGCTCCAAGGTGCCTAGTAGAGAAAGGTGGTTCAGCTTGATACTTCAGCCGATCTTTTATTGTAGTAGTCACTGGAGAGTAGGAATATTGAACAGAGAATAAAGGTGAAATGCTGGTGGCTAGGACTATAGTAAACTCCGACTTCATAGAGCAAAATAAAAAGACCATGTAGTTATCAAAACAGATGGTAATGTTAATGCAATGAAACAAACTCTCCATTTTCTTCTTCTTGTCCTACTGGAGGTGCACAAAAACAACTGGAGAAATAATGTTTATTGCCTAATGCAAATATATATACTAAGGTATTTCTGTAATATAATAACTGGGAGCACAGTTTCTTGGAAAGACCGCTCTGTCCCTTGTTTTAAATTACAAACAAAACATTCACTAACTTTCAAAAATGTAAATCAAATTAACAGAGGTGGAAAAAAGACTCTACTGAAAGTTTTCCAAAATTGAATGTTGTGACTTAAATCGTATAGACCAGTTGTCTCCTTTACTGAGTAATCCTACTTGGTTTGAGAGATACATAAGTTTATTATGAAAAAAATATATAATTCTTCCATGTTAAATGTTTTTTCCACCATGACCACATCTTATTTTAGAAGGGGTTATGGTGGTAAGAGTCTGTATGTGCAGTGTTTCTGCTTGAAATGTTGTACATACAGAGATGTCGTCATTTTTATATTGGGGGCTAATTGCACCCCAAGCACATGTGACTTAGGCAGGCTACTTGATGTGAAGTCTGTACAAAAAAATACATCTGCTGTCAGCAAGTGATGCGACAGACAACATCAACTTGTTACAAATTTGGTATTAAATAATAAGAAAGTCGTATTCATGGTTTGTGCAATTTGCCGGGTTGTGCAACCAGTGTTAATTTTGTCAACTAACAATTTTTTAGTCAGATGTTAATCTACTAAAGTTTTTGAGATTTAGTCGACTAAAACTAAAACAATTCAGATGACTCAAATACGACTAAAACAGCTTTTTAGTCAAAAGACTATGACTAAAACTAAATTGGAATTTGCCACCAAAAGTAACACTGGGGGAACGAGAGTGGGGGGAGGGGTGGAAGACACATGAGGTGGCATGGGGGGACCTAGAGAATGATATATGTGGAGGAACTGAGGGAGGAATGGAGACACATGGGCGGCTATGGGAATGAGATGTGGAGGAGATTAATCTAGTGACTGGGATTGACACAAAGCGACAGAGGTGCTGGGGTGGAAAGATGCAAGGTGCTCTGGGAGCGGGAAGGATACCCACAAATGGGACTATGGAGAGAATGAGAGCCACAGAGGGGCTGGGCAAGGGGCAAAAGAGACAAAAACTTGGGGGGAGACATAGAATTGCTGTTGAAGGGGCAAAAGAGACAGACTGGAGATTGAGAGGGATACACCTAGAGGGGCTGGGAGGACACAGAGACAAAGAGGGTCTGGGGAAGGGGCAAAATAGACACATAGAGGCGTTAATTAAACTCATTAGATTTTAGTTGTGTCGACTAAAATCTATTGGAGATTTAGTTGGCTAAAACTAGACTATAACTGAAACAATTCAGATGACTAAAACCAAAATGGCTTTTTAGTCAGAAGACTAGGACTAAAACTAAATTGAAATGTGCCACCAAAATGAACACTGTGTGCAGCAAACCTACATATGACCATTACACCTTAATTAAGGCAGGGATAATAAACCCTAGCACTGCAAATGTTTGACTTCCCATGATCCTTTGTATCACAAACCTCATCAGTGGCAAACTTAGGTTTGTGTTTTAGGATATTCCAGAATCTTTAAAGAAAACAAGCCGTTGGAAAAGCCCTTTTGGGAGGAAGCTCCCAAAACTGTGAAACCCCCCCCAAAATTAAGCATATTTTTACTCTTTACTCATTACGAATGTACAGTATTAATTACATTGTAATTGTTTGTGATTAATAAAGGTGCCAATAGCTCTGTATTTAACAGTAGTAAAGTGGTCCATTATAAGACACTGAGAAGAACCTTTGTTGATTTATATATTGCAGCCCAGCCTCACCATCAGCAGCAGCTAATCTCATTCAAAATAGACACTTGATTGCCTAGCTGTCATAAATTCTTGCAGACTGATTTGAAACTAAAGTTAGCTTCTGCCAAATTGTAATTGAAGGAGGACCATTTCTGCTTGCCAGCTATCTGTCTCAATAAATGTAGTCTGTGGTTCTTTTCACAAAGCCACATTCGCTGTAGATATTAATGAGATGTTGACATGTGAAATTTCAAGGATAGACATTAAGTGATTTAGAAAAGTAATTTGCAATTCAAAATGCCTAAGAACGGCATTCAGTCCTAACTCGGCACAGCGAACGGGAAACTCACGGAGGCAGAGTTGATTGTGTATTTTTTTTTCTCTCTCCCTTTTTTGAAATTAATCTAGTTCCCACAGTAATTTGTTCATTTGGTCAGCAAAATTTCTTTTACCCCATTGCTCTTATTGTTCGTGACTTGTAATAAGACTTCGCTCATAATTTCAGTTTTACTGAAGGATGTTGATACAAAATTTGTGACGTGAATAGTTGTTCTATTTTATGTTCTCCTTTTCTTATTTTATTTTTTGTATTTTTTTTTTGTATGTGTGCTTTAGAATTCTGTGATCTAAAAAGTGAGTGCAGTTTTTCTGTCACATGTTACAATTATTTGTATATCCTTAATAGGAGCTTATTTGGAGCACAGCCATTGGATTTATATTGATTAATTCCCCTCCTGGCTTGAATGAGTCAATTATAATATGTTTATGTACACGTCTGGCTTTATTGCTTTTTTTTTTCTTTTCTTATATGGTATAAATTTAACAAATTATATAGTGCTCTTATCCAGATCATTTTACATATAGCAATCATACAGTAATTAACAATTAGTCTGTGATACAGTGTATATAATGCTCTTATCCAGTGCGTTTTACATATAGCAATCATACAGTAATTAACAATTAGTCTGTGATACAGTCTATACAGTGCTCTTATCCAGTGCGTTTTGCATATAGCAATTATACAGTAGTTAACAATTAGTCTGTGATCCAGTGTACATAGTGCTCTTATCCAGTGCGTTTTACATATGGCAATCATACAGTAATTAACAATTAGTCTGTGATACAGTGTATATAGTGCTCTTATCCAGTGCGTTTTACATATGGCAATCATACAGTAATTAACAATTAGTCTGTGATACAGTGTATATAGTGCTCTTATCCAGTGTGTTTTACATATGGCAATCATACAGTAATTAACAATTAGTCTGTGATACAGTGTATATATTGCTCTTATCCAGTGCGTTTTACATGTGGCAATCATACAGTAATTAACAATTAGTCTGTGATACAGTGTATATAGTGCTCTTATCCAGTGCGTTTTACATATGGCAATCAGACAGTAATTAACAATTAGTCTGTGATACAGTGTATATAGTGCTCTTATCCAGTGCGTTTTACATATGGCAATCATACAGTAATTAACAATTAGTCTGTGATACAGTGTATATAGTGCTCTTATCCAGTGTGTTTTACATATGGCAATCATACAGTAATTAACAATTAGTCTGTGACACAGTCTATATAGTGCTCTTATAGAGAGCATTTTACTTATAGCAATCATACATTAGTTAACTATTAGTTTGTAATCCAATAAATTAGAATGCAATAAGGTTGCAATGGATGCGGTACAGGGAATGTGTGTAGAGATAGAATATTAGAGAAAGATGTTTAGAAGAAGTTTCTAAAAGTGGAGAGGGAGCATGTTCCAGTATCAAAGACATTGAAGTGAAAATGAATGAAATTCACAAAGAGCACAGGGTACTGTTCATAAACTTAGCTTTGTATCAGAGGCACCGGTATTCCTGACGGCACTAGGTCTCTCTGTACTTTCATCCATCTTGACTCATCAAGCGAGGTGTCTGGACTCTGCCAACATAGTACCCTTTGTGTTGAGGGCTGGAGAAGGTGCCTCACCACATGACTACACTTGGTACCCTTGTTACTCATTTATGCACATGCTCGATTTTGATTTTGTTTTTTGTTTTCACTCTTAAATTTATTTTTAAGTTCCGTTACTCACCAGCTCACCTGACTAAACCCCGACGATACCTGACCTGTGCCCATGAATCTCCTGGGGTACCACAGATGGTTAGCTCCACCGAACGTTCACTAGGACAGGGGTAGGCAACCTTTTAGTAGTTCTGTGCCATAACAAGGTCTTGAAGTCCTTTGACGTGCCAGTCCTATTTTTATTTTTTCAATTTAAGGTGTGTATGTTGCGGTATTGTGCTTGCGTTATTCATGGGTGCTGCAGTTGCTTTATAGCATTGTATTTGTGCATATGTGGGCTGTTATATTGTATATGTTCATGGGTAGTTTGTGGTATTGTGTATAATACTTCTTAATGTGGACTGTGTATAGGGGCTGCTTGTGTAGATGATATGTCACATTGTACTTTTGGTGATGTGTGTGTATGTGTGGGGCAGCTCTGTGTATATCTAGCAGGATGGGTGGCTTCCCTGTAGTCCAGTGGGGAGAATGACCACGTACAAGTCAAGGGCAGGAGATGTGATCGCTTCTGAGGGCTGCTCTACTCCAGTGTGGATTCTTGTGATGGGAGTTTTATGAGATCACATCATCTTAGTGCTGCACTGTGTAAATTGTAATTAAAAAGGAGCACAGGGGTATGGTGTAACGGACGTGGAGGTAAGTAAATGAAATAGGCAGAGCTATAGCGCGATATGAATGAGGAGAGATAGGGAGGAGCAAGGCTACATATTGACTTTTATACAGATGTAACAGATGTAACACTTTTGAGTTTTTCATTAAAACCTTCATAGAAATCTTTACAAACAAAATTATATAAAGAATACTTTTTTCGCATGTACGACCCGATTTATTGCCAAATTTGGCAATGGGAAGAGTTTCTGCCTTCACATCCTGCCATTTCCCATCAACCTTTGCAAGTGAGGGCTGATTGGGGCATGCAGCTTCTCACCAGGTGAACAATAGATATCAACATCTTATACAGATTATGGAATACTATCTGTGAAAGATCCCAGGTTTTCCATATGTTAAATATATATAATATTGGACTCTCTAATGGCCAAAAAACTTGTGGCTCCTGTTAGCAGTTTTTAGCCCTTCTGTTAAAGGACCACTAAAGTCAATAGTCTATATGTTTAATCGTTTAAAGTAAAACATTGCCGTTTTGCATAAAGGTCCCCATTGCTCCTCTAATGAGAATTAGATTCGCTATTGTCAGAGGAAGCTATACCTCCTCAAAGACCTCCCAGTAGGAGGAATGGTGAGCAGCACCAAGGGGGCTTTAGTGCTGGTAACAAGTGAGTACTGTAGAAAGCTTTTTTTTTAAAAAAGAAGTTTGTATTGCAACTCGGGGGTAAGGGCACTTAACTAGATTGGGAACAGGGATACTTTAGCTTTAGGAATACCGGTTTTAAGTAGATCATATAAAGATTGGTTTTTAGGGAATCTAAGGGACACTATAGTCACCAGAACCACTACAGCTTAATGTAGTTGTTCTGGTAAGTATAGTCAGTCCCTGCAGCCTTTTTACAATAAACACTGTCTTTTCAGAAAAAAGGCAGTGTTTACATTACAGCCTAGGGACACTTCCAGTGGCCACTCCTCAAATGGCTACTAGAGGTTCTTCCTGGGGCAGTGATGCATACTGTGCAGCACTGACATTCAGTTTCTCTACCCTCTGCATGGAGACACTGAATTTTCCTCATAGAAATACATTGATTCAATGCATCTCTATGATGAGATGCTAATTGGCCAGGATGTTGTTTGACTCCGCCCCTGACCTGCCTCCTTGGCTGAGATAATCAGAATTGATTATCTCAGCCAATCCACTGCTTTCCTATTAGGAAATATTATGATTGTCTGAGATCATCACCTCTGATGATGTCAGCCATCGAGGCAGATCAGGGGCAGAGCCAGCACCAGCAGACTGGAATAAAGGTAATATTTTACTATATTTAGGGGGTGGGGGAGGGCAGGGAAGTTAAATATTGCTTTTAATACTATAGAGCAGTGGTTCTCAAACTATCCCCCCTTTGAACCGGTGGGGGTTATCCCAGCTTAATGCTAGCAGGGATGCAGGCTACCAATTTTTATTCCTCGTTTTTATTCCTCAAAGTTGCTCATTTGTGCAACATGTTTACTTGTCTTTTGTCACTGTGCCTGACCCTTTTTCTTCACCACTACTGTGAATAAGCATGTTTTCATTACAAAAAACAAGTGCAGCACATCTTGAATGTATGATTTGTTTAAATATTGTCATTATACATCTTGTCATATGTCATTACAAAAGCTTGTACTTATCATGCACTCCTAGAATAAAGAATACATTTTGTTTTATTTTTTTAAAAAGGCACATGTCTGCGTTTAAGGTGATATCTCAAAGGAAAATGTTAAAGCATTTCCGAAATTATTTTTTACCAAACTCGCTCCCTCCTGAGCACCTCCAGACCTATCTTAGACTAGCCTAGAAGAAACGAGAATAGCGTACCTTTCTCTTTATTTATGTGGCCACGTATTAACCTCAGACATAACTCTTTATTGACGGCCTGTATATTTTACGTTTAAAGCTGTCATTAGTGCTTTTTTTTTTTTAAGCTCCATATAATATTCCTTTGAGCATTACATTTGAATGTAGACATTTGGTTAAGAGCGATATACCAACCTGGCCAAGAATCTTAACCATTAATCTGTACATTCCTGAATGATGAATTTTAAGTGATTCCTTTCTATCTGTAAATTTATCATTTCTTTTAAATTTTTTTCATTTAACATTTATTTTTTCTTTAAATACAAATCTTTGATATAACTTAACTCTGACAGTTTGGAAGTGATTGCAAAGTACATTTTTATGAGATCCTTTTAACACCGAGTTATTTTTTTATTTCCTCACAGGAGAAATTACTATGGTGGGAATTGGGCCAGCTTTACATTTTCAGGGTTACAGACCTGGATAACAGATAACAAGGTAAATTGAATGACTAATTACTACTTGAACCTTACACGTCAGGGACAGAAGCAAAATATATATACATTTTTATAATTTTCTTTTTTTTTCTAAAAATGTTTGTTTATGTTTATACATGTTACGGGATGTGGTTTTTCACACCTTCATAGAGCAGGTGCGTTGAATTGCAACAGGGAGATCCTGACTGATGTCAAGTTCAAGACAAGACAAAATATAAAACAACTATTAATACAAACAAGCATACATATGCAAAATATAGCGTTCTTTAAAAAGTAATGAAACCTACATGGCTGTCGTATCAACTAAAAATTATCATTTGTTGCTAAAACCTAGACTTTTTTTTTTTCTTTCTGTTTTAGTTGATGTGGCAGCCATAGTATGGTAAGAACTTTTATTCTCAGAGGCTTTGACCAAATAATGATCTTTGTCTTGCGACTCATCTTCATGATTCCATTGTGTTAGACATAGCATGTAGATTTATCCTATTTGCATTCTTATAGATTTATCCTGGAGGAGGCAGTCATGAGTAGATATGTGCATTTTTTGCACCACTCCTTAAACTAATTGATTTGTTTGACAACGAATCAATTCTTCCAATACAGAGCCCCTTTTGACTAGTTTTAGACTGATCGATCATCTTAAAAACTATTAGAAAGGGTCTCTATGCTGGACAAATCTATTAATTGTCAATCTTTTATTTGTTTAAGAAAAAGTGATTCAAATGAACATATGTAGTCGTGAGAGTTGGTTGCCTGGCCACTAGTTGGAATTTAGCATTTAGCTAACATTCAGCTTTGCCCTACCCCACTCCCCACACACTGTCCGTTGGTTATTTCTTGCTATAATACATTCAAAGTCATTCATTCAGTTAAAAAACTGTAAGGAAGATACTCTGCAGAGGTATTGTAATGTTCCAAGGTATGCTAGTCAGAATGTGACATAACTTCACTATTATGCTTTGTGGTGCTTTAAGTACTATACAAGAGGTAAGTCTCTCTTTAAAATTCTCTCCACTAAATTCCTAACAAGGCTGACTCTTGTATTGATTTCCCTTAGAAGGAAGACATCACCAGTGAAGTTGCCTCATACACTGATCATATCTCTGCCAATGAGAAATGCATTCTACTCAACAACAAGAACAAGACCATTCAGAATATTGAAGTTTTCTCTTATTCGGGGTAGGCAAATCTGATCTTTCGTCATTCTTTTAGTTACAAACATTATCTTGGTTTCCCAACAATGGGAAAAAGCGACTTTAAAAGAAATATTTCTCATGACATGGTATTTTTATGTCCTTGCAATCATATGTCACCCTCCATCACAGCTGACCGCCATCTATTATAAATAGCCATGGAGGCACATCATGCACTGCTCCAGATGTGGAAAAATGGTACTATCATGCCAGCTGTCGTAGAGCTTCAACTCCCAAAATGCTTTGCCATACTTAAGACAAATAGCACAATGCATAAAATAGCTCATATATTGGCCGACATTATGGAGGTGTTATGTAAAATAAACAATTCAGTGGCATAGCTATTAACGTGGACTAGTCACACTTAAAGCCAGTGGAATATTCTTACTGTAACAACTCAGACTCCACTTATTGTTATGGTTCTATTGTTATGTTTACTCTTACTGTTTTAATTTTTTAATTATAAATTCAGAGAACGAGGGACTTGTGTTCTTTGGTGCGTATGCTTGGTGCTTGCATGAGCAGTACATGTACATGTCCCAGGATTCTAACTGTCCCAATTGTCGCTCTCTCGTGATTTTGCTTTTAACTATTTTTTGGTTGGTGGTGTTCTGTTCTCTATCTGAAGTTGCTGTGCTGTGTCTCTCTGGTTGTCAGCTGACTGATTATATCCAAAGAAATCAGAAAGCTTATAGTACAAAAACTGTGTTTCAGGCACTGTTATTGGAAAGGTGACCTCTAAAATCCAGTAGCCGTGATACTTCATGATTACTCAGATTTTAGAAATGTGCTCAGAATAGATTTTTGTATGTAATCGTATACACTGATCAGACACAACTTTAAAACTGACCGGTGACGTGAATAACATTGATTATATTGTTACAATTGCACCTTTTGAGAGTGGGCTATAGTATGCATCAAGTGAACAGCCAGCTCTTGTTTGCTATGTTGGAAGCTGGAAAAGTGAGCAAGCGAAAGGATCTGCGTAGCTTTGACAAGGACCATATAATGATGACTGGGTCGGAGCATCTCCAAAATGGCAAATTTTTTTTGGTATTCATGGTATGCAATGGTTATCACCTACCAAACGTGATTCAAGAAAGGACAACTGGTGAACCGGCATCAGGGTCATGAGCACCCAAGGCTCATTGATGCACGTAGGGAGCAAAGACTACCCTATCCGGCTTTATCACATAGAAGAGCTACTCTAGGTCAAATTGCAGAAAAACGTAATGCTGGCCATGATAGAAAGGTATCAGGATGCAGTTTGCTGCATAGCCACAGACCAGTCAGAGTGTCCATGATGACTCCTGTTCACCCTCAAAAGTGCCTTCCTGGGAGACGTGGCTGTGAGTACTGGACCATGAAGCAATGGAAGAAGGTTACCTAGTATAATGATTAAATAATGTTTTCTTTTAAATTTGGTGAATGGTCGTGTGTGTGCGCATTGTTTACCTGGGGAAGTGATGGCAGCAGGATGCACTATCGGAAGAACACAGGCCAGTGGAGGCAGTGTTATGCTCTGGGCAGTATTCTGCTGGGAAACCTTGGGTTCTGGCATTCATGTGGATGTTGCTTTGATACATACCACCTACATAGAGATTGTTGCAGACCACATGCATCCCTTCATGGCAATGGTTACATAGTTACATAGCTGAAGAGAGACTTGCATCCATCAAGTTCAGCCTTCTCCACATATGGTTTTGCTGTTGATCCAAAAGAAGGCAAAAAAACCTAGTCTGAAGCACTTCCAATTTTGCAACAAACTAGGAAAAAATTCCTTCTTGACCCCAAAATAGCAGTCAGATGTCTCCTTGGATTAAGCAGCTATTACCCCACTAATTAGAAATTATATCCCTGTATGTTATGTTTTTGCAAGTATTTATAAGATTGCATTTAAAACATCTGTATGGACTCTGATAAAACCACCTCTTCAGGCAGAGAATTCCATATCCTTATTGCTCTTACTGTAAAGAAAACAACCTTTTCTTTGCCTTAGATGAAATCTCCTTTCTTCCAGCCTAAATGTGTGACCTTGTGTCCTATGTATAGCCCTGTTTATGAATAGATTTCCAGATAAAGGTTTGTACTGGCCCCGAATATATTTGTATAATGTGATCATATTCCCTCTGAGGCACCGTTTTTCCAAACTAAAGAGATTTGAATGTTTTAACCTTTCTTCGTAACTAAAATACTCCATTCCTTTTATCAGTTTTGTAGCTCGTCTCTGCCCTTTTTCTAGTGCCGTGATATCCTTCTTTAGAACACATGCCCAGAATTGCACAGCATATTCAAGGTGTGGTCTTACCACCGATTTATAAAGAGGCAAAATTATATTTTCATCCCAAGAATTTATGCCCCTATTTATACATGACAAAACCTTACTGGCATTAGCAACTGCAGATTGACATTGCATATTGATGCCTAATTTGTTGTCTATAACAATTCCCAAATCCTTCTCGTGTGTGGTTATCCCTAATTCTCTACCATTTAGGGCGTAAGTTGCATGTGCATTCTTGACCCCGAAGTGCATAACTTTGTATTTCTCTACGTTAAATTTCATCTGCCAATCTATCCAAATCCCTCTGCAGCAAAGCAATATCCTGCTCACATTTGATTACATTACAATGTTTTGTGTCATCTGCAAACACTGAAACATGGCTTTCAATGCCTATGTCAAGATCATTTATAAATATGTTAAATAGAAGCGGTCCCAAAATAGAACCCTGTTTATGTTACCTGTTGACAGTGTCCTCTTTTAGCCGAATAATATGCGCTGCCACAATTGTTCTGGAATGGTTTGAGAAACATTGCAAAGAGTTCAAGGTGTTGCCTTGGTCTCCAGATTCTCTGGATCTCAATCCAATTGAGCATCTGTAGGATGTGCAGAATGACATATCCGATCCATGGGGGTCCCACCTCACAATTTTCAGGATTTAAAGAATCTGCTGCTAATGTCTTGGTGAGGTCTTGTGGAGTCCATGCCTGGATGCATCAGAGCTTTTTTGGCAGCATGAAGGAGACCTACATGATATTGATCAAATGGTTTTTATGTTGTGGCAAATCAGTGTAGATATTGTTAATATTTATGTGAGAATGTTATATGTTACAGCACCATTAGAGTTGTGTGAATGGTTTATCTTTAAGTATTTCACTCTAGATGACTATATCATTAAGTTCAACCATGTCAGTAAATTTCCCTTAAGACTGGTTAACCAACTTAGCGACTGAGGTTTTTATGAGATTCTGTGGGTTCCTGAGTGAGGCTTGTTTCCACTTTTGTCATTTGTTTGTTCCACTTTTAACTGCACCCATACATATGATCTAATTCAGAAATGCTACACAAAAAAAATATAAATTTGTAGAAATTAAGTTCCCCTCAGGGTAGTTAAGCAGGATCATTTTGATAATCTTCAATTAACCAATTGATCACAAATCTTTGCCAAAATTGCTGTTTGCTCAATACTCAGACTTATATTGTTGACCAATTGATTTAGTGTGCACATGTCACGTTTGGGACTAAATAGCAGGCCTTGTTCCTCATTGCTGAGCAACTCTGTAATAGCCAATTGACCGCTGATTCAAGCATGCACTACTTGATGGTAGGGATAGACAACAAATGAGACTTTTGGAAAATAACTAAGGAGGGAAGTTAAAGGAACAAATGAAAATGTATGTGATGTATAGTTCCCATGATGCTCAGCAGACGTATTAGCCTAGTATGGCATCATGGGAATTGTATGTTACAAAAAATGTAAGGATTTGTCTTTTAAAATGTTGTGACCTACCATTTCTGCAATGCTCGCTTAGCCTTTTACACTTTACATTAGTGATGCGGCTAATTTTGACCTTTACATCGCTCACATGCACGGGACACTGAAATACATGCAAACATCAACATTCGCACACAGTAATATCAATATAAACACTTACTGGTGTTGCACTCACAGAGGAAACACAACACACGCAGTACATGAGCATACAGAGATCTGAGTAAATACAGGAGCACTGACAATCCTACGTACAGCATGCACACATTGACACCGTACACACAATATGCATGGTATTCCACAGTGAGACATATATGTGCATTTGTGATGGATCTACACACAATTCCAAATTTACAAATGCATTGCAAAGTATATGTTTGTGTTGCTTTAAAAGGACATTTTTGACATGAACAGACACACTCACACAATTTAAAATATGTGTGAGGAATAAGTTGTCGCTATATAAAAAACAATAATAATAATAATAATGTGTGTGCAATGGTATAAAATATAAGATTCCAAGCGCTTCTATAGTGTAAAGAGGCAGCTTCAACTCCCCAAATCAGAGTCTCTGCACATGGATACTGTATTTAGGAGTGCAGGGAAGCAGCGCCTTAAGGAAGTCCTCTGTTCAGGATCAAATTGGAACAATATGGACAGAATAAAGTGCAGTATTTCGATATTATCGGTGAATTAAATAAAAGAAATGCAGATTTTATAAGTTGTAATCGCCTGTGGATATGCTTGTTATCCTGGTCTTTTGGCGAAGGACATCTAGGGCAAGTATGTTTCGCTAAGATGCCCAGTAGTCAAGTAGCAAGAATTTACTGGTATGGAATGAAAATGAAGAAGAATATAGTGCTCTCATTTTCTCAGTCCATATAGCATGGGTGATATATTCCCCACCAAGGAATTCAATGTGAAAATCCTCTGGATAAAATCTTCAAGGTAAAATCAGGAAGGTTCAGGTATGGTAAAAAAGCAAACTAATTATTGAAAAATAAAGGTTAAAATCATACATACATAGGGTAAAACACCAATGCATTTCGCCAAAGGTTGCAGACTTTATTAAACTGTTACAGAGGATGGACCTATCCTGAATATATAGCAAATTCTAATGTAACTCTCAAGTGACATCATAGATCATGTGACCAATGAAGCAATTAACTTATACACAGATTTAAAAAAAATAATTTAAAATGAAGTATGTGAAGAGTAATCAAACACAAACCGGTAGGGACAAGTGATTTAAAAAAAAAAATATATATATAAGAATGTAAATGTAAAAAATGGGAAGTGACCATAAAAACAAGACTTCGGAGAGCCCATTGAGATGGCGTTGTGACCATTCTTGTACAGCTGAAAAAGTTATTAAAACCTATGTCACTGGATCTATGTGGATGTAGGTATTATTCGAAGCCTAGAAGGGTGGAAAATAAGTCTATAAAAGCCTAATACACTAAAGGCCTAAACTTCCCCAAAATACCGGAAGTGAGGGAGAGGCCAAAACATGATGGGAAATGTAGTTTGAGAATGGAGGGGAGGGAGGGAACTCTAATAAAACGCATGTCAAAAATGTGTAAAAATGCAGGAATTCTTAATATAAAATTTTAATTGCAAATAACAGCTCATGGAATAAAATACAAATCCATGGAGTAGAAGTAAAAGTCTGGAAACTTAAAAACATATATACTAATCACAGAAAATTAAAAATATCAAAATCAACATTTATACCAGGGGGTGTCAAGATGTTTAATTTAAAAACCCAACTCATCTCTTTTTTGTCCAACATTTTAGTGAGATTTCGACCCCGCCAGGGAAAGGTTATTTTATCTATGATGTACATTTTTAAGTATTTGGGATCCTTCTTGTGAATTAAATGTTTTATGTCAAAGGCTAGTGCACACTGTGGGGTTTTGCACATAGTATCTGAAGACCTATTGCCAGTTCTGGAGCACTGCAGAAGCCGCAAAAACACGTCTAGAGTACGCATCGTTTTTATCTTATTTTTGCATATATTTTTAATTCATTGTCAACATATAATGCATTAAAATCAATGAGTCACCCTTGCCTGGAGTGACTCTTTTAATACTCGTCATAATTTGAAAATCTGACATATCCACTTTAACCCTTTCTTTAATTTTGTTTAACAATGAATATGGTTCATTTGACCCTGTTGGCTTGTATGGTGGTTGACTGATTATCTGGGTGATAGGTCTACAGCAGCTGGAGTGTCAGTATAATACACTGCCGACTGCTATCACATTGACAAGTGACACCTTCAAGTAAAATTCCATTTACAAAGTATCTGTATTTATTGGTGCATTGAAACAATGGAGGGAAGGAGGAGGAAGTAACCCGTTTTGTTTATAATCTAATATCCACCATGGCTGGCTAGTCCTTGAGCAAATGTGGCCATAAATATCATCACTCATCCACATAAAGCACCAGACAGAGAAACTCCTTTGGTACACACTGCACTTTTCAAACAAATGCATTTTCTATTTTTTATTTAAACAATCAGTCACTGACATTGTGTGATCTGTCATTTTTGTGTTACCTGTAAAAATACCCTCATATGAGGGTTGTTCAGTAAATAAAGCGAATAAGGTACATGTCCACTTGACCGTGGACTTTTCACGAGTGTTGTAATTACTTAAAGGGGAAGTTTCTATAAAACAAACTCTACATCTGTGGCATTTAAAGGGTTGCTTGCAGGATGGACAGCTAGACTTTGATGGAAGAACCACGAGTAGGACTGTTTTGGGTTGACAAGAGTAGACCCTTAAAGGGAAAGTCTTCAACATTGGCCCAAGTTGTCCACAAACCTGGCTTATCCACATTTATTTTTTAATACAGTTTCGATGTCTCTCACAGTAATCATTGTCTCTTTTTCTGTGACTGGCAAAGCTTAGAGATGCTTTTCCAGGCCTGTTCTTGACAGTTGCTGCATTCTGAGCACTTTGTCAGAGTTGCTTTGAAACTGTTTTTTTGTTCCATTAATTCTTGTAGATAAGAAATGCTTTCGTTATGCTCATTCTGAACCTGTTGTATGTGTGAACAAAGTACGGGACGTGGACTATAGAACCTTTTAGATGAGCGATGGGTCATGCCATGCATTTCATTGTGGGGTGCAACCTCTTGCATATCTGGAACCCATCTTGGAATAGAGATACACAGTCTTCAATGAGTACAATGATCTTCAGGCAGGTATAATGTTTGATTTGCTAGTAGCTTTGCTGGCATGACAGGTTAATAATGCATATACCTACGTGAATCTGAGTCTGCCATTCACCATTTTTGACCATGATTTATTTAACCAACACGTCGTGAATCATGTATAATGTATAATTTATATTTTAATTGAAATATCCTTGTTTATTAGCAGTGTAGAAAACCAACGGGACACAGTCACCCAGCGCACCTGCTATGATGGCCCAACTTAGTAGAATTGGCCCCTTCCTTGTACCTCTTTACCTTTCACTGCAGACACCTGTAATAGCCTTTGAAGTTCATTATTTCACATCAGAATGCCTTATTCTCTCTTACTACAACAGTATATCCACTTTATTTTTTGTCTCTTCCTATTCTGAGGGGAAAGATCTTACTAAAGCTAAATAACAAAAAAGTTTTAAAGAATAAATAACAGAAAAATAAATCACCAAAAGCCTTATTTATAAGGTCGATTTTTCTGTTGCACATCACCAGTTATTACACACGAAAAGTGATTGTTCGATGAGGCAGAAGATCAAGATCAAGCGTCTTTCTGAGCGTGTTCAGCAGAAAATCGTGCATCAAGCATGTTATCAAACAGAAATCATGATTAACCCGACAGCATTAACCTAAATAATAAAAAAAATGAAAAAAACCCTTATCTGCATTTAGTCTCATTGTATCCAACCCAATGAATATGCCCACAGTAGGACACAATACAAAAACAAAATCTCTAGATTTAATAAGACCCTCCATTGCTCTTTCTGTTTGCCATGGTCCAGCAGGAATTTTGGGTCTGCACCTCAAGACCCCACAGTCTCACCTTACAGGATAAGGCTCCATTACCATTGCCATATTGGAATCTTATTGAGTCTCTGATTTTTTGATGGTTCAAGGATGTAACGGACCGTTTTGCCCAAAAGAGGTTAAAAAAACCGTTTAGGCGATATTCCCCTTTTTTCAGATGCACAGACAGCTACTGCAATCACCACTCTCCCGAACTGGAGACACACGAATACTGGAAACAGCCGAATAAGAAAAACCATGCAAATAGGTTTACACTCCTAGCACACAAACTGGAACAGCATACAATAAATCCTCCCCCAATAATGAGACGACACTTCACTTTGAGGGTTAACCAGGAACTGTTTTACTGGGGCTAACTGCCCGGCTTTTATGCATGTCTCCCACCTGGTGGACACTCCCCTAGGGGACCAAATGGGAGACTGTGACACAAAGGGTAAAAGGACCAATCACAGACTTACACATTTCAACCATCCCACAATGCATCACAATCCCTCCTCTCTGCTCTGGAGATAATTGAGATGTAATTCAATTATCTCCAAAGACAGAGGCAAAACTCCATTAACCACATGACAGAAAACAAACAGTAAAAGACACAAAATTACCTACAGTTACATTCAGTACATAAAACATATACGTTCTACATATCCCCAGATAGCTCAGGTCTGAGCGCACATTATTAAGCGAATGGCGCTCAGACCACACGAATACATTTTAAACGCCATGGAGCCAAAATCTTTACACAGTCAGTTTCATGCGAATGGGCTCCATGGGATTCCTATCTGGGGTACAACACACTCAAACAAATCTACCGAACACCTGGCAGAAAAGCACGAATAAGTCTTTTCTGTAGGGAAAAAGATGTCTTTTAACATGGGGCCATAGTCCAAAGGCAGCAGGCGAGCAACCAGGCTTCTCCAGTGTACAGTGGTGAGGTTGGTTTCGCCACAAAGGAAACTTAACTCCATTGTGAGGCGTTATGCCTTTGGCTTTGCATAGGGTCGCTCAAATTTGCCTTGGATTTCTCCACTTTTTCTCTCCTAGTCAACTCAACTTACTGGTCGGAGAGTATTTGTTATCCATCTCTGGGTCTTTTTCTTCCCAGGCTAGTGCCTCTATCTTTCTATCTATTTCATGGTTTGTGTAGATATTCATAAATATCCCGCGCAAACCTTAGGAGCCACTCACTTTGTTTAGGGTGGAATCATGCAGTTAGGAGAATTACAAATCTTATACCCGTCACTGGCACTTCTAAATTACACAGAACACATTTTTAAATACATCACTACTCCATGGTTTATCATTAATCCTTAATTAAGGCTCTCTTAAATAAAGTTAAATCAAGGGTACCAGGAACAGGCCCTACATATTCAGGGCCGCGGTTGGCGCTTTATAAATGCCAGTAATAAATAACAGTAATCTTGCCGGCCATTGACATGTTCTGGAGCCCCCCCACCAAAGCCCAGGGTGTTATTTAAAAAAAAAAAAATTTAAAAAAATTATGATTCTTTATTTTTGTAGTGCATTGAGAACAACACAGGATATAACAAAATACATGTCAAAGGAGAGCATTAGAGAGTGCCAATAAGGAAATAAGCAAAAACGTAATTCTCACACATGCTAGCGGGAACGATATTAGAGGCTGAAAATGAGTAGAGGCTAAATGCAGGAACTCGATAAAAACAATAAAAATGGTAACTTATAAGGTTAACCCTGCTGAGGTACAGTGACCCTATTGTAGCCCAATGGAAAAAGGCTTCAGTCACCACTATTTTGATCATGATCGAAGGAAAAAGTTTTTAATTTGCCTTTGCATTGAGCTTTCTTTTTTGTGCAGCTCTTTTTGCAGGTGAGACTGACACTAAAACAAACTCCCAGTAATAAACAAAAAAGAACTCCAGCACACACATTTGATTGAGGAATCAGCAGAACAACATTTCGGTCTCACAGCCTATCTCCAGCCCATGGATTGTGAGACCAACACGTTCCTCTGCTGATTTGTATTCAATAAAGAGGTCTTCCTGAAACTGATCTGTGTGCTGAAGTTATTTTGCAATTCTTATACTATGGTCTGGTGACCTGTGGACTGCGTAGGTGCACTGAAAGAAAATATGTTGAGAAGTGCATGTTGACAACACTTTAGTGTGATTTTTCTGTAATAATGACTTCCTGGAGGAAAATGGGAATATCTCTGGAGGGGCAGACCTGGAGAAATGCTCAGGTATGGGCATGTCTCCAAAGGCACGTTTTAACCTTCTAAATGCCAGAAATGGATACAACAAATCACAACAAAATGTGATAGCTGCCTTCCTGACACTCCAAGTGCTAATTAAGACTAATTACCTCATCACTGCACTTGTAAACTGCTATCAACAGTGGGTGAAAAATCTATTAGATGTAGATCTAATCTTCCCTTGTGTCGGCAATGAAATGATATTCTAATATTTACGTTCCCTTCAAAGCAACTGGGTAAGACTCAAGAACTTCATTCACTTAATTAGGTTTCATGGTTTATTTTCCCATAAAATCTTTTTTTTTTCTCTGTTTAATAATTATACCTTGTAGTTGAAATTAATATTAATGATCCTTGCTCCACTTCATCTGCTAATATAGATGTGAATTGAGAAGAAATGTCTTCCTTTTCTTTAAAAGAATTCTCTCCCTTCGCGATTCATCATTGTGATTAGTTTCTCCTGCTTCCTGCATATCAAAATGATAATTGAGTTTCAGAGGACAGATAGATTAGGCAGAAAAATCATTTAGAATGGACACATTTAACTGTAATGTCACAGAACAGAGAGAGTTGCAAACTGTCTCAATATGGAACCGTTAAAAAGAAATGTAAAGATAGGAATGTTAAATTTTCATTTGTTCGCGTCTTCTTCGTAAGCTTTGAAAGGAAAATGATCCAACCAAGCATATTGTGATGATATTGAAAAATAGTTCTTTCTGTCACTATTGTCTTTGATGAACACGTTTCCAATAATCTGGAATGTATTTTATTTTACTTTTTTTTACTTTTTTCGTGTAGCATTCTTATCCATAGTGACTTCATATATTCATAGTGACTTCAGATGAGGCATAAGAATGTATAATTGCATATTTTATTCTAATGATTTAGCTCCTAAGTTGCCTCCAGCGTCCGTCTCGGCCCTCCCTTGGTGACATCCGGCTTCCCTATTTTCACTTACAGGAAGCGTGGAGTGCCGCCGATTGGCTGAGAGTGGTTAGCTGATGCTCTCAGCCAATCAGTGACTTTCCATTCACTTAACTGGCTTGGAAAGAAACATACCTTTTCAACGCCAGTTTAGAGAATGGGGAGTCTCTGATTGGCTGAGAGCATCAGCTGACTATTCTCAGTCAATCAGCGGGGGCCCCTGCCCGGCGGCTCTCCATGCTTCCTGTAAGTGAAAATCCTGAATACGGATGCCTCCTGGGGGCAACTTAGGGGTAAAACTGTTTGAGAACAGTTTAACCCCTTGAGGTAAAAGTGCCTCCAGGGGCCTCCTGGCACCATAACAACTTTGTTTAGATGAAGTTGCTTTGGTGCACAGAGTGTTATTTTAATGGTGATTTATGTATCGTAATTTTTAATGCATAGTCCTTATATTGCATTAACAATGGGGGGTTATTTAACCTGAACAGTTTTCCTTAACTTAAAAGTTCTACATAGATACACATGGGACTGAAATTATGCAGAGAGATAAAAAGAAGCAAATATTGTACAGCACTTGGAATCATTTGTAGTATGTGACTATGTACTTAATTAAAATCAAACCTTTATCTAACACAAGTCTTATAGGTAGTAAATGTTAGTGGCTTCTCACCCTTATATATCAAGCAATATTTTTAAGCATGTTGTTGCTCCTGAAAACTATTGTCATCTTCGTGATTTACAATTGATCTTTTCAGAGTTGCATTGATTGGTGGGTGATTGCATCAGCTCTTTATCAAACAAGAAACTTCTTCTATTACCAAAAATTATTTATTGGTAGAAAGTCAGTTTTTTATTTTTTTTATATTTCTTATAGCAGTGAAGACTCTGATGTGGAAGAATCTGGAGCACTTCATGTGAACCCTGCCCTATTAACAACTGATGTTACAACAATAGATCCCACAATCGAAGCCCCTTCACAAAAAGGTCCCTCGGCAGACAACCATTGTAAAAATCCTCAAAAACAAGAAGAGAAGAATGGGCCAGGAGGAACAGAAAATGCTGATCCAAACTTGTTAGCTGAAGGTGATCACCTATCAGATGAGACCACTAGCACAGACTCATGTCCTGTCCTGGAATCAAGCGACACTGCAGACACGGGACCAAGTTCTCCTCAAACCAACGATCAAATCGCATCTACGCCTGTTACTTATTCACACATTGTTAAAGAAGGTCGAAGATTTAATATTGATTTAGTGTCAAAGGTCAGCTTTTATTTAATACCAATAATTATTTAACAAAAACTGTTGTCGCTTAAGATGCAGAACAGTGGAATTTCTAAAATGTGACTGAGTATTGTGGGATATGTAGTTTATATGTGTATACATTGGTGGTAAAGTTATTATTAGTGTATAAGGTATGACAGTGTTCATGTGTTTTGTACAAGATTACAGTTCTGCATGTTTGGGGTGTGCATGATCTTTTATCTTTTTTTTTTTTCCTTCTTAAATGTAAATCTTGGTTCTGGTTTCCATTATAAGTGGAAAACTTAACTATGGCAATAGAATGGCTGTTAGAAGAGATTAGGTGATTTCTTGTAATAATATGTTGTTATTTGAAGTTTAGCTGTCATTTCGTCTGAACGTTTTTTTTCAATATGGTGAAAGCCATTTTAAACTCTTAGAGGCCACCAATCATAATATGTATTTTACAGAGATGTTTGAAAACCAATTCTTATCCAGAAAAATTGTATTAAGTTTCATAAAAATAAATTAAAAATATCCCAAAAAGAAAGACAGATTTAAAAGTTGACCAGCAAAGACATGATGGGTTTTTAAAGAAGTGTATGACATTAAAAATTGAGTTTGTCGAACATAAATAACCATTTTTTTTTTCTTCTTCTTGATAGTTTCTCTATTCTCGAGGAATGTTAATTAATCTGCTCATCAAGTCCAACGTCAGCCGTTACACCGAGTTTAAAAACATTACCAGAATTTTGACCTATTACGATGGGAAAATTGAACAGGTTTGTTACAGTGGATTTCTCGTCCCTTAACTAATGAACAGTGGATTCAAAGGGTTACTGTGACAAAGAAAAATAGTTGCAGCTGTGTGTTAGCATCAGAAGTGTAACTATGGAAAAATATTGGTGGGCAGATGCAGACCCCAGAGTTCTTCACCCAAAGTGACCTAATTATACCTGCTTTATCAGTAGTTGTAGTAGAGAATCTGTAACCGTCCATGGCACATCTGTTTTTGTGCCCTGAACACCAGGTTTGGTATTTTGTCACTTTCTTAAAAAATAAAATAAAAAAAAAGACGAGGTAGTGCCATAAATGGTAAAAATTGGGAAAAAAATAGGAAAATTAGTAAACCTGAGGAATATGGATGTGTAAACAAGCAGTACACTAACCTATAGACTTTATGACAAATAAACTATTACTTAAAAGGATTCTATAGTGCCAGGAAAACAAAGCCGTTTTCCTGGCACTATAGAATCATACAGTGCCCCCTCTCTCGCGCAATAGCCGAGCTCGCATTAGGATTTTCCCATCGAAAGCATTATTCAATGCTTTCCTATAGGGACACATCTGACGTTGGAGGTTCACATACAGAGCGTGAGGGCGTCTAGCTTCAGATAACGGCCCAAAGGTCCGTTTCAACCCTGGAAGTCCCTCTAGTGGCGAGGTGGAGTTAACCCTGGATAGTAATTATTGCAGTTTCTCAGGGTTAAGGGACATGGGACATTGCACCCAGACCGCTCCAATGAGCTGAAGTCGTCTGGGTGCCTACACTGTCCCTTTGAATTGTTCAAGTAGTGTTTTCATTAATGACGTGAAATGAATTAGTGTTTCATGTAAGAATTTAGAACTTACTTAGGAGTTTTAAACTTAGCGGGGAATACTATTTATTGACTACCTCAACTTCTGCTAAATGCAGACCTATCTAAAGTGAGAGTTTTATTGTTAAAATATACTCTTCCAATTCATTTGTTTATAAATATGGAAACCTATTTTACTGGGAAAAAAAGTTGGGTAAAAGGCAGGATGTTTTTACCAACTGCCTTTAGTCATACCAACAGTTTATATCACAAAGCATATGTAGCAGAAATTGAGTTTTACATATTGGAGCGAAACATCAATGTTTACATTTGTCCAAAACCACTCCTCTAGTGGCTGCCAAACTGATAACCACTAACGTCAGTTCATACTTAAAGAAACACTAGGATGTCTGGAATAGATATATACTTCTCCTTACTTTAAAAAGGTGTTAAACTCACCCTTTTTCAAGCGCCGCGCTGGTCTTTTTGCAGCTGACTCCACCTCCGTGACTGTGATTATCAAATTTGACGATCTCAGCCAATCCAATCTTTTCCATAGGAAGGTATTAGTAGGCTAATGCCGTGCTGCGCCAGTCAGCATCTCCTCGTAGTGATGCATTGGTTCAATGCATCTCTATGAGGAATGTTCAGCACCTGTATGCAAAACTGTGCAGCACTAACCCATGAAGCACCTCTAGTGTCCGTCTGAGTGACTGCACCTAGAGGTGTTACTAGGAAGTAATGTAAACACTGCCTTTGATCTGAAAAGTCAGTGCTTACATTAAATAGCCTGCAGGGACTTACCATACTTACCAAAACCACTACATTAAGCTGAAGTTCGTCTGGTGACTATAGTGTCTCTTTAAGATATTTTCAAAATTTATGTTCTGCATTTTCACACAGCTCATGGCGACCCTGAACATGTAGGGGAGGAGCTGCTAATAGTAAAAACCTCTAATGGCTATCTGAGTGGCAGCCAGTACAAGTGCCCTCAGGGGCAAATGCAAACACTGTCTTTTCATCGAAAAGGCAGTGTTTGCAAAAAGGGGCTGCAGTTTCTTTGCCCCAAACCACTACATTAAGCTATAGTGCTTCTGGTGCTTAGTGTCCTTTAACACAAGTTGTAGGTGATTTTCATTGGTTTATTGAGTAGTGTAATTTTCAGAGAAGTGATTATAAGAAATTATATTCTCATTCATAAAAAAAAATAATCTGTGTTTCTAATTTCCTATTTTCTTGCTTTGTTTATTGCTTTAGGTAATTGAACTTCACATTATGTTCTGCTTTGAAATGCCACAGGAATTTTAAATGCCACAGGAATTAGTTCAGGCACCCTGAGCTAATTCCAACCACGCAGTGCTAACAGAACACATTACAGCACGTGAAAATGCTCAGCAGTCCCACCAGGTGTTTACCTGATCTGCTCTTTGTTGATTCTTTCTGTTGGTGGTGTATGATACACAACAAAAAATCTTTAAAGAGGAACCATCATTTTTCTGTAATACTTTAAAATCACCAATACATTAAAGGACCACTATAGGAACCCAGGCCATCTTAGCTCAATTAAGTGGTCTGGGTGCCAGGTCCCTCTAGTTTTAACCCTGCAGCTGAAAACATAGCAGTTTCAGAGAAACTGCTATGTTTCAACTGAGGTTAATCCTGCCTCTAGTGGCTGTCTCAATGACAGCTGCTAGAGGCGCTTCCACGATTCTCACTGTGAATATCACTGTGAAAAATGGCCGGTTTTAATGCGCGCGCGGCTCTTGCCACTCATGCGCATTCAGAGCTGACGTCGGCAGAGGGAGGAGAGTTCCCCAGCGCTGAGGGAGCCCGGCGCTGGAGAAAGGTAAGTGACTGAAGGGATTTTAACCCCTTTAGCCCAGCGGGAGGGGGTCTCTGAGGAGTGGGTGGGACCTAATGACCCTATAGTTCCAAGAAAACAAGTTTGTTTTCCTGGCACTAAAGTGGTCCTTTAAGTAAAATAGTTGTGTGGATAAGCAAACATTAAAGCAACACTGGACACCGTACCAACTTAATTTCAATTTCAATTATTGTGCCTCGAGGTCCTACGCATAATTGTACCATATGGGGTTAAACCGCTTACAACTGTTGATGGCACCCGTCAGCTCAACCTCTATTCTCCAAGACTTCGATGAGCCTTCGACTGGACACCAGTGATAGGCTGAGAACTTCGGCTTACCACGGGTACCCTTATTGAAACATAAATGTTTGTCAGTAGAATAGGGGCCGAGCTGGTGGGTGCTGTCTATTCAACATTGGGGCTAAACGGTTCTTTAACATTGTGCTGCCTGGAGTATTCTTCTAAACTACAGTTCTCTATTAACTATGACGTGTTTTTCCACAGGTTCCCTGTTCAAGGGCGGATGTGTTTGCCAGCAAACAGCTTTCCATGGTAGAGAAGAGGATACTAATGAAATTCCTGACATTCTGTGCAGACTATGAGCAGCATGTTGAAGAATATGAAGGTAGGACATTATGTGTATTTGTCTAAAAAAATAAACCTTGTGTCCTTAACAGTAAAGTGTATGTAAAAAGAGGAAACAATAATAGAGGAACAAATGTTGGATAAAAGTCATAAGTCTGAATGGCCACACTTTATTAAATGATATTCACAACTGTCACCAGAATTTTCTTATCCATTTTTTATGATAAGAATGTTTGCAGCATGTAATGAAAAGATATGATGTTTTTGAAATATGTAAAAATACCTAAAAATCAGGTTCTTTCTTTTACAGAACACTAGATCCCTCTGCCATATTCACACACCTTTGTTGGCACTTAAGTAGAATCACTCCCTGCACAAAACGGTGATGTTATCAGCCATCACTCTGTGGGGTCTGCCAGGTCCGAATTTCGACCACCTTGCCAATTCTCAGATTTACTAAAGCAAAGTGTGGTCAGAATTCGGTCGGTCCAACCGATTCTGTAACATTGATTCGGATGAGCAAATCAATGTTTTTTCAAACTCATCTGTTGACACTGTTGCACATAGAAGGCTTATCAATAAACTGCAGTCTTTAAGTTTGGATTCCAATATTTTTGAATGGGTGAGGCAGTGGCTGAGTGATAGGCAACAGAGGGTTGTAGTTAATGGAATATATTCGAAGCTTGGACTTGTCACCAGTGGGGTACCTCAGGGATCTGTACTTGGACTCATTCTCTTTAATATTTTTATTAGTGATATTGCAGAAGGTCTTGATGGTAAGGTATGTCTTTTTGCTGATGATACTAAGATATGTAACAGGGTTGATGTTCCAGGAGGGATAAGCCAAATGACAAATGATTTAGGTAAACTAGAAAAATGGTCAGAATTGTGGCAACTGACATTTAATGTGGATAAGTGCAAGATAATGCATCTTGGACGTAAAAACCCAAGGGCAGAGTACAGAATATTTGATAGAGTCCTAACCTCAACATATGAGGAAAGGGATTTAGGGGTGATTATTTCTGATGACTTAAAGGTAGGCAGACAATGTAATAGAGCAGCAGGAAATGCTAGCAGAATGCTTGGTTGTATAGGGAGAGGTATTAGCAGTAGAAAGAGGGAAGTGCTCATGCCATTGTACAGAACACTGGTGAGACCTCACTTGGAGTATTGTACACAGTACTGGAGACCGTATCTTCAGAAGGATATTGATACCTTAGAGAGGGTTCAGAGAAGGGCTACTAAACTGGTTCATGGATTGCGGGATAAAACTTACCAGGAAAGGTTAAAGGATCTTAACATCTATAGCTTGGAGGAAAGACGAGACAGGGGGGATATGATAGAAACATTTAAATATATAAAGGGAATCAACACAGTAAAGGAGGAGACTATATTTAAAAGAAGAAAAACTACCACAACAAGAGGACATAGTCTTAAATTAGAGGGACAAAGGTTTAAAAATAATATCAGGAAGTATTACTTTACTGAGAGGGTAGTGGATGCATGGAATAGCCTTCCAGCTGAAGTGGTAGAGGTTAACACAGTAAAGGAGTTTAAGCATGCGTGGGATAGGCATAAGGCTATCCTAACTATAAGATAAGGCTAGGGACTAATGAAAGTATTTAGAAAATTGGGCAGACTATATGGGCCGAATGGTTCTTATCTGCCGTCACATTCTATGTTTCTATGTTTCTACAGCAGCAGAATCGCAAATTATCATTCACTTGCTATTTGCAAGTAAGTCATTTGAAGAACTATTTGCCCGCTTACAGCGCTAGCAGGCAGATAGTTAAATACCCTCGGAATGGGGGATAAAAACTAGCAACTCGATAGCAGTGGTCACTAGTTTCCATGTTTATGTTGTAAAATGTCTCCATTAGAGCAACATGGGGGTCTTATTGATCCCCATAGAATTTTTATTTACACTTTTTTTTTATATATATAAAATGTTGGACACACCTGATCCCAACCCAAACCTGTCATAACCTAAAACAGGTCCTACAAAACCAAACATACAATTTATCAGAAAGTTCCCAAAAGTAATATCATATATTCTGTTGCTTTTCTTTGATCCGATTAGCCTGCTGTTAGAATGTGTCCCCGAACATGGCAATCCTTGTGACAATGACACACTTGCCTTTATTGCCACCTGTTAGAGGGTTCTTCTGCTCTTCCCTGTCACGTGATGCTTGGCATTGATCTTTGTGACAAATAATTGTCAGTTGAGGTGAAAGGGAAACCTTTTAAATCTGAAACAACACATCTAGTTAAAATTCTATGAACACAAATAGATGATGTTTGTTGTACTATGAGTTTATGTAAAACTGTGTGTACCATGATAGGTAGACTTAATGTAAATAGTTACATCAGCTAACAATTACAGTTTTGTGATAGAAAAATATAAATTTCATTTGTTTGTTACAAGGATGAATGTATATATTAGAGTCCTTGCCGTATTTAAACCTTCCCATTTCCAGCAAGACTTTCTATTCTTTGCAAACTTTCTTATACCTATGATTACTTTATTCTTATTCTCTTTTACAGATCACAAAGAAAGTACATTTTCTGAGTTTTTAAAAGTTAAACGTTTAACACCAAATTTGCAGCACTTTATCCTGTATTCTATCGCCATGGTGTCAACAACTGCTAACACTGAAGATGGATTGAAAGCGACACAACATTTTCTGCGGTGCCTTGGGTGCTATGGCAACACACCTTTCCTCTTCCCCCTGTATGGTCTCGGGGAGCTTCCCCAGTGCTTTTGCAGGTAAGTCTAACTTATTGCAAAAAAGAAAGAATTAGAACTCTGAGAACGGACAAAAGCTTAGAGTAAACTCTAATAGCTTGCCCTTCGGTACAGCCACGCTCAGGTCTCAAAATAGTTATTTACTAAAGTGGGAATTGTCAGGATGTCAAAGTGAATTATGGCTTTTAGACCAAAATAGACGAACTGGAAGCACCGCTGACTTGGAGAATTTTTCAAATTCCGCTCTTTTGGCATGAAATATGAAATTTCCTCTGAATTCTAAACAATTTTCCATTTAGTAAATAACCCTGTAAATCAAACCTTGAGAATCTAAATTAAGATAAACTGTCTGAAAACGAAGTTATTAGAATTGTTGTTATAGAAAGTGCATACCAGGGGTGTGTGCATGTACTCACCCTGATTGCATTCTACGGAACTATATAAATGTACAAAAAATGGATATCAAATCAAATGTTGCTGTTTCACTGCTTTCTTGAGTATGAAGCACCTCTAGTGGCTGTCGGGAATATGGCACTAGAGGTGTATTAACACTGCAATGTAGAAATTGCTGTTTCTGCAAAAATGCAGTGTTTTAGATTGTAGGGTTAAAATAATGAGGCCTCTGCACTCAGACCACTTGATTGAGATAAAGTGGTCTCGGTGATTTTAGTGGTTCTATAAACCAGCAGAAACGTCCCCATTCTTCATTTAAATCTGCTTACCTTTCCCATTATATTTCCATTGTGTGAAAGTGCACATTGTTTTTACGGTAGAACCATCTCATGAATGTATTATTGGAAACTGAAAAGGAAATTTACCCAAGATGGGCTCATATTGACATTAATAGTGTGCCATCTTGGCTGTATGCTAAGGAAGAATGTCTCTGAATCACATAAGGAATGATTAGAAATTTAAGTTGATTTCCACGAAGTGGTTAGGCAGTGCATTTCATAGGGAAAATTATATTCAGCAGAATAGAACCATATATTAAAAAAACAACAGTAACAATGGCTAGCTTTAACTCAAATATGACAGATCCACTTTATTGGAATCATATACGAAATCTTTCCTGTACTCCATACTCTCATGCAGCTACCGTCTAATCTGATATTGTTCAATAGACACACGGTGGTCATCCACAAGGAATGTGTCCTCGGAATTTCTTAATGGGAACTATGTGGTAGGTGTGATGGTCAGGTAACTTGAGAAACAGCTACATTCTTGACCTCAGATTTGGAGTTTGAGACAAAGCTCTGTGATTATAGTTCTCTTTGAACTCTTGAAATTGGACTAAGTTTCTTAAGATCATACTGGGTCTAAAGGGGAAGGAATCCTGTCTCAGTAAAATATCAGAAGGTTTTTTTTAGATTTTTGTAATTGGGACTTGCAAAGCTTGCACAAATCTCTTCCATCTATTGACAATATAACTGTTCATAACTTGACTCCGAGTACAGAGAAATCAACAACATTTTGAAATATATTCCCGTTCTTACAGCAGTTGGCATCCTAGATCCTAAGCATCTTTCATAAAGTCTTGTTAGGAAAATAATAACCATCTAGTTGTCAGGTCTTGTGAATGTGATTCAAAGTCACTCGTGCACTGCGTTTTAGATAGTGATCCCATTATTTTGTCCCCATATGAGGCAGGGTTTTAAACTTCAACTTGCCAAATAGGAGGATGCAATAAACGGTTCAATATTAAAAATAAAGCAGTGCTGGTCCTGCTTTGAATATGTTGCCAGAATCATGGACAGAATGGGAATGAAGGTTGCTTTGCATCTTTCCAGATGGTTTGCCCTGAGGTGGGTACGTGCCTTTTTTTTTTTTTTGCCTATAGAATGATGTCCCGATGGCAACTCTTTGGACCTGGTTTTTGGTGCAGCATTTTAGGACACTTACTAGTAAGTTGGTACAGAGCTTCCCTGGACAGTAAACTCTAGTTGGCAGTAAAACATAAACAGACGAAACTAAATCGATTTAGCAAAGAGAACAAAACATGATTTGTTATGGAGTGTTGCAATTTTTCAAACCAAGGCTGCTGAGGAGGATATGAACAGTAGTGTTGAAGGGACACTATAGTCACAAGAACAACTACAGCTTATTGTATTTGTTCTGGTGAGTAAAATCATTCCCTTCAGGCTTTTTTCAGTATACAACCCCTTTTCAGAGAAAATGCAGTGTTTACATTACAGCCTAGTGATAACTCCACTTGTCACTCCTCAGATGGCTACTAGAGGTGCTCTCTGGGGCAGTGCTGCACAGTGTCTCACTCCTCAGCATGGAGACACTGAACGTTCCTCATAGAGATGCATTGATTCAATTCATCTCTATGAGGAGGTGTTGATTGGCCAAGGCTGTGTTTGGTTTGTGCTGTCTCTGCCCCTAATTTGTCTCCTTGTCAGTCTCAGCCAATCCTATGTGAAATCATTGTGATTGACTCAGAACACAACTTCTGAAGATGTCAGCCAAACAGGCAGATCAGGTGCAGAGGCAGCAGCTGCAGACTAGAATACAAGTAAGATTTTGTTATATTTAGGGAGGCAAGGGGTGTGGTCAGGGAGGCTAGATTGTGTTTTTAACACTATAGGGTCAGGAATACATGTTTGTGTTCCTGACCCTATAGTGTTTTTTGATGTGATGGGATTGCCTCATAGTAGATAGTCGATTAGATGGGTAGGCTCTGATCTGATCCTTACCTCTCTTCCTGGCCTTTCTTTCTGTTTGTTGATTTGCTCTCTCTTTTTATGAGTGGTTCTGAATGAAACTGTACCACATTGCAAGAGAATCCGCTGAATCCATACAAAGCAACACAATGGTCATCAAAACCACAGACAAGTCGGTGCTGTAGTTATAGTGGAGAAAGGTGACAAAACATGAGAGGCTATAAAAAAAAAACTAATACAGGGGAAAGAAATATCATGAAATAAAAATATTGCCAAACCTCTTGTGTTTCCGACAAATCCCCAGGATTTACATCTTTTGCAGTGAGAGGAAGCGATTGAATCTGATCAGCCAATCCTAGCCATCCCATTTAACACTCTACAGTAGCTTCATGAATATAAATGTGATTGTTGTTTGAAACCTATGAGGGTGACTGTCAGAGGAGGTGAGGGAGTGACCTACATAGCATGCAGCGGTCTCGTAGGGACATTCAATGCATGATTTGTGCTGGATGGGTTGCATAACAAGAGGATGACTAGAGCCCTAGTATTGAGTTCTGGAACGTGGATTGTAACATAAATAGGGGCATAAATTCTAGGGATGAAAATTAAATTTTGCCTCTTTATAAATCACTGGTAAGACCACACCTTGAATATGCTGTGCAATTCTGGGCACCTGTTCTAAAGAAGGATATCATGGCACGAGAAAAAGTGCAAAGACGAGCTACAAAATTGATAAAAGGAAAGGAGCATTTTAGTTCCGAAGAACTGTTAAAGAATTTAAATATCTATAGTTTGGAAAAAAAACGGTGCCTCAGAGGGGATATGATAACATTATAAATATATTCGGGGCCAGTACAAACCATTATCTGGAAATCTATTCATAAACAGGGCTATACATAGGACACAAGGTCACACATTTAGGCTGGAAGAAAGGAGATTTCATGTAAGGCAAAGAAATGTGTTTTTTTTTACAATGAGAGCAATAAGGATATGGAATTCTCTGCCTGAAGAGGTGGTTTTATCAGAGTCCTTACAGACATTTAAACAGCAATTGGATGAATACTTTCAAAAACACAACACAATTAGTGGGGTAATAGCTGCTTGATCCAAGGAGATATATGACTGCTATTTTGGGGTCAAGAAGGAATTTGTTCCTAGTTTGTTAGTTTAATTGGAAGCGCATCAGACTCTGTTTTTTGCCTTCTTTTGTATCAACAGCAAATACATATGTGAGGAAGACTGTACTTGATGGACGCAAGTCTCTTTTGAGCTATCTAACTATGTAACGTGAACAGCGCTCCCTGAAATTGTGCTGCCCCTCCATTCTATACTTTTTTTTGTTTTAAGGGGAGGTGTTGTTGGGTTTGGCAAGGTAGCCGGTTCAGCTCTTCTGCAACTTTATTTCAACATGGCAACACCGGCTGAGTAGCTCTGCAGGTAAGGTGCTCATAATCACAGCTGAATATGGCTGTAGTGGCAACCTGGCCTTGCTATCAGAGCCGAGAGCCGATTTAATGAATTCCTACAATGGAAATTCAATTGTTGCATAAGAATTATACCCCCTCCCCGTGCCAGGACATATTAAATATAGGAGCCTAACTGAAACATTTTATTTTAATAGAGCAACTTGAATCACCGTGTATCTGCTGTTTTATCTCCCGTATTATTCGATCATCAATTAGTGCCAACAAATAGTGTGCAGAAATTGAAGGTTGGCTGCTCGTTTAACCCGTACAAACATCTGATTTCTGATTCTACCTAAAAATTCTATCTTGAACTCCCGAACGTGACATGTCGGTGGGTTTTATTGCCTTGCGGATAATGAACAATATTCCCTGACTATTGTTTAGTATGTATACTAAAGTGGTGACTGCAGAACTAATAGATCATACCTTACAGCTTTTATCGCCAGGTTATCAGAATAAGGTGTCGTTTGCCCTGTGATTTCTAACCACCGTCCCACATTCTGTTTTAATGTAAACCTCTTAAGCGATGCTAGCAGCCAGTTACTCTTTGTGTTCTCATCAAGGCTACTGTTATAAATGGCACGCATGCATATTTATGTGTATGATTCAAAGACATTTGGAAGTCACATCCTTGCATTATAAATGTATCCTGCATAAACAGAATAATGCTTCAGGACCACCAAAGATGTGCAACTTGCAAAAATTTCCCATATCATTTAACCCTTTGCTATACTTGACCACGGTAATTCCGTTGATTAAATTGTGGAAACAATCTCGTTTATTAGAAGTAACTTTTGTTCAACCTTTTACATTTTTAGCAAGGTGTTGCTGTAGCTGCTTGCTGTGTGCATTAAATCAGAGGGTTCGTATACTCTGTCTAAAAAGTATGGATCTATAAAAATTACACAACACAGATAAGAGGAAAAATAAAGTTTTGGGCTTGTTTAGCCCATAACGTGCTCAGTCTGCGAACTCTATAAAAGTTATCAAGTTCTGGCTCATCCAAATCAAGTGTAATTACATTCACACAATTTAATTTAGACTCTATATATAGATTTAGACTCTCCTGAAATGGAGATTAATATACCTGCCAAGAATAACCAATTGTGTATTGTCTTATTTGCACACCATCAGTGAGGGACTTGAGATTAATATGTAATGCATAACTTTGGTCCTGTCAAAACTGGGATGCTTTGACGTAATTGGCAGGTTTAGTATTTTTATGTCCAACTACGTGTTTTCATGGCCATAATATAGTACTAAAACTCCAATGTTCAATGTTTTGTGTTATGTTTACAGATCCATAGCTTATTTAATATGGTATGTACCGAACCTAACTCCTTATTAATACTTAATTTGTTGGGCCACAAAAAAATTCTATTTAATAGTCAAGGTTGGCAACAGAGTGTATGAAATTAAAACACTACAAAATATTAGAAAGAAAATAACAATAGGTGTATGAGCCACCCAAAATGAAGAGAGGTCTCTCTATAGATAGTCCTTAAAGCTGCATCATCACAGAGCCAGAAAAATGGCTCCGATAAATGTGAGCATAAAAAACCCCAAAACATAAGACTTAATTTTCCTTGCATTATTTTTTTTTTTATTTATTATTATTTTTATATATATATATCTTTCCCAGAAAGGTACACTAGTATTTATTTTGAAGACCTATCATCATGCTGAAAAATATACTAGTACTTTTGTCTGTTGTTTTTATGTAAAATACTAGGCTACAATAGCTAATCGTGAAATAAAGTGCATTGCATTTATGGGCACAATGAATGTAAAGTCTCTTAAAACTTAACTTTGGCAATAAATGCATATATTATACATAGAAATTTTGATAGTCTTGTGATTACGGAGTATTGCGGGACTGTTGTTCGGATTTATGGACCAGGCGGAGGAATCAAAGGTATTTCACAAAGTATTAAAAGCCTTCGGGTGAAAGGGCTAGAAGAGAAAAGGGGAAAAACTCAATCAAGAAAACTGCCACTGATCCAAATTTTACCAACCGAAATATGTACAGAGGGTAAGGAGGCTTTGTGTGAAATCTTGTATACCTGAAGACGTCGATCATCTGAAGATTTTTGTTTACTTCTTGTTTTGTTTTTGTTTTTTTGTAGATGACACTTTTCTTATTAAATGATCATTTCTGTTTGGATGTATAACCTTTTTGGATTGGCACTATCTTCCTCTTTTCCCCTTCTTCTCTACCTTGCTATTCTTTGATCATTCTGACATTTTCCTCCGTATACCTACACGGTCTTTAAATAGAGGGTTAGTGCAAATTGCACTACCAAGCGGCATTGTAAGATGTGTGGTTGTGAGAGTGTTGGGGCCTACCAACTGTAAGCCTGTTGTAGCAACCCAGATTGAATGAGTTTGCATTTGCTAATGCAGAAGTGTAGGGAGGGGGTCTTGTTTTTTTCTTTTTCTTTTTTTTTTTTAATTACTTCAAAATTGTTTAACAGAAAACCTGGGATGGTGCTTGGTGATTCATAGCACCATAACTACTACAATCTGCTATACTGGTTAGGGTGCCTGTAATGCCAGGCAGCAGCGATTTTGACTGCGATTTTCTTGCTGTTTTGTTTGTTTTCCCCAGAGGAGAGAGATTCACTTGGGATAAAGAGGAGGAAGGTGGTATGATCTATCATTCTGAAGCCTGCTCTCCTGTGATGGATGGATAGATTGCGAAAGTAACTCAATAATCTTCATTTTTTTTTTCCAGGTTATTCACAGATCAGTGAACATTATCGTTAATAAAGCTAAAGAATGCTCCTATGCCCTTGTACATGTTGTTTCTCAGACTACTGCGGGAGAAGACTTTTAATTTCAAAACCGCATTCTCATAAGAAAATGAATAGATCAGCATATTTACTTGTGTTTGCAGGTGTGTGTTTGGAAATGTGAATGTATTAAGGTGTGTGTGTGTGTGTGTGTGTGTATATATATGTAGGTATGTATCTATCTACAAAAGAGGATGCATGACAGTGAATCATGTATTGAAATAATATACGTACAAGACTTATGAAGACGTAATAAAATATGAGCAACATTAATTTTTTTCCCCCGCAAAACACGCTTCAGCTTTATGTATCTTTTTTATATTGCATGACTTTTTGTAAAGTAAAATTTGGCTAGGGTTTCTTTAATTGTAAGGTACACCGAGGGCAGTGTTAGGCAACCTTCGGCACGCCATATGATGTGGACTACATCTCAGGCTAATACTTTGCCAGCATTATTGGTGTAAGAGCATTATGGGAGATGTAGTTCAAAACATCTGGAGTGCCAAAACTTGCCTAACCCTGCCCTAGGACATACATTCCTGTGCAGTACCTGCTATTTAAGTCCTCCCTCCTGCCCCTCTCTCTTTTAGTGAGCTAGAGAGTTATACTGTCTGTCTCCCTAACCACTCTCTTGGCATACCAATAAGGGGAGAGGGGACAAATTAATGATGGCTCCTGTTACTCAGAGTAGCACCAACTATTCTTGGGCTCAACAGAACGTGAGTGCACTGCACAGTGTCAGTCACATTATTTGATGCAGTTTTATTTGGTATAGTTTTCAACATTTCTCCATTTGTTACATCTACACGGGGAACTACATACATTGGTTAATCCCTCTCCTTTTTGTTTTGTTCATATTATTTTCACCTTGATCACATTCCAGATATTTTTATCTAAAGATGATGCGTATATCACAACCAGCATTACTGTAACTTAACACGTTTCTCCAATCTTGTGCAAGCCTGGAGTGAGCTCCTTTAAGTGAGACACTAAAAGTTCTAAGTAATACCCACATAGTTTGTATTTTGTTTTTGTGACTTATTGAAGTCCCTTTTAACTGACCATCAGCAAATGAAAAAAGCAAAACCGCCCGAGACGCTTCACGCTATATGTTTAAAAATAAGCTGAGAGAGTAATGTATCGAGTCAGGCATTTTCATGCCTTCCGGCGTCTGTCTTCTTTGATCTTTCCCCGAAGGCTTCTTGTGCCAAGTGTGCAGGAATCATCTCTAGCAAACAGAGCTGAGAAAAATCTATATCTATCATTACAAATAAACTGTCATTTAAGCAGAAACCATTCATTCACATTTTCTGGCTGCGCGTTTGGGGAAAATGGAATTGGAAAATCGACTTTAAATCAGTGGTTGCTCAAAGGTAGCTTTCTTTCTGGCAGAGCATTATGGGAGTTGTAGTATGGGGGATGGGCTACTTTGTTACCACCTCTTGTTCTTATTGAAAATGTCAGTAAACAAGATTTTATTATTTTTGCTTCTTTATGTATCTTTTTGATCGTTAAAATTTCACGTTGATCTCTTTGCAGCTTGACGTTTTGTTCTGTAGGACTTAGATGTAAGATTGCAAGTATTTTTTATTTAATTTTTTAAATAATTTAGAAATTTGTATCCGATAAGATTTAGAACATTCGCATTATAGGAAATTGAAAAGTATACTGTGCTAGTAAAAAAAAGTTTTACGTTTCCGAAAGGATTTTTCTTTTCGATTCTTTTACTGACTACCTGCAGTGATCTGAAAGAAAAGCCACATTGGCATCAGCACAACTACACATGAATTATGACAACAGTGAATATGATGCAACAGGCTCTTACAGTTGTGCAAAAAATAGAAATATATAAAAATAAAAAAGAATTGCTACCATCTATGTGTACATTTCATTCACATTTACACAACAATATAAAACAAATAGTTCTTAACTGTGTGGCTACACAGCTCTTTTGTTCTTTCCAATTTAGGGAACGTATTATACCCTATAGCACTCCAGTATTGACTGGGGTGGGTGAATGTACCACACAGTTACCGTTCTATTTACATGTAAAATCGAAACAAGTCTGGTATATTCTCATTTTAGAGAAGACAAACCATTTTGGTTTCTCATCTGTTGTACTGGCCCAAAGATTCAGATCGTATTTAAACATTGGCCTTGTATTTCTGAACAGCCTGTGCTTGATTGTATGTGTTTACCAATTCAATCATAACAGTTCGAAAATATTGTTCACATATTCACAGGTTTTTTTTTTTTAAGTACATTATGATATTTATTGTCATTTTTTGTTGTTTTGTTTTTAAGGCTTACTATTGCAATCACTATCATTGTCTGCTTAGTTTAGATAAACATGTTGAAAGATTAGAAAACATCAGGAAGATTATTTATCCACCAGCATTTACATATTTCAGATTCTTATTTCTTTTTTTTTTTTTAAATTCTTTATTTATTCCAGTACAAGACATCACAAGCAATTCACATACATCAACTCGTCGATCAGCATAAATAAGCACATACACCGAGATTATAGCACTTTACATCCGCAAAATGAATTAACAATCAAGGTCACCCAAATCCCGCCATTAGAGATCACTAAGTATCAGCATGTTTCCGATCTCCTTAGTGGACCGCAGTCCAAAGTAAGCTTGGATATCCAGTCTGGGTTTTTTACAATATATAAAACAGAAAACTGATAACAGACATTACAGAAAGACCGCGTTAATAAAGCAAAGAGGATAATAGGGAGAAAACACCCATACACTGTGTAAGAAGTATAGCCTATCCCCCCACCTTTCCGGTATTCCCTATATATTGCCCACATGTGCGGTCGTGGCCAAAAAAAAATAAAAAATAAAAATAAAATAAAGATTTAAAATTTTTAACAGTGAATAAGAAAGAAATAGTGTAAGGTGCCTCGAGAGTCCGAGGACTTAGAAAAAGAGAACAAAGGGATAGAAAAGGGGGGGAGATGGGGGGGGGGGTCGGCCGAGAAATATTGCCCAATAAAAAGGTGATTAAGAAAGTTTTCGAATTTGCCTCCCGTCCCTCTCAGGAGGCAACGTTAGCTTTCCCTGTGACCAGCTCAAGGAACTATAACCCGCCGCCCTTCATATATTACCTTATAAACTCAAGTGGGGACCCTAAATCTCCCTTCCCAACTCAGGTGTTTGCAGTGCTATTAATCCAGGGATCCCAGATTTTATCAAATTTCTTCTGGGTCCCTCTGACCTGAGCCGTTAGCTTATCCATCAGGAAAGTATCTTTGATTTTCTGTTTGATCATCGCAATGGTAGGTGATCTACTCTGCAGCCATACCTGCGCCAGCGCTCTTCTGGCAGCCAGGTTTATTTTGTGAACGAGTGCTTGTTCCGTTTTTGTCCAGCCATCCATGGATCTAGATAATAAGTACACCCATGGATCTAATTTTACCTCTCTGCCAAAAACTTCTCGCTGCAAAGCCGCAATCCGTTTCCAATAGGTTTGTGCCTCTACGCAATCCCACCACATGTGCATATAAGTACCCCTTAGACCACAGCCCCTCCAGCATAGGTCTGATGGGTTTACACCCATTCGGCACAGTTTCACTGGGGTGGCATACCACCTAAACATTGTCTTGTAAGACTGTTCCTGCAAGGAAACGCACACCGAAGACTTTGCAGCCGCCTCCCAGATATCTTGCCATTCTATACCCTCCAATACCTCATTGAGATCAGCCTCCCACTGGTCCGTATACACGAGATCGCCCCATTCCAGAGTATGTGAGCTCAAATGAGAGTACAAACAAGAAATGAGGCCTGGCGGGAACTGTTCCTCCTTGCACATCTTTTCGAAGAAAGTCAATGGAGTCAGTGCTGCTGCTTTGATCCGGGGATCCCTGGCAAAATCCCTAAGCTGGAGATACCGAAAATAGTCACAGGGACGTAGCGGAGCTCTGCTACGTAACGCATCAAATGTGATAAAGGAGCCATTTTCAAACAATTCGCATAGTCTTTGCAAACCCACGTTCTCAATACCCTTGAAATCTCGGGGATACAAGCCCGGCAGAAATGCCTTGTTTCTTAAGAAAGGGGACATGGGCGATGGGGCAGAGGTCAGTCCATATTTGACGGCAGCAGCGTCCCAGATCCCAAGGGAACTGTGTATCGTTGGGCACATCACTTGATCAATAGGTCTTTGTTCTTTAGGGGTCCAAATAAGGAATTGGGGCATGTCCTGGCCCATCATAGAGGTTTCCAAGTCCACCCACCTCCTTTCCCCCGGGGGAGAGTGCCACAAAGCTATTTGAGCCAACTGTGCCGCTGCGTAATAATAGTAAAGGTTCGGGAGGCCCAGGCCACCCCTATCCTTAGCTCTGTATAGGACGTTGCGAGATATTCTATGTCGCCTATTCTGCCAGACAAACCTGCCTATACAGATTCTTATTTCTAAAGCCTCTAGAACAGTATAGATTTTGGCGTTTCCATTAATTTAAAGTAATGTTCATTATAATAACTACACTACGGAATTTCCTTAAAGAGAACGTAACTTTTAAAGCCCGGTTTGAGATATAAACGGACATGCTTGTGTCGAAAAGTCCTATTCCTTCCGAGTTTCCCCATTTATATTGTCATGACACTTAAAAAAAATAATAATGCACCTCTTGTACGCATCAATTAATATATTAACTTGCAATATGTTTGTCTCTTTTAAAGAATGAGTGAGAACTCGTAAGGCTGTACAATACACTGTTTTGTTTTGTTTTTTTCCTTGGCATGTTTTCAAGGGAAACAATGTTAATCTGTTTAGATCAGAAAGCATGAGTTCTTTGAACCTACAGAAATTTTCCTGAAAAGTACTCTGGAGTCCTAGATTTTGTGATTGTTACTATTTAGCATGTGTATTTCATGACCACAATCAGAGACATAAAAATACATATACAATTTACAGCTTTTGAATGAGATTTATCTAACAAAAGACATTTTTGGAATTATTTCCAAGCCCTCCTCAATCAATGACCACATTCTTCTCGCCGACATGTTCTGTCCTTTTTTTTTTTTTTTTCTGTCAGTGGTATTTTTTTGGACAAAGGTTTAAAATTCAGGACTGTTCCTAAAAATGTAATAGCTATATGGTAATTTTTATATATGCACACCTAATCAAACATGCGTGTATATGTAGCATAGAATGCAGTGTGTGAGATTTCTGAATTCTTTTGACCATGTCAAGGGATGAAATGTGTGCGTGATTGGTGGCAGAACACACTGAGATGGCATTCTGCGCGCCGCGCTTATGCCACTGCCTTCTCAACAGATGCGTCAAGCCCGAAGCCTATTTTCTTTCCTGTTACATTAGTGTTTAATTAAAGAAAACAACTAGTTGCAGGCATTTACTTTCTGTGAAACGTAATGAAGATTTATTTTGGGAGTGACCTTCAATGTATTAGCTGAAACAGTAATCAGCAAAATTAATAGAATAATCAAATTATACACAAACTCATAAATCATCTTGAGTATCGCTGTCAGGAGTTCAGCCTTTAATGGGGCCTATTGTTTTGCAGCTGTATTAAAAATTACAACTGCTGATTCTGGCTTTGATAGAAACTGAAATGGCATTTAAAGGCTACGCAAGATAGACCTAACAGGCCAAACATTTTCACAACTGTTAATTTAGCCGTAATATGATGTGAAGTCACCGGGGCAAAGTTGAAGCGGAGTACACAGTAATTCTGTCTTTCAGCAAAACTCTGCTCATTGTTGGTGACAGCCGCAAGTTAATTAGAGTGCAGAATATCAGTTTAACCGTCTGTCGTTTGGGGTTAATGGCATCAAAGCCTTACCTGGTACTTCAGCTGTGGCCAAATCAAACTGAATAGTCTATTGTGTCCAGAAATTACTATGAATTCTCCCTGACTTTGTCACTACTACGTATCAGAATGATCATTCGATTAGATTTGTCCTTTCTTTCTTTTTTTCTTTTTTTTTTTTTTTCTGGTGTGGTCCTTTACAGTTAATGCTCCCATAGAAAATCATCCTTTTAAGCTTCAACATGCCGCAGAGCCTTTTCTCCTGTCACATATCGATAGCAATCAGTTGTTCTGTGTGTTTGCAGCGTACGTTACACCTCGCCGCTGTCAACGCCACGTTCTACAATTCTATCTCTTCAGCAGACAACAGGCTTTCGTGCAGTCAAGCATCACAGCTCTTACAAGCTTATTTGCAATACTAGTCTCCTAGAAATATGATAAGAAGAAGACATTAGGGGATTATAGCTGGTTGTTTTTGAAAATACATTTGAAGTGGCAATTGAATATTTTAAATACTAGTCTTTATTGTATAATCAGATTTGTGTTTTGTCTTTAAAAAAAAATATAATCTTTAACTATGGAAAACACAAGTTGGCAGAAGATATGTGGGTTAAAAAAAAGTTTAATTTGCACTTTGGTAAACCACATGCAACAGCACCTCTGCTACTAAAATGGATGCCAATACATTACTTTGAACTTTTTACTAAAAAATAAATACATAATCCATTGGTCTGCTTAATCTTTTATACATTCAGAAATTTAGAAAAATCTTATATAAGTCAGGCATAAAGTGCCATTTTTCTGTGACTTATTTAGGATCAGAGTGAAACATAGAAAAAGTAAGTAAGTCTCAAAACGTGGATCAGCACTCATTGCAGACTTTAAAGAGGATTTCCATGAGCCTCTAAACGATCCACTAACTGGCCAAATAAGAGAGTAAGTGGTCCTGCACTCCTCTATATATTCCTTTTATTGTGCACTCCTGCATCAACGTTTTGATAGGGTCTTTGTCAAGTCATAAAGGGAAAACAGCCTAATTTGTTGACATTTACTTTTAATTCCTGGCAGTGCTCACTTTAGTAAATAATTGTGTTAGAAACATGTATGTCAATTCTTCATTATTCTTTGTAGTAATTATTTGATCAATGGTCAATGACACACACCTAGTATTTAACTAATGAAAAGTATTGTTTGAAGTATATAAAAATGACTTCCCTTGATTGCAATACATCCCTTGACAGCACTTCTTCTACAGTGATGCCCTTTTAATCCGGAAGCAGTTATAGCATCTGCGCATGTAGATCTGTTTGCGGTAGTTTTCGTTAATGAACAAGGTTATATAAACTGCTTGTGCAATTTAACAGAAGTCAGAGAGGTCGCACAATCGGCTTTGTTTTTCTTTTTCTCTTGTTGCAAGCATGCAACGTCACTGCTGTTGTACTTGAATCTTAAAATAGAGCAAAATACAATGTGCAGCTGCATTTTTCATTTAGCGGTTCACCATTTCCTCTTGCAACTACAAAATCCCTGAATGAAACTATCATGTTTGTTTTCTTTGCCAAAAACCATGCATCTACCATAAGGAAAAACAAACAACTTTATGTATATACAAGAGAGTGACAACTCGGGAGTCTTAAAAAACGAAATAAACCTTATTAAAAAGCAGATCAACATTTCAGTCCAATCCATGAGGTTTTAGCAAGACTTTCTTTGAGTCCCTTGATTATGGTGGAAATAGCACTAGGGCATGTATGTTACTATACATCTTATATATATATATATATATATATCCTTAAACCTATTTCACTTTTTCTCTCCTCTTTTCTAGGATGTGTGCTGTGTTCGGAGGAATCTATTGTCTTCACCATTCCCTGCAGTGCCTGGTAGTTGATGCAGACTCAAATCAGTAAGTGCTTTCTAAGTAACCAGTTTTTATTTACATACTAAATCGTACAATAAATGCTTAAAAAAAAAATAATAATTATCTTGAAAGTACCCTGTTGGTATTAATGACATATCAACCTTGATTAAAAGTAATCTGTGTATTGGTCCTCCGAAATGAAGAAAGTGGGGCCACAGTATAGAAAAGAAATTAATTTCCCAGCAATATTACTACAGCTCCTGATCACCCAGGCTCGGAAGACAAATCATTTCAGCTGCCGGGGGGCTGGCGATGACTGATGTTCGTTTTCCTTGTGGCCTTACCCACTCTAATTGATTTTCATCAGATGACACAAAGCCCTCTCTTATTGCATTTTTAAAAATGGAACACACCTAAAGACTCATCAGATTAATCTCTGCTGATAATGTGTGTCACTCTAAGAGAAAAGACTTTAATGAGTTTTAGGTAAATTGTTGTCATAAACTATCATGCCCTTTTATCCAAGTGCAATCTACTTTGAAGGTTGAATTAACCCTTCCTTTGCTGAAAAGATTATAAATATGGCTGAACAGACGTTATTTATTTTTGTATATTCTCCCTTCCCCCACCCCCCTTTTTCTTTTCTTTTTTTTTTTAATAAGGTCAACACGATTTCAGAATTCCACAGTCCTTTCATGTAGACTGAATAAACTCATTAAAACATTATAGATCCATAGCTCTTTTCATGTTGTGTGAATGGCTATTTTGTTTCTCTATGTTATGGCCTAAGCATCCATGCAGATAGGAGAAAAAAAAATTACCTCCAAAAAAAAAAGAAACCAGCCAGGTTACTTTGCAATAGGTATGTTATATTTCAGGGTGTAAATCAAACACGGTCTATGTGAATGGCTTTTAATAGTTGGAATGACCACCTGCTTGGTACATTGTTCGAATTCCAGGTAAATTAGGTCATTTTAAGCTTTTTGTTATGGTGACAGGTTATTAAACTTGGATTGCGTATCTCAGCGATACATCTCGCCCTCCACATAACCCTTCTACGTCCAGACCAGACTGCCGTTAGGGTGTAGTGTCCCACAGACCCCCCTTTTAGTAATGTAAGTCGGAAAGGAACATTTTTTGAGATCTGTATAGGAATCGTGCAAGGGGAATGGTATTCAGGTATCATGTGAAAGCTGTGATTTCAGATACATGTTGGTTAAATAACAATTATAATTATGTGAAAACCGACTTAACGTAATTCCACTTTGTTGGAAGGTTTCAAATGAACAGTTTAATTTTCAAATCTTTTGCATTACTTTGTGAGTTTAAATTAATCGGACTGCGTTCTTTTTTTCTTTTGCATGTCTGCTTGCCAGCCAGTAGAGAGGTGCAGAAAGAAAACCGTGTTTTTCTTAGTCTAAGCACTAAATCACTTCCTTACGATGAAGTGGTTTTGGTGCTTAGATACAATTATTTCATTTTAACTATGACTGTTTATTAGGATGTAACCCCAAGACTCACTGTATTCTTCAGCTCTCTGCTAAAACAACAATAAAATGTTTTTTGGGGGGGAAAAAAATATTTCACACACAGGATACAAAGTAGTAATGCAGGGAGAACACAAACCACAACACCGGAGCTCTGTGACAGGGGCCATCAATCCCCAAAACCAAAAATAGGAGATACAGTACATAGGCATCCCTGGGTAAAGCAAATAAAGGAACATATTGGATCACATTAACAAAACGAAAATAGCAGACAACGTTGCGGCCCAATTATTATATGATGAAGGTCAGTGGGCCGAAACGTTGTCCGTTGCTTTTGTTCATATAATCCATTAAACTATCCCTTATTGCTTTACACCATGATGCCTCTGTACTGCTTCTTCTAGTTTTGGTGCTTAGCCTGTCCCTTTAAATGACAAACACAGCAATGTCATATACAACATTACATCAGGCAGTAACATGAGTTGCCCACTTACGATATTTCAGGTATAAAATCACCAACATAATAATTATTGCGCTAGGGCTGCTGAGAGAGGAGTACCAGTGATAAAATGTGTGCTTTATGTGGTCTTTCTAGTGTTTCCACAAGTGGTATAAGAGCACTCGTATAAATAAAATTGTGGACCTGGGTTGACAGCGCTCTGAAACATTTAATTATTGACTTCTTCTCTTCTCTTTTTTTTTTTTTTTTATAAGTTCTGTTCCATGGAGTATTTGCTGAGGCTTTGTTTAATTTATTTTTACCTTGGCCTAATCCTTGTACCTCTTTGCTGACATTATTATTATTATTATTACTGGTATTTATATAGCGCCAGCATATTCCGTAGCGCTGTACAATATTATCAGAGGAGGACATTTAACAATAAATGAGACAATTCTAAAACTTACAGGAACGATAGGTTGAAGAGTGCCCTGGTCAAACGAGCTTACAGTCTATAGGAGGTGGGGCGTAACACACAACAGGACAGGAGGTAGCATATAAATAAGGTGGGAGTGAAGCAGAGCTGGAGGAGAGAATAGAGTGCTGCCCTTTAGGAGAAAGCTATGGACAGGTATGTGAGGTAGAGGTTACTAGAGAGATGGGTTTTGAGGCACTTATTCAATGATTGAAGATTAGGGGAGAGTCTGATGGCGGTAGGCAGGCTATTCCAAAGGAAGGGAGCCGCCCGTGAGAAGTCCTGCAATTGTGAGTTGACCGTACGGGTGCGAGCAGCGGACAGGAGAAGGTCACGGGCAGAGCGGCGAGACCGAGAAGGGACATACCTATGGATCAGTGAGGAGATATGAGGGGCTAGAATGGATCAGTGCTTTATAGGTATGGGTTAGTACCTTGAATTGGCTCCTATAGGATACAGGAAGCCAATGTAAGGACTGATAGAGGGGAGCGGTGTGAGAGGACCAACTAGAGAGTGAAATCAGTCTGGCGGCAGCATTCAATACAGACTGTAGCGGGGGCAATTCAACTTCTGGGAAGACCAATTAGGAGACATCTTTAAGAAAGCGCAAATAGTAGTCATTACAAGTGATATACTTTCATAAAGTCATGGCATCACACACCATCACCATATGAAGTCCAGGCGGTATGTTATAGGAGCAGAGTGAGATTCCGTGGGTGCATTGATTGGTACCTGGTGCCAGAGGGATGAGGTCAGTTTGTCAAACTATTACCATAACAAAGTATTTGCGAATCATTGCATTGTTTTTTTTTTTTTTTACATCTTCTAAGCAACACTAGTTAAAAATACATTTTAGTACAAGTTATAACAACATATGTTATCTCCCCTCAGTCATAGGATTACTTTGTTATTCAAACATTGGTCAACCAAACTTTCCTCTGCATAATTAAATATTGGATTGCAATTAAATTGTATTATTATTAAAGTCAAATGTCGGGAGTTCACATGTGGAGGAGTTCATAGCCCCATGTTATATACATTTCCCAGAAATTAGTATCATTCTGGGAATGCTTTTTCTCCATAAAGGCGTAAAATGTATTTTGCAATATATTTAAACATAATTCGTACAGTTTCCTTTGGACATCATAAAGCATGGCTATTTTTAGGGAGGATGGTTGTTTTGTGTGTGTGTTGCAAACACTTTAGTTTAAAGGGACCCTCCAGTGCCAGGAAAACAATCCGTTTTCCTGGCACAGCAGGTCCCCTCTCCCTCCCACCTCCCATCTCCGGTTGCTGAAGGCTTGAAAACCCCTTCAGTCACTTACCAGAGGCAGCGACATGTCCCACGTCGCTGCTTCTTCCTCTGCCGCCGCTCCTCCCCTTCATTACGTCAGCCGGCAAGGGAGACTGATCCCGGCCCGCCGGCTGGGGAGACCTAATGAAAACTGCAATAATTACAGTTGCAGGGTTAAGGGTAGTGGGAGTTGGCACCCAGACCACTCCAATGGGCAGTGGCAGGCAGGGGTCGGTATGTCCCCTTTGTGGCCAGCCTCTTCTCCTGGAGGGCTGGCCCTGGTGTCACCTGGCGGGCAGGCTGGCGGGCACGCGAGGGAGCACTCTCCCCTGTGTGCTCCCTCTTCAGCTCCCTCGCGCGCCGCGTACTGATACCGGAACCGGAAGAAACGTCATCTGCCGGCTCCGATATCAGTACGTGGCGCGCGAGGGAGCTGAAGAGGGAGCACTCAGGGGAGAGTGCTCCCTCGCACGCCGCCAGCCTGCCCGCCGGGTGACACCACTGGACACCAGGGAATCCCCCAGCTCTCCCAAAGGTAAGGAGGCAGGGGGGATTAATTTTTTTTTAAAAAGTGTGTGTTAGAGTGTGTGTGTGTTAGTGTGTGTGTTAGTGTTAGAGTGTGTGTGTGTTAGTGTTAGAGTTTGTGTGTGTTAGTGTTAGAGTTTGTGTGTGTTAGTGTTAGAGTTTGTGTGTGTGTTAGTGTGTGTGTGTTAGTGTGTTACTGTGTCTGTTAGTGAGTCTGTTTGGTGTCTGTAGTGAGTGTGTGTGTCTGTTAGCTAGTGTGTATGTGTCTGTTAGCTAGTGTGTATGCGTCTGTTCGTGAGAGTGTGTGTGTCTTCAGCACTTACCTTTCTCCAGAGCCGGACTCCCTTGGCGCTGGGGATCTCTCCGCCCCGATCCGCCTCTCAACTCCAAATGAGGTCTCACCAGTGTTCTGTACAATGGCATGAGCACTTCCCTCTTTCTATTGCTAATACCTCTCCCTATACAACCAAGCATTCTGCTAGCATTTCCTGCTGCTCTATTACATTGTCTGCCTACCTTTAAGTCATCAGAAATAATCACCCCTAAATCCCTTTCCTCATGTTGAGGTTAGAACTCTATCAAATATTCTGTACTCTGCCCTTGGGTTTTTACGTCCAAGATGCATTATCTTGCACTTATCCACATTAAATGTCAGTTGCCACAATTCTGACCATTTTTCTAGTTTACCTAAATCATTTGTCATTTGGCTTATCCCTCCTGGAACATCAACCCTGTTACATATCTTAGTATCATCAGCAAAAAGACATACCTTACCATCAAGACCTTCTGCAATATCACTAATAAAAATATTAAAGAGAATGGGTCCAAGTACAGATCCCTGAGGTACCCCACTGGTGACAAGACCAAGCTTCGAATATACTCCATTGACTACAACCCTCTGTTGCCTGTCACTCAGCCACTGCCTTACCCATTCAACAATATTGGAATCCAAACTTAAAGATTGCTGTTTATTGATAAGCCTTCTATGTGCAACAGTGTCAACAGATGAGTTTGAAAAAACATTGATTTGCTCATCCGAATCAATGTTACAGAATCGGTTGGACCGACCGAATTCTGACCACACTTTGCTTTAGTAAATCTGAGAATTGGCAAGGTGGTCGAAATTCGGACCTGGCAGACCCCACAGAGTGATGGCTGATAACATCACCGTTTTGTGCAGGGAGTGATTCTACTTAAGTGCCAACAAAGGTGTGTGAATATGGCAGAGGGATCTAGTGTTCTGTAAAAGAAAGAACCCGATTTTTAGGTATTTTTACATATTTCAAAAACATAATATCTTTTCATTACATGCTGCAAACATTCTTATCATAAAAAATGGATAAGAAAATTCTGGTGACAGTTGTGAATATCATTTAATAAAGTGTGGCCATTCAGACTTATGACTGTTATCCAACATTTGTTCCTCTATTATTGTTTCCCCTTTTTACATACACTTTACTGTTAAGGACATAAGGTTTTTTTTTTTTTTTTTTTAAACAAATACACATAATGCTCTATCTTGATATTCTTCAACATGCTGCTCATAGTCTGCACAGAATGTCAGGAATTTCATTAGTATCCTCTTCTCTACTATGGAAAGCTGTTTGCTGGCAAACACATCCGCCCTTGAACAGGGAACCTGTGGAAAAACACGTCATAGTTAATAGAGAACTGTAATTTAGAAGAATACTCCAGGCAGCACAATGTTAAAGAACCGTTTAGCCCCAAAGTTGAATAGAAAGCACCCGCCAGCTCGGCCCCTATTCTACTGACAAACATTTATGTTTTAATAAGGGTACCTGTGGTAGGCCGAAGTTCTCAGCCTATCACTGGTGTCCAGTCGAAGGCTCATCGAAGTCTTGGAGAATAGAGGTTGAGCTGACGGGTGCCATCAACAGTTGTAAGCGGTTTAACCCCATATGGTACAATTATGTGTAGGACCTCGAGGCACAATAACACGGTCACTGAAATTAAGTTGGTATGGTGTCCAGTGTTGCTTTAATGTTTGCTTATTCACACAACTATTTTACTTAAAGGACCACTTTAGTGCCAGGAAAACAAACTCGTTTTCTTGGCACTACAGGGTCATTAGTTCCCCCCCACTCCTCAGGGACCCCCTCCCGATGGGCTAAAGGGGTTAAAATCACAGTGAGAATCGCGGAAGCGCCTCTAGCGGCTGTCATTGAGACAGCCACTGGAAGCAGGATTAACCCTCAGTTGAAACATAGCAGTTTCTCTGAAACTGCTATGTTTTCAGCTGCAGGGTTAAAACTAGAGGGACCTGGCACCCAGACCACTTCATTGAGCTGATGTGAGCTGTCTGTAGTGGTCCTTTAAGTGTATGTGTATCTGCATGCACTGGTGCAACCCCTGCGACCAGGTGCCCGCCGCCATGTGTTGCGGCCCCGGCCCGCGCAGAGTAAGCGCGCGGGGGACCCGATGGGTTGTGTGTACGCCACTGGTGCCTTTAAAGCTTGCCCTTGAAACACTCTCTCTTTGCATGCACTTTTTCCATCTACATATCTGCATACATGTATACAATATAATATAATTTCCAGTCAAATTATGCAAAGCCAATTATGCTTCCATTTTGACTAAAAATTGAAAATTCACTTGGAATTCTCACTTTATTTAATAAACCCGAATTTGTGTGTGTTACCCAAATCACTGAGGTGGTCGTGGTGCTTAGAATAACTAACTTTTGAACCTAGATCCGGTTCCAAAATAATTAAAGGATAATTTGTTCATCTTGTCACACTACTGGAGATCTATAACTTTAATATGAAAATGTAGAATGCGCATGTTTGTAATCAGTATTTGTGCACAGCTGCATTACAGCAAGTAAACTGTTAAAATAACTGCCTGCAAAGATGCGTTTCACAAATTCTCAAGCAGCTGGTTCGTCTTTTAAGAAATATGCGTCTATTGCTCATTCCATACTTGCCTTGCTATGATAGGTGTGGGGATTTACATCTTATTTAGTTGACGATTATGGACACGGAGGCGTTTTACTGAATAAGATCCATCAATGCGACATATGATTAAGTTATATTCTGCAGCAATAACAGAAGGTTAATGTTTTGCATTTTCTACCAATGTCACCTATATGAGCATGTATGAAATGGTGTCATCTGCATAATGTCACTAGCACCGACTTGGTAGCCCTGCTTTACGCAAAAACGTGTACTACTTCGCTTCGATTTTATTGGGCATTATTAAAATGTAGCTTATTGACTTTAGAGGCCATCAATTTCTTGTGATATGCAGCAAGTAATACAGTTTATGTACATTAGAAAAAAAATGTCATATAATGGGAAATAAAGGATGCTTTGTTCATATATTTTTATCTGCAACCCAGGTACTTTACGTCTCTGACAAAATTTCCATACTATATCACCGTCCCCTTTTCATATTTAGCTCTGAATGAGGCAACAAGGAATATGCACAGTTCTTTGCAATACGCAGATATCCAAATATGAAAAGGGGTTTAATATGCAGATAAATAGATATTTTGTAACAACCCAGTAAGCATGAATCTGCCATTAGTATGTTCTCGATTATGCATAATATAGCAAATGAGGACATGTAGGAAGCCAATACTAGATTAAGAGTATCTAGGACAGACATTAAGGGATAACCCTTGGAGAAAATTTGTAAATAGGAAAACAGAAAAACGTGACCTGTCCCAAAAGTACCACTATTATAATAAAGAGTTAAAATATAACATTTGGGCGACAATCCCCCCTTTCCATGGTTTACCTATCATTATTATCCTTTGCTTGCTATGTATGAGATATGTGGTAGCTGTACTGACTACTGTTGCAGATTGCTACCTTTTTCAATTTTGTTACCATTCCTATTTAGGGACTTGGTCGTATTGTTACAATTTATCGTTACAACATATCTCTGGTATGGCAGTTTGGGTATATTTGAGTGGTTTCTCATTCTGATTTTTACCACTTAGATTCTTTTGACTATATAGCAATTGTATAGCAAATTTTCAGCAATTTCTTTTCCCTTGCTTTTAGGTTATTCTATTTTTAATTATACTTATTAAATGTTATATTGTAACTCTTTATTATAATAGTGGTACTATTAGGACAGGTGACGTTTTCCTATTTATAATATAGCAAATGCCTGCAGTTTGTTTCCTGATGCAATTTCAGTATAGTTTTTAACCCAATACACTTTTACAGCCTTGTTTGACTAGTGGCTCAGTCATGAGATATAGTTTGTGCACCATCATGTAGATTCTGAAAAAGTGCCTCATATAGAGTCCATGATTTCACAATTTTCAAAGGATGTCATACTGAATATGCAAATACGCACATTCTTTGGCAATGTCAGTTTACGAAAAGGAAAAGAAAGTTATTTTATCCAAATGGATCAATGGCCAACCTTTGACTGCACAACTTTCTCGTTTTGGGTACATCTTTGGTCCATTATGGGTTATTTTGGTCACCGAGCATCATCAGAGAAAACCGATATCAACTGTATTCAGCTCAATGGAAAGCTGGTTGCTTTCCCAAATGAGACTATATTTGTTGACAATTGTTTTTGCCCACTTTTTGATTCACAAGTAGAAACAGGTATGTGAACGGTTGACCTGCCAGATTTGAGCCTTTTCAGACTTTATATCCATGTGACATATGGACATGTTCTCTACATCCATGGTGGCCCTTATCACATCAAAATACCGTCTCTTCAAGTGGTAATTCCAGCCTGACTTACTGTAGCTTGGTTACATGAAAATGAATGTTAATTGTTTGCATTATTGTTTTGAATTGATATATGTTAATAATTTTCCCGGTGACGTAGCCACTGTAAATCAGTACACTTTGTGCTCAACATACAAGTTTTGGAATATATGTCCAAACTGTTAAAGTGAAATTTCTCACGAAGTCTGTATTATTTAGGGCTTTTCAAGATATAAGAAACGCTGTTTGTTCATAGTACGTCCATAATTGACTAAAAGTTAAGCGGTAATGAAAACTTCCCAACACTTTTAAGAAGTTTTAAGTGAAGGCAGTAAATCACAGTATGAAATGTAGCCTTCCAATCAATTTGTACATATTTTCTTCCACCATCACTTGAACCTTAAATGCTTGTCATACCCTCCCTCCCAGAGGATGTGTCCCTCAAAGTAGGAAGGAAAAAATACAGTAAATTTATATTTCCCTAATAAAAGGATGGCAAACTCAAAATTTACATATTTTGTGTTGAAATATTACACCAAGACTTTGTCAGTTGCGAGCAAGTCCATTTCAAGGATGCTGCCCGTAGTCCATTAGTTTGGATAATGAGGCCTATAAAGTACATTTATAACTCATGGCGCTGTACAGAGATGGATCCTACTTTTCATCTTTTTATCTAGACACTTTGAAAGAAGGTCAGTGGAGGGCTGAGTGTGATTCATTGTCCCCACACTGGTCCAAGCGGCAATGACAGCACATAGGTGTGTGACTTTGACGTGAAAAAAATAAATAAATGCACAATAACTTGACATAAGCGTTGCGTTTTTTTTTGTTTGTTTTTATGGACTAACTACATATATGAATTTACCATTACTATTGTGTATTCACTTGTGCACAAATATGCATTTTAGATAAATAATTTTTGCTGGTGATATAAACATCACTTGGAGTGCACATTAAAAAATGCTATGTGAAATTTTGACTGTTAATATGCTCCCCAACAGCTTTTGTAATACAAAATTTATAGATGTATTCTGTTGCAGTGTTACTCTACTATATGCAAACATTATAACACAGTCAAAGATTGAATATTTTCTTTAACAGCTCCCCAGGCAGCAAATATCATCATGAAGATACATTTTATATTTACTTGCTTTGGGATCTATGATAGAGTTATGTACATGTGGCCCCTCTGTACAGCAAAACCATACCTGTATTGGCCCATGCTTTCCTTAGCTTTGCAATCCTCACTGACGATGCCAAAAGGCTGACTTCACTGCCTTCACTTTGGCATCAGAGTGCCCTATACTTCCCAAGCAAGCATGACAGGGAACAGACAACTACATTGAGAAGGGTTCTCTTGTTTCTCTCTGTCATTCAATTCTCTGATTAGAACTGCTGTGCCTCCGGCATAAAGTAATGATTGACAGGCAGGAGAGCGGACATATTTTTAAAGTACATTAAACTTAAAGCTATACATTTGCCAGCATTTCTGTTAGCACAGTAAATCGATTAAATGTCATGCTTTTTAATTTAATCCCAAATTGTAATGGGTAGGACAGGTGCCCTGCGTCCTCTGTCCCATTTCCCCATTGTAAAAGGTATATGATGTCACAGCAATATAAGCCCACTCTTTCTGTCTTACACTCCTTACCTGCAGTGTTTCTCCAGTAGAACAGTTGTGCATGTCATCAGGAAGCACAACAAAGGTTTCTGGGAGTTGTAGGGACTTTAATACATAGAAAGCCGGTTACTGAACTACAACTCCTCCCGCTGCTCTGTCGTGCCAAGATGTATAAGATAAAGATGTTATTGGAGCGTTCTGATTGGCTTATCATTTACATCTCTGGGAAATGCTCATCGCATTACCCATAAAGTCTGAGTATTTATTGAAGACGTGGCGGCTTAAAATATGAATATCTATTTTTTTCAATATTTATTTTTTTTTTTTTTCAATTCAGATTTTTAATGTATTTTATTATAGTCATTAAAATAGTGCTCCATTAACTGTAGAGTTGTTGTCCGTCTATATGTTCTGTGGCTTTTACGTCCATTAGCTCTATTTACCCTACCAGTGATGGCAAACAATGTAGCATTTAAACTACTTTTCACTTTTATTCAACTAGGAAAGTGCTTTCAAAGGGTGTCATTGTTTCACATTTATGAAGATTTCTCCTTTAAATTACCAACTTGATAAATAGCCTTCCACAACACTTTCTTTCTTTACAGGTAAAATAGCATTAATTTAAATCACTATTTTTCTTTCTTCGCACATTAGAGTAATACAGAGGATCAGGTGCTAAAACTGACAAACAAAAAGTGACAGCCATATGGTTGTATCCATTGTTATTATATTAAGATCACTGTGCACACTTGCTGTATTCCAATTGCAGAAGATATATAAAACCACATTTTGTGAAGAGTGAGTTCATTAATATTGAAGGAAGAAAAAAAAAATAAACTTCAGCAGATTTCATTTCATTGGAAATTGATGGAATATTATAGATGATTGATTTTACAGTCTAATTTATATGGAAATGCAATCTATAGTAACGGAGATAAGTCTTTGACATTGGCAGTATTTAATTTTTTTTTGTTCTACAAAATAGATCTTGATCCTTTTAAGTCTACAGATTAGATGTCTAATTTTAGACTACATTTCCCATAATTCTTTGACAGCTTTTGGCATTTGTCGTCCAACTTGGCGGGAGAGCCAAGGTTGCACGTCCCTGTCTTAGGTAAATGTGCTTGATGTTTCTCAAAGGGTTAACCGCAAGTGTAGGAGTCTGGAATTTGTATGAATAATAGATTACTAGACTAGTGGTCACATTTGTATTTTCATGTAATATTGTGTTCCGTAAATGCTATTAATAAAAAGGAATAATTTACCATAGCATGAGCCACAATATACGTTCAACCTGGCTTGTGACTTCAGCTGTTAAGTGATATTTTGATTAATCTAAACATGCAAAGAAAAAGTACAAAACATGCTATGACTAATCATTTATTGAATAATAAAATATGTAACTAACCTTAAAAAACAATCAAAAAATATATATACTTTGACTAATCTTCCTTTTCAATTATTATTTTTATATTAAAACTGCCTAACCACTTAATGAACCATATAGTTAATGTTTTGTTTCTTATCTGTTTTTTTTTTTTTTTTTTTTTTAAGGTGTAAAGCTGTGATAGACAGTAGAGGTAAACGGATCAGTTGCAATTACGTGGTAGTTGAGGATAGTTACCTCTCCACAGATGTCTGTGCAAATGTATGTTACAAGTAAGTAAAAATCTCAAAAATTATGTAGAATATAGAAGTACAAGAAACCTTCAATGCCTCAAACAATAAAATGTTATAGGACGTTAAAGGGATACTATAAGCACCAAAGTCATTTTAATTTAACGAAGCCCTGTATAGATCATGCCTCTGCAGTGTCACTGCTTAATTCTCTGCCATTTAGTAGTTAAATAAATTTGTTTGTTCAGCCCTTGTCACACCTTTCCTGACTCACACAGCCTACATTAAAAACATTGTTTAATTTCAATCAGATCTTACAGCACAGTGTTTTTACTTTAGGAACCATCTCCTGCTTTGTTAATTGAACTTAAGTCACACACATGAGGTTTCTGCAGGTTCTAACATACACTTAACAGAGCAGAAGATAAGAAACTCTAAATTAAACACAGTGTGCAATAAATGAAGTTTAAACATGATATCTCTCTTTACAGGAAGTGTGTAGAGACACTGTTTGTGTTACAGCGAGTGATTTAATTCCTAAATGGCAGCGAACTGAGCAGTAAGATTGCATTGGCATGATCTATACACCAAAACTGCTTCATTAAGCTGAAGTTGTTTTGGTGCTTAGAGTATCCCTTTAATCACATTACAGAATACAACAGGGCTGTATAATATAAGAACATATAATGATGATATTGTTAAGTATGCAATGTATGTAACAGTTTGCTCTTTTTGCCCTCTTTATAGGCAGATCTCTCGAGCAATCCTCATCACTAACCGTTCTGTTTTGAAAGCAGATTCTGATCAACAGGTAATATATTGGGCAAATCCATTTGATTTTCAAGTAGAAAATGTTATTTCTGTGGGTTGAATGCACTGAAGCTAAATCCCCCCCCCCCCCTTTCTATTGAAAACATGCCTTTATCAAACAAACCCATTTAGTGTAATGACCCAGGTTACTCACAGGTCATCGCTTGTCTAACGTTGGCTGCAATCTGTCTCCAATGTGGGGAGAACCTCCGAAATTGGCTCATGCTCGTAAACATGCAAATATACATCAATAACCATGAGTTTCTCTCGTTCCAGCGGCAGGTCATGGTTCTCATTTCATAACTAATTTCATTTTAAACTGAACGCCAGTCTAAACGTTGCATCTTGTATTTCTTGTTATGGCTATAGCTTTGAACATTTCCCATCCATTTCTCAAAAATAAGCAAATCTTGGAGACAACAGGAAATGCATATTTATTTACTGCCTTAAAAACTCTTTTTAAACTCTTAATTTTTCTAAATCTGCGGTATATACCTTTACACTGTCTCTTTTCTTTTTATATTTTGGTTGACAATCCTTGTGGCAACAGAACATTGAAATTATAACCAATCCACAGAATATCTAATTAGAGTACTTTAGGTTTAAGATCGGATGCACATTATTTTAGACACTTGAGAATTTTTTATTTTATTTTTTTTTTTAACAATGACAGGTCTGTATTTTATTTATTTAATTTCACGCTTTTCTTAGCACTTATCCCAGAGTGCTTTAGAAATAATTTCTCATTGGTAAAAGTACGTGCGTTCTGTATAAATGCTTGTTACCCAGTTTGAGGGTTTTTTTTGTTTTTGTTTTTGTTTTACTTTTTTTGATCTTCATTTGTAGTCCACATTGTGACCTTGTGTCTTTGATTAAATAGTTCTGACCTAATGTAATAGAAGGCTAAAAAAGACTGTCAGAGAGCTTTGTTGTGGCACATGTTGGCATTTTAAAATTTAAGGATGAGAGAAGTGAAATAAATAAAGTTTTGGTCATACTCCGAGCCAATTATTAGGTGGCTTTACGTAGTGTTCCCTTGTTAGAATGACCTTGTATCTAGTACACACTGATCAGATGAGGGTCATACTGCCACCATTAAGGAGCACGAACATGGACAATGCTAAAACCAGCACTTATCTGTCAGCCATTGCAGATAATTCTCTCATATTTGCAGATGCCAATAACTATCACTTGGTATTCTTTGCATACGTCAGATCTCCATCTGCATTCACTGAGAAGTGGAATGCTTTACTTTATCCTTTGCAGAAATCTCTCTAGAATTGTATTAAAATTACGAACATGTGCCACCAGAGCAAACAGAGCCTTTGCAGAAGGGGGAGAGCTTTCTGCTTAATTTGTTCTGTTTTGTTAAGAAGATACCAGATGGTGTAAGAGTGTGGCTTGAGGTTTCAAAGCAGCTGAAATTTAATTGGCAAGCTAAATTGCTGTAAATATTAGTAAATATTTTTTCAGTGTAACAAATAGAATTAGTGAGCGAGTAAAAACCAGCAATTTTGTTGCCTACTGATGTTTGTTCTCTGAATCTTTAGATTGGCTTGTAACCTGAATGGGAAACAAAATTATCAGGAACTAAGCTGCTCATGACTAGTACTGTGAAACAGGTACAACAAAAAAGGTGACTGGATGCCTGGATCTAATGATTGGATGGATAGCACCAAAACAACCCTTTATATATAGGGAGATTATTATTCCGTTTCTAGGAATACAAATAAATATTTTAGTTCATAGGCTGCCAGTTCTGTGGTCAGTAGAATGAATTACTCCAAACCCTATTGGCTGCCCATAACATTACAGTTCACAAAACGTGTTAACCAGTTTGCAGTAGTTAAAGGCATCCCAATGTAAAACCTTCCAGGTGAGAGACGAATCATCCAACCATATTCTTTATTTGCTCTAAGGGTTTACGTTTTGTGAGCCTCAGATCACTTTATTTATCATAGCGCATGTATCAAATATACAGGTATTTTCAGAAAGGTAATCCCTGCCTTAAATTTCAAGTTTGCAGAAGTCACAACAGATTATGTTGGTTTTCAGTTTTAAATCTGTACAATTATACCATAGAAGATCCTTTGTAGTATCAGTCTACCTCTATGGTGTGCTTTGACGTGTTACTGTTGTTCATTTTAGGAAAACCCTCATATCCTAATGTCAGACCTCATTTATAGTAGATGCATACTGCTGCTAACACTTCCTTTTACTTACATTTATTAATATTGTTATTTATGTGTAGCCAGCATGTTCTGTATCGCTTTACCATTACAAAATGGGGATATTTGACAATAAGTAATTTACATACGGAATATAACAGAGACAGGGGGTGAAGAAGGCTCTGCTCAAACAAGCTTACAATCTGTGAGGAAGGGGTAAAACACACAAGAGAAATAACAGCATGTCAGGGGATGAGTGATTGATTGATAACATGCTTGTGTTGAAATAAGCTAGTAAAAGTTTTGTGTGGAAGGAAAGAGAGTGAGAGCTGGGCTATGGAGGCGAGGGAATTGATGAGGGCAGTGAAATCAGAGAATTGTCACTTAGGAAGATCTTATGTTTTCCTAAAGAGGTGTGATTTCAGTGACGTTGTAGGATTTGGAGACATGCTGGATGTGAGGAGAAAAGCGAAGACCTGAATTAAAAATAACATCAAGGCAGCGGGCGGGGTGGAGTCCCCCCAATGCACTTCCCTCCTGCCAATACCTCCTATCTTGCCTTAATGGATGCGCCGGCCCAGGTAGTGCTGCAGCCACCTGAGGCTCTCAATAGAGGGCTCAGGCGGCTGCAGCATTTGAGGGGCCAGTGCTCCTGGCGGCGCCCCTTCCTCACGGCCGCCCTAGGCGACTGCCTAAGTTGCCTATAGGAAGTACCGGCCCTGCATATCAACTATTGTATTAACTGTTATTGCCCTGTGTATTCTGGTTTGTATAACATCATAACAGCTGTGTGCCATTTCTACTGCTGCAGTTAAAAGTTAATATTTCCTTTTCTTAAATCGGAATGGTTGATCTCTTGTATTTTGTGTAGTGTCGTTAATGAACAGGTCTACATAGAGATGGGTCAGTATATGGTCTCTGTGTATATTTGTAAAATGTTATAATTTCCCCTCTGAAACTTTTGGTTTTTCGAGTATGAGCAACAAAATATTCCAATGTTTTCTTCACGACTAACACATTCAACTCCTCTTAAACTTCAACTCCATTTAACTGGTTTAAATACACAACAGAGACATAGCTATCCACATGGCTTTACAGCACCAATTACAATACACAATTTTGCATATCGTTTAATGTGCAATTATTATTTTTCCTCAAATCAAATTCTCTGACTTAGCCTTGTTAGGTTCAGTAATCAGGTGAACTGTACGAGCCTAGATCTGAAAAGTAATAATTAAAGGTTCTGTGACAATAAATTATGCTATGTTCTTTCAGAATTAATTCTTCTCTTTGTTTTATATATTTGTTTAGATTTCTGTCCTGACTGTTCCACCAGAAGCAGATGGACAACATTCCATCCTTGTGACTGAACTGTGCTCTTCAACAATGACTTGCATGAAGAACACGTGTAAGTCTCCTCATATTATGCACATGTATGACCCTTCTGTATGTTACTTAGTTTCAGGGGTCAACATGAATTTCCTAGTTGGACTATCCTATATTTTCTGTTTTCCTAATGGTTTCTCTTGGTTTCCATTTTGCTATTGTCTTGATAGGAATAATGAAGAACATTTGTTGTGTCACTTAAATTCTGTTTGATCTGTTTATCATGCTGACTTTATGATAAAAGATAAAATTTAAATTCATATCCAAATCATGTTAAAAAAAAAATATATAACCGCACAGCTGACACACCATCTTCCCTTACTGGGGGTTATTGTAATGTAAAACTTTTTTTTTTTTATTTTTTTTTTTCAGAGGTCTGAAAGAAATATTATATTAAGTGACAGACATTATTAGGAGGTGCCAATGTTTTCTATAGTAGATCATGCTGTAGAACCGAGTATTACCTGCCTCTGCTGCTCTCTAGTACATGGTTGTCTGGCCTTGGCCCTCCAACTGTTGTAGAACCATATTATCTATAAGCATTTCTCAGCCAAAGGCTGTTTATGCATTGCAATTCACAGAATTCTGGGACAGTTATCCTGGTCACACATTAGTGCCATGAACAGATCAAACTCTTATCAGCTCTGTAAGCCATAGGACACTCCTCTCACAAAATCTCATTAAATTAAATAGCAGCATTTTCCATACACACATCGAAAATTAGTGGCGCGCTAGGCTAACTTCATCACAACAAGTTAGACCACGGAAGACATCTAGAAAATCTTGCAGTGCTTGTGTTAACATAAGTTCCATTATTCAAAAGTAGTAGGTTTAGCCCCAAAAATCATTGTTACCTTCCACCCTTACCGAGAGGACTTCTTTATAACAGGCATGCAAAGTGAGTACTTCATGTGCAGCAGTTATGGTGTTTACTAGTGCTAGGTCTAAATTGGACCCTCTTGTGCAACCATAAGTGTAAGCACCTAATTTTTAAACATTCAAATTGGAGATTTGTTTTTCTCTACCGCTATTTTGTGATGTCCTTTCATGTTCAAATTATTTTGTGCATGGTGTTTCTGGTCTGCATAACCCATGGTACTCAGCCAGCATTAAAAGGAGACTTTTAGAGAAAAGGCAGTGTTTACATTGCTGCCTTCGAACACCTCTTGTGGCACTCACTCAGATGGCCACTAGAGGTGATTCCTAGTCCAGTGGTGCACATTGAAACTTCAGGTTGTCTCTACCTTGTGGGAAATGCAGTTTAAAAAAAAGTGTGCTCTAAAGTGCCTTATGACTGACTTAGCATTAAGGGAAATTTCCAAGACAGCTGGAGTGCCAAGGTTAGCCATCACCACTGTAAGCTCTCTCAGAAGCATGAATATGAATGGCGCCATTGTTGAGTCTTCAGTATAATTTCATTGTGCAAGTCCTGCAGTTCAAATCATGTTATTTTATTACAGAATGTTCCTCTAGACCATCACAAATCTACTTAGGGACTTGGTGTGAGAGCAATGATTCTAAAACAATGATCACAGCGAACCAAAAAAAAAAAAAAAAAGTCAGATTTTCACCATAACTATTGTATTCCAAAGCTAGATCTCTGCAGTTGACATGCTGGATTGCGTAATTATTGCTCCCCGGTCCCTACTTGTCTGCTTTTTATTGCAGTTCCTCAGAACCTTCACGCATTGACTTCATTACAAATAAAAAGCTCAGCCAAACCAGAAAAAGAATTGTTCTATTTCCTGTTGAAATTGTAGTAGAGAGTCAGTGTATCCCTTTATAGATTCTGGTATTCAACATTAAAAGCTTGATGTTGTATCTGATCAGCATTCTGTTCTGGAATGATAACATTGCATTGCTGTACGACTGCCATAATACAAAACATAATTTCCTTACAGGAAATTAATTAGGATAATTATTATTGTATGTTGTGGATTATTTCAACCCTTTATTATCCCACAAATTTCCCTTGCAGACACATTCCAAAACGTTCCATGTTTTTCATATGAAGGTCAGTCCATTAATATTTTTGCAGAACAATCCTAATTTTGGAACCCCTGTCCAGCCACACCAGGTTTTGTCTCGTGAGCCCTAACATTGGGGAGTTTTCCACCCAAAAAGCACAGCCATTAGGTCAGTTCAGGGCAATTCTGCACTCATACCCTACAAGCTGACATACCGTTTTCCACCATTCTCTCTGTGTCCATATATTACCTCTGATTTATAGCAAGGGTGGTCTGTGCTGTTTTATTGTTAGTATAGTTTATAATGTTTTAAATTCTAGTGAAAGTAATACATATTTGCTTTCCTTAAATTAGTGACAGTGTTAGTACATCTCCTTCTTTCATTGTAAACAGGGGTTCCTAATAGGTAATGCTAATTTCCAAAGAAAATACCGTAGAGAAATAAAATCGAGATGTATTTTACATTCATTAAAGGTCAAACTGTGCATGTATATTATCCCGCAAAGAAGTGCCATTCTTTAAAGTAGTTAAATGTACTTTTTAATTTTACTATCTCACCCTTCTAGACTAACATATTATTATTATTATTATTATTATTTATAAAGCGCCAATAAGTTCCATAGCGCTTTGCAATGGGTGGACTAACAGCCATGTATTTGTAACAAGACGAGTTAGACACACAGGAACAGAGGGATTGAGGGCCCTGCTCAATGAGCTTACATGCTAGAGGGAGTGGGGTAAGGGTATGGTAGAAAAGTAGGTTGCTAGGATAGTATTCACTGAGGGCTTAGTGTTTTATTTTGATGATAGTTGCAGTAGGGTGCATGGAGGGAAAGCTGTTCACAGTTTAATTGATTTGCTTTCCTAAAGAAGTAAGTTTTCAAGGATTTTTTTGAAGGAGTAAAGATTGGGTGAAAGTTTAACAGAGAGAGGAGAAGAGCGTTTCATAGGAATGGTGCTGCCCTGGAGAAGTCTTTAAAGTAAGCATCAGAGGTAGGATTACGAACAGAGCGTTGGGGCCTAGATGGGACATATTTGTGTATTAGTGAGGATAAGTAGGTCGGAGCAGCATTGTGTAGAGATTTGTAAGCAAGTATCAGGATCTTAAATTGGGTCCTATATCTTACAGGAAGCCAATGTAGGGACTGACAAAGGGGGGAGGCGTGGAAGGTGCGGACGGACAGGAAGATGAGCTTTGCTGCCGCATTCATTATCATTAAAGGCTGTAAAGAGGCAAGTTGGGAACACGCATGACCACTGAGAAGCGGATTACAGTAGTCAATATCTAGGCAGCGAGCCTTAGAGGTAAAGCGGATGGTAGCACCATTGAATTGGAGGGACACAGACAAAGGAGTAGCAACACTTGAGGAAGTGAAGACCAGAAGTTCTGTTTTGGACAGCTTCAATTCAAGGAAATGAGCAGCCATCCAGTTGGAAATAGCAGAGAGGCAGTCAGAGACACGAGTCAAGAGGTGTGGTGAGGAATCAGTGGAGGACAGATACATTTTCGTGTAATCTGCATAGAAATTATACTGGAAGCCAAATGAGCTGATGAGTTTACCATGGCAGGCAGTCTAGATTGAGAACAATAGGGGACCAAGGACAGACCCTTTGGGAACAACAACAGTGAGGGATTGGGGAAAAGAGGCAGAGCCAGAGATAAAAACACTGAATGAGCGCTGGGAGAGGTAGGAAGAGCACCAGGATAGAGCAGTATCTCGTAGACCGAGATCACGGATGATGAGAATAAGCTGTTGATGACCCCATTGAACAGCGCCATGGTATTTTGCAGGCGCTATATAAATAATAAAATATTATTAATAATCAACAGTGTCAAAAGCAGCAAAAAGGTCGAGGAGAATTAGGATAGAGTAATGGCCATGGTATTTTGCAATGAAAGATCATTGGATACTTTGGTCACAGCTGTTTCGACAGAGTGACAAGTGCGGAATCCAGATTGAAATAGGTCAAGCAGAGAGTTGGATTCGAGGAAGTCTGTCAATCCCGAGGGAGAGATTGAACATTTTAGTGAGAGGCAGAGCAAGAGAAGGAGACAAAGTGCGGATGAGATACAAAGGAATAGGACCGAGGGAGCAGGTGGTGGGGTGGGAGGAACGGAGAAGAGCAGAGCAGAAATCGCTTCTTCTTCAGCAGGTGCAAATGAGCATAGGACAGCTGAGGGAGTGTGCTTAGAGGAAAAGTTGGTAGTTGATGGAGAGAGATGAGAGATTTCTTCCCTGGTTGTAGAAATCTTCTCAGTGAAGTGAGTTGCAAAGTTTGTGGCAGTCAAGTTGGTAGGAGGAGGCGGCACGACAGGGCACAGAAGAGAGTTAAAAGCATGGAACAGACATTTGGGCTCGTGGGAGAGTGTGGTTATGAGTGTATTGGAGTAATTTTCTTTTGAAGAGGAAAGAGCCAGACTGTAGGAGCGCAGCATTAATTTATAGTGGAGGAAGTCAGACGCACAGTGAGACTTTCTCCAGCAGCGTTCAGCAGATCTGGAACATTTTTGGAGGTATCGGGTCAGCTTGGAGTGCCAGGGCACTTAGTGCGTTTAAGTGTAGGAGGTGCCATGATGTCTAGTTGAGAGGAGAGAGTGAAGTTCTAGAGGGATGTTGCAGTGTTAGGGCAGGTGAGATTTGAGATGGGTGAAAGGAGACTTTGGAGGTTGGTGGAAAATTGCTGTAGGTCAAGACAATGGAGGTTTATGCAAGACTGATGTGGCGAGGGTGGTGTACTTTGGGTACGTGGTATGCGGATGTCAATGGACAGCAGATGATGGTCAGATAGAGGAAATGGAACATTGGAGAGCTTAGATGTGGTACAGAGATTGGTGAAGATGAGGTCAAGAGTGTTTCCTGCTGGATGAGCTGGTGAATTAGACCACTGTGTGAGTCCAACGGAGGAGCTTATAGAGAGCAGACGAGGGGCATCAGGGCAGTTAGGGTTTTTGATTGGGATATTAAAGTCCCCAAGAATGAGAGGAGTGCTAGAGGAGAGAAAATGGGGGTAGCAGAAGAAAAGTGTTCAATGAATAGCCTAGGATGACTGGGGGGTGGAGGAGGGCAATTCTTAGGAGTGGGTTTAAATAGATGGACAGTGTGAACTTCAAAGGAAGTAAAGGATAGGGCAGGGGCAGGGAGGATAGGTTGAAAGGTACATTGAGGGGAGAGAAGGATGCCTACACCACCTCCTTTGCAGTTGTTTGATCTAGGAGTGTGGGAAAATTGTAGCCCACCATAACATAAGGAAGCAGGAGTATCCGTATCAGAGGGGGAAAGCCAGGTCTCAGTGAGTGCAAGAAGTGTGAAAGAATTTAAGATGAAGAGGTCCTGTATGGCTGTTGATTTTATATTGCTACAAATGAAGCGGGGTGCACATTGAATATTGGTAGATGGGGATAGAACTTATGGTATTGGGATGAGGTTTGTGTGGTTTCTGGTTGACTTAGTGTGAGTAGAGGAGATGACGGGCCCTGGGTTGGGAAAGACATCCCCAGCTGCTAGAAGCAGGAGGAGAGATAGAGGCAGAAGGTGTGAACATACAAACTACCCAAGCCGAAAAAGAGTACTCTTATATTATTGACACGCTAGTGCAGTAAAACAGACACATGCCTTTATTGTCATCACCGTGGTAGTTAATCAGGTTGGGGTTAGCTTCTAATAGCGGATTATATTGGATGTATCGCTTATTGTGATTACATAGCATTGCCATATAATAGTGATCTAGAACATGTCACTATGGCATTATGTACATGAACATGTCCTGAATTAGATCATGCTGTGCAGCCAACCAGGGGAAATTACTGCAGTTCATTTGCGATATTTGCAGTACATGTTAATCATTTGCCAAAATTTACTAGTATTGCTTGAAAGCAGCACTGTCAGGCCGAACTTACCTTTCCCCAATCGCTGTTCTCCGTTTCTTCCTATCTGCTCTAGTTTTCTTTGAAACATAAGACAAAGTAGGGACTAGGTAATATTGGGGGCCTAGGGGCATTTGGGGATTACTGGGGGGGGGCAATTAGATGATGTGTAGTCGGGAGGGGGTTAAATAGAAAACAGATGCGGCCATGATAGTGCCACTTTAACTATCAAAATAAAAATGCAACAAACATACACAGTGCCATAATGTATCAGTTAAAGTATTTATTGAAATAATGTTCATTATCACAGAAAGCATAAAACTGTATTGCCAGTACAGTTGGTAAGATAAATAGAAACATAGTGACAGATATGTGAGGCAATCGAGGAGAAAGAAGCCACATCATATGAGTTAAAGGACCACTCTAGGCACCCAGACCACTTCAGCTTAATGAAGTGGTCTGGGTGCCAGGTCCAGCTAGAGTTAACCCATTTTTTCATAAACATAGCAGTTTCAGAGAAACTGCTATGTTTATCAATGGGTTAAGCATTCCCCTATTTCCTCTAGTGGCTGTCTCATTCAGGCGCTTGCGTGCTTCTCACTGTGAGCATGTTTTCCTGGCACTATAGTGGTCCTTTAAACAGTGGGGGATTGTAGGGGACAAAAAGGTCAGGAGTAGAATTGAGAAATTGGAAGACAAAAGAAAGCATAGAGCCCAAGGGGATGGGTATATAAAATTCATGAGAGTAATATACAAGTCTTATAGCTGGTTTAATTTATTAAATATTTAAATTCTCAATGTATATATGTGACAATATAGTGTATTTAATCCTACCTGTTTATGTTTAAATATACCAATTATACCTATTTGTGTGATCCCATGCATCTAAAATGAAAATAAAGAAACTGCTTATTTCCTTTGTCATAAAACAATGTGCGCCCACAATTGATCCATAAATGGCGGCTCACAGTGGACTCTTTAATAGAATAACTCTCTAGCCAGATTTTTACTATGTCCATAGTAATCCATACAGTTTAGGCCAGTGATGGCAAACCTGGCATTGTGCGTTACATTACCAATGATGCTTATCCAGTTCAAAGTTGAAGTATCGTTTTAAAATCAAGAAATAAATTGTTCAGAAACCTCTTCTGTATAAAGTTCGGCCATCACCAGTTTAAGTAGTGAGCATTGGGTGGAAATTAATAGGTTAACAGAATTAATCCCTTTATCTCTCTACCAAAATCCTATACTTCCCCACTGTCAATCACTGCAGCCGTCCTTACTTTGTTTTTGCAAACCAGTCAACCAAGAGAATATTTTCGGTTCAGCTCGATTCCAGCAGCGATCGGCGTTCCATAAATCGTACCTTGTATTTTTACTTCATTAGCTGCAAATGAGATCTGAGTGAGTGATTTCCCCTTCAAACAATTGCTTAAGATAAATATACAAATACATCTTGCTTTTGATCACGCCACGTAAATGACAGTCACATAATCGGTATTGCCAGCTGACTGGAACCAAACTCCTTCACTTGCCCTAAAAATTGAGACTCTAATGATGGAATCATAGACTGGCCTCATCGCTCTTTCTCTCGGGAGAATTACCTGAAGACAAATGCTGGCAACGACTGTAACTAATGCAGCTATACCTAAGTAAATCAAACTTAATCAGAATATCCTCTGATGAGCCTTTATGACTCAGTCATCCCCTGAAATGATAATAGAAAGACCTATATTGAAAATAAATGATGAGAACCTTGATGATTTTATAACCGACTGGAGCAAAAATCTATAAAACCTATTTTAATTCAATTAGCCCTCCTTTAATGTTTCTTATTTAATGAGGTGTTTTTCATCCGTTGGGGGATTTATGAAAATATTAAAATGTTTGCAGTGGCATTGGAAACTTTCGCATACAATTAGTAACAAAGCTTGCTGTCACTTACTCGACTGCTGCACTGTACAAAGTAGCTTAAATAATAATAATGTGTTGTTTACTGGTATTTGAGTATATCTAGGTGTAGAGATTCTATTACCCAAGCAGTTGACACAACCAGGAATTGAACCTGTTAAACTGAAGTTTGAACGGGTATTAAAGGTACTGCAGGACACGTTCTAATCACTCAGCTCTCTCATAGTCTGCCTCATTATTTTTGCATCACTTTATCAAATATAAATATGATAAAATTTCAGTTGCTAGTTTGAATGTGATGTGACATTAAAGAACTCTGAGAAAACGTTATAAATCAATTGCTATAGGAGAAATTTAATTTTTAAACCACTGAAGAAGAGCATGTTTTAATTTTTACCAAATGGTTTAAATAAAAAATAAAGAGGAAGACTACATCTGAGAATATTTTAGTCATTTGTATGTATTATATATTTTTTGTTCTTATTCAATATTCACTCAAAAAGTACCAAAGGTAAACTGCAATGCTAAACCATAAATTGCCAGTGGTATAACTGTTTATCCATTGAGCAAAATGAAGATATTCTAATAGTTTACCACCATGGATGGGCACGTCCACATTTTCACACCCTTTTTTCCAAGGAGCTACGAGCTACTGTTGCGTTCCTCTTGAAGCCAGTTTCTGCTTAACACCATCATGACCATTGATACACCATTAATGTCATGATAGATCAAATGCCTAATTCCTCGGGGGGCTAATGCTCTAATTAACTTGAATTAAGGTTCAAAACTATTGCTTAAACAGTTTTGCACAGGACACTGAATTAACCCTTAATCTGAGTAAATCCTGTCCTTCGTCTTGACTAAAGGGTTAACGGTGTCATTTTCTTCTAAGTCACAGCTAAGAAATATGGGATCGCAATGAGAATTCCGGTTAGTGTTGCAGGTGGTAGTGATCACATCAGTCCCGTGGGACGCCTCACTTTGAGGATTGGCCTTGCAGTATGTGTGAGTGAATGAGATAATTGTCGAGATGCAGAATACACAGGCCCCACTGTTTCCAAGCCCTGCTCAGATTACCACTATCGAACTAGTTAAGGCTAATTATTATTAGACTTGAAAAGGAGATTGTACCTTTGTTAAGACTTTGATCTTTTATAAAAAAAGGAAGACACGGTTCATTAAAAGTTTGTGGACTTGCGTACTAAAGTGGTTTGAGATGTAATGCTCCCTTTGATTACTAAACTCAAAATACCATCCTACAAAATATCACTTTTGTATTACTAAAGTGATTGGTGGGGGTTTGTTTGTTGGTTGTAATTATTTTCACAATAGCATGATCTTTTGTCACTGGCTTTATATTTATATGGACAATAGGTATGTCTTATGATATCAGTAAATCGAGGGCACTTGTATATTTTACACCCTCCACAATGTTCTTCTGTTGTAGAAAAACAACTCCCATGGACCCTTCATGGACGAAGGCAATTGTTCTGAATCGAAAACAAAACCTAGAATTTGCGCTAATTTAAATGTTTCTCTTTAACTGCTCTATACATATTATATATTGTTTTTTTTAAATGATAGAACCCATTATGCTTACACCAATGCTAACCATATACCTGCCTCTTAACCATATACAATCTCTAAACCAATACAGCATTAAAACAAGACCAGCATTAACCTTTATCTTACCATAACTATAACCCTATTCCTACAGCTAACACAACACAAACTCTAACCCTACTCTTTCCCAATAAATTTAACCTTACCCTAACCGTAACCCCACCACTAACCCTAACCCCAAGGAAACCCTCTACGAATATCAATTCTAGTAATAAAAGATGGACTTCATAGTTAAAACAGTAGATAGTGGTCTATGATCGCCATCTTCTGGCTGGTTTCATAATTACATTGTTATTAAGAATGGAGCCTCCTTCCCCGTGCGATCGGTGCACCAGCACCAATTACAATCTGCTTGGGGACAAATCGGGAGATTCCTTTACTACAGCTGAACTTAAACTGGTGGCTTGAGTAGCATTGTTTGCTCGCCGAGTAATAAACTGGTGGTTTGAGTAGCATTGTTTGCTCACAGAGCAATAAGGGAATTCTGGGACTCATCTGAGGTTCCCACTTTAGCTACGATTATCTGAAAGACTGTGCAAGCCTTGGAAATAGATAAACTCACCGCCCAGATCCATGATACACCAAAATCATTCCATATAATTTGGGACCTATGGTTTAATGAAAACATCCAAGAAAGTTGAGATAACTCCCTTAGCCACCAAACATGAAAAGTTAAACTTCCTATGGGACTTTAATAGCTAACTTCCAGAGATACTCTTTTCCTCTCGACACACCTCCTCTTTACCTTTCTTTAATCTCACTCCACTCTAATTATACCGTTCTCATTTCCCAATACGTACATAGTTTTACTCTACCCTGATGTTTCTCTCGCTACCCCTACTCCTGCTTTTTCCACCTTTTTCCTGGAAGCATCACCCTCCATTATGATCACTGATACTTAGAATAACCATAATTCACCACAATTTTTCCTGAATAAAGCTGCTCTCTTTGGAGTGTGAACCTTTGTTACCATCGAAAGCCTTTGTACAGTTTGGCTTCCTCTTTTTGTTAGTGAGGTCAGAAGGCACCCCGTCCTTCCCCCACCTGTACACCTGACGCATTTCATGCGATAGTCATAAAAGTTGTCTGCTGAGGAGCGCTAATACCGAATGTTCAGAAAGTAGACACCTTGACGCACTGTTAATGTTTACATTGTGACAGCAAAATGTAGACAATTAAAAATTTTTTAAATAAAAACAACCAAGCCAGTCTAATCCACCAAATGAAGTGATTTTGGTACATTGATCTTGTCCCTGCAGTTGAAATCAGTACTGTTTCAAATCTCCACGCCTCTAGTGGCTCTCAATCAGACATCCACAAAGAATTACAATGCGATTGGACAGTCATAGAAAGTCTGGGCTGGTTTGAAAGGGGAGATTTGCAAAGGTTTCAGACAAAAGATTTATACCCCCAATTTAAAAACAAGCATAATTAAATGCATGCATATTTTAATTGGTGATATATCTACTAAACAGTGATGTGCATTTCTCTTTTTTCCCCTACTTGGGTGGTGGAGTGTCCCTTTAAATACTAGTGCATAACACAAATATACATGAGAAGCATGTACCAGACAATGGTTGAAAGGGCCTTATGAGGGCATAGTAATATGTGTGCATTTATATTTTCTATAGTTCTGTAATGGTCACTAATTAGTTACTGTTCTTTATTTTGTTAATAAAATTGTTTCACATTAGAATTTTATTCTTTCAAAATTGTCTTCAGAACAAATTCAAAATCAGGCAGAATAAAACTAGCATAATAAAAACGACAGCCGTGTAAAAACAAGGGCCTTTATCCTCGTTAGACATTTTGCAAGTACAATGTAATAAATGAAAATAATGCTGCATCAAACAGGTTAATTTATGCAAGAGTAATCGATAAGTATTTCTAATGCAGCCCCTGTGACCCTCATCTGTACTGTATGTGCTTCCACAGTAGCTCTGGTGGTGCCTGTCGGCTATGTTTATTCATTTAGTAACAGTTTCATCATCAGCTGTGATCTGAAAACTGATTTTTTTTTTTTTTTTTTTTTAAAGCTGTGTTTGAGGATAAAAAAAAGAGTAACCAGCACCATTTTACTTTAATATATATATATATTTATTTTTTTATATAGGTTTTAGCCTGCACGGATCCAACCTCACAGATTGATACTGTAATTATGGCAATGCTATTAATGATAAAATGTTGTGATTGCAGATTTGGTCCATCTGACTTGTCCCTCCACTAAGACAACTGCCAAAGAAGATCTGGAACCAGTGGTACAGAAATTGTTTACTGTGAACACTGAGCCTGAAAAAGGTAAACAAACACTCGGACCCTGTGGCCAAAGACTCACCTGCATTGTCTTTATCACCTGACCATTTCTTTACAGAAATCATATGAATTAGATTAATATTTGTGTCTAACGAAGCTATAATAAGTTCAGCTGGAATTAGCACTGTCCGTTTTTCAGTGTGGAGATGGCTCAGAGTAGCTTTGCTGCAGGGGACAGTAATTGGTTCTTTGAACTCTCTGATGATGCTGTGAGTCTATTGTGCTCAATTTTAGCTGGAAGTGTTTTTTGTTTGTATAGAATAATGTCCCTTTAAGTGGCTCCTAATGTTAACTCACGCAATAGGAAGTGTTACTCTCAGTGTACAAGAACCTCGTACCAGTACCAGAGTTTCTTATTTTCAGTGAGATAAAAATTCATACAGTGAAATCATATATGTATGTACTTTTAATGAATTAAAATGCATATTGAAAACATACACAGTAAACATATAAAAAAAACTCATTTAAAAAAAAAAAACCTCTTAAAAATATTGCTTCTCTCCAATGAAATGTTGCAACTTCCGGCATCCACCTTTTGCCTGGTCCAAATGTCGCCATGGAGGTCATTCCTGCGTAGTGACCTCACTTCTGGCTCTTCAACGTGGTTGCCACATTGTTCCACTATGCTGCAGGTGGAAGAATGTTAGAGTTTCTCCGGGCCTAACCCAGCAAATGTTTAGGTGTACTTATTGGCAGGCAAAGATTAATTGTGGACATGTGCGGTTTTCAGCACAGACAAACTAAGCAAAGAAAGTTAAGTAAATTATTCAGAGATTAAAACTACCAGTTGGTAAATAATTAAAGTTGACTTGATAAATTCCCAGTTGCTTACTTTATTGGCCGTCTTTTTATCAACTTAATTTGCGTGATTATTCCTCCCCATTAATTGACTCAACCACTTAGTGAAAGCTGTGAGTCTTGTCGTCTTCAGTAGGGCGATCCATCCCAAGAACACTGATATTTAGTCACAAGTGTGCTGTAAGGTTAATATCTTTTAATAGTATGTAGTAAATATCAGCCTTTTCTAAAGTGGGAACTGAATGTTTACTTTGTTGCAGACTTTAATGTCCAATCCACTCACCAGCAGCACATGCAGTTATCTAGTGCTTCAAAGCCAGGAAAACCATTTTCTGTTACAGCTACATTCTTTCAAGAGTACCTGATCTATCATCGTTCACAGTTCTACTCGGATTCCTTCACAAGAGCCACATAATCAGAGGGTCTCTGAAGCACCGAACAGCTAGTTTTCCTGACACAGGTCTTTCTATCATCAGGATGAGGTAGTGGTCGTATTTTAATTAAAATGTCAGAACAAATACTGTTGGAGTTATTGAAAATGAATCACCAGATAAAGTGATCACTGGTCCATGGCAGGTCGGAGAGACAAAGTCACCTGCTGGAGAGGACTTCATTCATTTTCCTGCTAAGTGAAGAAGAAGTAACTTCGCTAGCGTCATGAACTTTTTAAGGATTTTTTGGAAAAGCATTTTGCATTTTATCAAGAGACCATTTTTTCACAGGCTGTTGGATTTAATTAGCATTTTAAACGATTTCCTAACCTTACAAAATACGTGATAAAAGGGTGCTCAGTTGACTTGATAACGATGTTAACGTGTGAGCTGTTGTGACTTATTAGCTGAACAATTTTCAATTTTTTTGTTCTCTACATTTTAATGTATTTTTCCTGTTAAGTTAAATAGAAGTATTTTATCGGATGGTCGTGTTTCACTGTCTGGTGTAACAGTGCTCCCCCAATTTAAATGCAAGAAGTCCTTTCTCTATTTTTTTTTTTTTTTTTTAGTTATTTAAGATTTAATTTGAAAGCTCAGTTCTATGCGGTTGTACAGATGTTCTAACTAAATATAGCTGATTTTATGTAGATAAAGAAAGCACTATTAAAGGGATTCTATAGTGCCAGGAGCACAAAGCCGTTTTCCTGGCACTATAAAATCCTACAGTAGCCCTCCCTCCCGCGGTTATAAAATCCTACAGTAGCCCTCCCTCCTGAAGTGGTTAGAATGCCGAGGGACATCAGCGCTGGGTCAGGCTCCACCCACGCTCCTCCCCGCTCACGGGGGAGACCTAATGTGTGGCAATGGCAGCGCTTGCATCCAGATTTCCCCATAGGAAAGCATTAATGAATGCTTTCCTATGGGGAAAAATCTGACACTGAAATTCCTCATGCAGAACGTGAGTTCGTCCAGCATCAGATACCAGACCAAAGGTCAATTCAGGAAGTCCCTCTAGTGGTTGTCTGGCAGACAGCCACTACAGGTGCAGTTAATCCTCAGAGGTAATTATTGCAGTTTCTCAGAAACTGCAATAATTAGCACTGTAGGATTAAGGGATAAGGAACATTGCATCCAGACCACTTCGATGAGCTGAAGTAGTCTGGGTGCCTACAGTGTCCCTTTAATTATCCTTAATTAGTTAGATTTCAGTTCTGAAATTATTATTTCAAGGGATAGGATGCTTTCTGACTTCACACTGGTTAGGTTCATCTGGGCAACAGATGTGACCGCTGCTTGCTAGTGGTTTGTCTGCCAACATGTCAACAGTCAGAACTGGGGCTATTTACTGCTGTGCATGCACACAATTTAATCAGAAGTCAAGAATTCATGTTGTTGGTGAATTTTACAATGTTCCTGCATTGATGAAATGACACTATATCTGCTAGCAGAAGCAGGGCTTCTAGTTCCTTACCGTGTCGCAGGTTGACGCACATACAATAAAAGCTACATATCTCGTTGCCATATCAAACTCCTTGTCCTGTTCCTTCAAAAGAAATCCCAATGAACACACTTCATTAGGTAAACCTATAGGCTAACCATTTAACTCCTCTCTCTGTTACACGGTACCTGTTTTACCTGGCTTACCTTCTTAAGCTATTGCTTCCGTACAACATGAATTTATCTAACTCAGGGATAGTTGTGGATACATGATTACTCGACTTTCTGTACCCAAAGAGGACTTTTCAAGTCCAACTTGAGATATGCAGGCGATACACAACAGTAATTTTTCTATTTGCTTCCTTTTGGTACCTAGCTATACACTCTATACACAGAGAGACTTCAAATTTGCTTTTGCCTTGTGATACCACGATATTGGTTGATTTCTATTGATTCTGTTTATAACCTTCTCTGTATTGAAAGAATAAGTCATCACAACACAATCATTTCATGAGTGTGATTCGTAAACAAAACTGCTGCAGTCTGAAGACACATTGTTGAGATCTTTATTGCTGTGGACCTCTGTAATCCACTCGTGCAGAACTTATTGCTGTGCAATTCTGTGTTACACAGATACATTCTTCCTATTGCTGTGAGCTTTACTGCCATGGAGCTCTGTGATACAAATGACTGTAAGCTTTATTGGTGCAAAGTGCTATGATGCACTCGCAAGCTATATAACCTATCTAAATCTATATACGTTTTACTGCTTTGGAATTCTGTGTTAAAGTAAAAGCATTGTGTTATCTCAGAAAAGAGGTGCACACCAGATCAGAAAAAGGAATGGGGGTCCAAAGAAAGCTACTTCGCGTGTATCAAAAATTAGATTGTGCCCATGTCTGTAATAGCATAACAGATAATACAATCTTGCATGTAAATAGTATTGCTACTTAGTGCAATTCCAGCCATCATTTATTGGTTTAGTAAGTTAACACCAAACTAAGATTTATTTATTTTTATCCAAGAAAGTGAGGCGTTCTATAGAGCCACCAGTAATGCTATGTCAGTAGGACATTCATTTCAAAGTAGGGTCTCTCAGGACTAGATGCTTCTTATAATATGGACAGCGATTGGTCCTTAATGGGTTAAAACACAGAATAACGGTATAAGTCTGTGCTTAACCATAAATATGATTGTTCATCATTTCAGGCATGAATTCTATGTAATATATAATAATCAACGTAGCTTAATTTAAGCTAAAGTCAGCAGTCTTAGTCATATTTGTGATAGCCCTGTCTAGCAGTAAATAGATAATGTATAGAGAGTGTGAATTGGTTTTAGGCAGCACTGTCCAGTAAAAGCTGTGTTAGTGAGCGCTCTGTACTGTGAAACCTCTCATCTGTTTAGTGAAATCCATTAGTCTCTAGTGACTCCCACATCATGTTCATTACCATCTTCTGACATTTGTCTTAATGACTTTCTTGACATTTCAGCTTGACACCTTGTCCGCGTTCCTTATATCAAGGCCAATAATACAAACGCATTTACCCTTATGTCGTTTCCTCTGTGCAAAGCAAAAAGGTGACCAGGAATATATTCTAAACACAAACCTTGCCTTCATGTCATGAACAAGTTTCTAGTTCAAGGCTTATATAGTGGTGTCCCCTTGTTGTTTGCATTGAAATGGGGTGATAGTTTCGCTTTTTTTTTTTTTTTTTTAAATATAAAAAGCATGTCAACTTTAATTAGAACTTATATATTTATTTATTAAAACACATGATCAGGGCAATTCTTATATATAACACATGAATATAACATTGCACACAGGAGTTCAGTAAAAGCACAGTATAAAACTGGTTAAATAACATGAATGCAATGGCACTGTATACAAACTAGCAGCTGATAGATGTAAATTAAAAACAATGCTATCAGTATATTATATATCATAGTACTTCACTACTCAGTTGTTATGTTTGGGTTGCTGTCTTTTCTTAATTTATGAATATATCTTGTATTAATTATTACCCATAATCCTAGTTGTTGTGGGGTTTTTTTATGCTTTATTCAGTTTTTTTCAAAGAAATCAGGGGTACAGAAAGCAAAAAGGGGGGATAAAAGGGATACAGTCCTTAAGGCAATCCATCCACAACATTTAGGTAGCATTGATATCAATACAACAATACATTGTCAGTGATCAACCATTATACTTTAGATTCCCTGTAAGAACCTCATCTTCCTGAACCCATTATGGAGTCCTAGGTGGTAGAATTACTTGGTTGGGTCCTCCGCAACTAATACGGATCTGTAACCCGCAGTCATTGACTCTTCTCATTGTGTCTGTCATGGTTTGAAATGTGATATATTGCAGCATTAGATAGTCATGAGTGGGGGAAGGATTGGGGGGGGTGGGAAGAGAGAGACCCCGGAGATATAGTCACAGGCCTTCATGCCTGCTAGTTTTATACCGTCATATAAGGTGGAAGCTACACACTTTTGAACTGTGTAAATGTGTCTGGTTTTCGTAAATTGGCTTATGCCGCATATGCGTGACTATTAGGGTCTTGTCGAATGGGGTTGATTAACAGTATACTAACCTAAAACATAGTGGGGGGTGGAGGGGAAATGGTGATAACGACTTGTCAGTAATAGTCCCATGGCAAGGTTGTGTATATGTGATCCACTCCAAATTCTCTATTTCGAGGAGCGCCCCCATAGCAACCTCCCTCAAGGTTACACAGCCTGCTGTTCCCTACTTTCGGGCGAAGGTCATTGCCATTATATACTGGCATATCTGGGATGCTGTGTCTTCTGGTTTCTGGGGCTTAAGTGTTTAGCCCATTTCCCTACTAGATACAACAGACAGTCTTGTATTGACCATGTCATCCCTGTATCTGTAGGGGTTTTGGGGTTTTGCTTTTTTTTTTTTTTATTGTTTTAGATTCACTGCTTTATGGCTCTGACGTGCTTTAGTACTGTCTGGCTTCTTTGTTTTGTCTGTGTTGATTTGGTGCAGGTTAGTGTTTGTTCAGTATGTTAGAGGTTTGACACAAGGCCATGTTGGCTTGCTCGTAGTTCTGCCTCCACTTGTAGTTTTCTCACTAACTATGTGCAGTCAGTCAGGATGGATGTGCAGATTTGAGCGATGACTACCTAAGTCCAGACACTTGATCCAATTATCTGTTGAATGTCTCAGAAAATAGTTAAGTCTCGGAGAGACAAAAGTTAAGTTTCCCATTGTCCATGATACATCTGTCTGACTAAGACATATATTTAGAGAGCTTGTGTGGTTTGTAGTTGGGCATCACAAACCTGTGCTAAATAAACACTATTATATATTCTTGGTATCTCTTTTCCATATATAGTTTTATAATATGATGTACAAATGTCATAAAATTCCAAAATTCCTGTGTGACAGAACGCCCATTCTCTGATTGACTACCTCCGCCTAGTCTACTTCCTAGCCGCTTTCAGGCACCCTGGAACGCTTGAGCTTCAGTTGCTGGGGCTTGACTGTGGGCTCTCAGAAACTCTTCCACCCGACCAGGAATGCAGCTCTCTCCTTCCAGGCAGGTCTGAAGACTCTGTTACTGGGATCCCTGAACAAATCCAGCAGGTCACATAGTTCCAAAAGGAACTAGCACACACAACTTTATTTTTTAAACTTAGGACTAGTCCATATGCACATTACATTTAACTTATGGTGACAACTTCAATAAAATACAAATAATCAACTTATATAGGAAACACACAAAACATTTTTTTATAAAGGGGTGGGAAGATAAACAGTAACCGAAAATATCTCCCCTGCCTTCAGAAATCATAATACGCAAATCTACCTCAATATGCAAATTAAAAAGCCTTGCCATTCAGGTAGTGCATCTAGCTGTTTCTAGATCCTTACAAACAGATGGCGCTGTACAGGCTCCACGGCCAAATCCACCTAGTTGATTGCAAGCATCAGCAGGACAGGAGAGCACACAAACATTTAACAATATACAATACATTATACACATCCTGCATCCAGAGTGTCAGCAGGACTTAAACATAGGAGTCCTCCAAGGAGCTAATTTAAGTCTCCATCTTAAGCGACTGGTGATGGTGACTACCGTCACATCCAGTATCTTGCTTTGATGACATGACAATGTTTTGGTTGCTTTTGTGTTGATGGTTTTAGAAGTTTAGATACTAAGGATGTGCTAATTTACCCTGTTTGTTTGTTTTTTGTTGTTTTTTGGTTTTTTTTGTCTTTTGCTTAGAGTTAAACTTCTATATTATTGCAGCTACATGAATTCAATAATTATTGCAAAGTATAATGGGAGTCCCAGCTATTCCAAATTCTCCCTTTTCTGGACAGGGGCCTAACGTTTGGATACTGGGCTGATTACCTATGCTTTTTTGTATATGTAAAAAAAAATCACCATTTTCTTTCTAGTACGCCTGTATTTAATTACCTATGTTTACTCCAGATTTTAAATTGGAATTAAAGTGACTTACAAGATAGCAAACCAAATAGAGTATTTGAGCTCATTAAATGCATAACTTTTTACATTTTCCAATATTTGCAAGGCAAATTAACTATACAAGGGACGCCATTTACTGCGGTGTTTGGTAACACAGGAATGCTTGTGCGCAGAGGCCGCTTTGATCATGAAATAGAGCAGTAATTAAACTGCTCGAGCTCAGCTTAAAGTGCGGGCCATTTATGTATTGTACTGTTCATTAATTTTACTATGTTTGTCGGAGGCCATATTATGGAATGCATGAACTGTAATTTATTCCATGAAATAGAAGATGTGAAGGTGGTGCGTACATGTGAAGACTTTTAATTTTTATGTTATTCAATATCTTTATTGTTTCAACAAAATAATTAAAATGATAGCAAAGCGGGTAAGTAAACTATGCACTAAGCTCTTATAAATTGTATGTTGTTCCTCGTCTACTAACCATAATTTGGCATTATTTCTTATTATTCACATTTTTACTCTCCTCTTTGAAGCTTTGGACAAATAATCAAACTGCTAATACTTGAGATTCCATTGTCCTAATTAGTTGAGATAGGCTGTAATTCTTTAATGTAACTGTTTAGCTACTTTGATAAAGAAGGTAGGCAGGCATCAGTAGAGGAGGGCAGGTGAAAATCTAGATAGATGCACCCTTTAAAGCATCCTGAAAATCAGCTTCTAACCTTTTTCTTTCAAATAAGTGTTTCGTCAAGCACCAGGAAGAGGTGAAGTTTATCCCAGATACTCATGGTTAGGTTTGTTAATATTTTTTTTTTTTGCTTGTCTGTGTAAAATTATCTTCTACTACTTAACGTTATATTTTTCAGTATGGTTTCAGTAAATTACACTCTGATCCAGTTGCCCTCTGAAAAGGCAGATACAGTGAGAGAATCACAAGGAATTTTATGGAGATTTTACTTCTCCCATTTGTCCCTACTGTAGTGGAATTAGGACGGTTTCTACTTATTGCTTGCCCTTCTTTGACATCAAGATTGCACTTTTTTTTTAATGAACTGAGTTTAGAACCTCTTCGAACCTCAGAGCCACAGGTTCTCTCCATAGCAGGGCCAACTCCTTTTTCTCCTTTCAAGGACAGTTAATTAAATAAGTATCGTCGTGATTGAGTCATGATAACATCTGTATCTCCAGGGCTTTTTTGAAAATTAGAGAATCTCAGTGGATCCTTTGTTTATTTGATCATTTACTTTGTGTGTTATATATTTTTTCTTAAGATTCTGAAGATGAGGACCTAGAAAAGCCAAGAGTCCTCTGGGCACTATATTTCAACATGAGAGACTCTTCAGGCATTGATCGGCAGTGTTATGTTGGACTTCCAGATAACGTGCATGTTTGCAGTGGCCCGGATCCGAGCTTTGGAAATGACCGTGCAATCCAGCAGGTTAGAAAGATTATACAGTACTTATCAAGCAAGTATGACATGAGAGTTTTATCTATGCATTTGAGTGACCAACACAGTCTGATTGAGCCCTTATGCAACAGATCTACGTAGCCATTATATTAAAGGATCACTGAAGGCATCCAGAGCACTTTATCTCTTAAAGTGATACTGTAGTCCCAGGAAAACAAACCCATTTTCCTGGCACTATAGGCTTTTGGAGTGCCCCCTTCAGCCACTTACCTTAATGCAGCGCCGGGGTCCCTCTGCACTGGTGACCTCTCCTCCCCTGCCGACGTCAGCTCCCGAGTGGAGCCAAAAATGCGCATGTGCACGTGCATTCAAACCTGCCCATAGGAAAGAATTACTCAATGCTTTCCTTTGAGGATCCTATTTGATGCTGGACTCCGTGAGGACGTCCAGCAGCAAATAAGTGCGATTTACTCAGTGTAAATCGTGAAAGCGCCTCTAGTGGCTGTCAGGCAGACAGCCACTAGAGGCTGGATTAACCCTGCAGTGTAAACATAGAAGTTTCTCTGAAACTGCTATGGTTTCGGCTGCAGGGTTAAAACTAGGGTGACCTGGCACCCAAACCACTTAATTGAGCTGAAGCAGTCTGGGTGCCTATAGTGGTCCTTTAAGTGGTCTAGCCCTGTAACCCTGCAATGTTGCTGTTTAGCAAATATGACAATGTCATGGTTGCAGGTTTGTCTCACCTCTAGTAGCTGTCTTCCATGTTGAGAACAGACTTAAACTCTGTTCTAAATCAGATGTTGCTTTTAGAGCATCATTTGGTCCGTTCAGTGCAGCGAATCATCGAACCTGCGCATTAGCCTTTGGATTAGCTGAGATTATCAGGATTAGTGATCTCAACCAGTTAACAAGTGTGTAGGAAGCAGATCTCACAAGCCATATTAGGATATCTTAAAAATACTGAATATTGGAGATATTTATCCACTAAAGTACTTTGTATGTATGTTAACAGGCGGAGAATATTTTCAGTACGCTTTACCCAACTGAAGAGTTTTGTCCACCGGCTCCTAACCCAGAAGACATTATTTATGACAGTGAATGCCCGCCACAGGATGCTGCAGATTCCGGCACTCCCACCGAATCGAAGGATGAAACCTCCACTGAAAGTGAGACGATATTGGAGGCTGCTGAAGACTTAAAAGAGCAGAAAGAAGAATAATTAAATTCCATCTCTGTACACTGGATATACTCCTCATTCCTTAATCTGTACCTAGGTCAATGGCTACCGATACTCCACTTCACATGTTTAAAGCAGTTTATCAACAAACTCTATGGCTAAAGAATGGCTTGTGTAATGCAGTCTGCTATCGTATTTAAAGTGCCCTTGTTCATTTTTAGAAAATGGCTATCGTATTGTCTAGTTTTCATATGTCTTATATCATTAAAATATGTTGAACGTTACTTTGTCAAAGTTTCCTGACTGAACTTTAAAAATTTTGTGAAACAGAGTCCTTTAGAATGCCCATGAGTGTATTTACGTATAATTAAAAGGCCCTCACATTGTAAACCCATGCACAGGAGGTGTTTATTAACTAAAAGGTCATATTAATGAAATTCAAACTAAAAATTGTGGATACAGGGAAAAATCCAATGCCTCGACTTAAGAACATTTTATTTTAGCCTTTGTTACTTTATGCACATTGAGGTAGTTTTAATCTTAAAGTAACTTTAAATGAGCACTATAGGGTCAGGAACACAAACGTATTCCTGAACCTATAGGGTTAAAACCACCAAGTAGCCCCCCTGATCTCCTTATGCCTCCCTAAAAATAGCAAAATCTTACTTGTATTCAAGTCTGGAGCTGCTAGCTCTGGCTCTGTTTCCTTTAGACCTGCCCACTGCCTGCTGACATCATCAGAAGTGGTAGCCTGGTCCAATCACAATAATTCCCCATGGGATTAGCTGAGACTGACAAAGAGGCAGATCATGGGCAGAGCCAGCACAAGTTAAAAACACCCCATGCCAATTAGCATCTCCTCATATAGATGAATTGAATCAATGCATCTATATGAGGAAAGTTCAGTGTCTGCATGCAGTGGAAGGAGACACTGAATGTTTGGATGCATTTTAAGCAGCCATGACCCAGGAAGGATCTCTAACGGCGATCTGAGGAGTGGCCAGTGGAGTTTTCACTAGGCTGTAATGTAAACACTGCATTTTCTCTGAAAAGACTGTGTTTACAGCAAAAAGCCTGAAGGTAATGAGTCTACTCAGCAGAACAAATTCAATAAGCTGTAGTTGTTCTGGTGACTATAGTGTCCCTTTAAAACTAAATTAACTATGTAACTTGTGACTAGTTTAACACAACAGTAGACATTGTATGTGAGGGCGCACTGGAGAGAGGTTTATAATTTACTCAGCACATACCCTAGATATGATGGATTAGGAACTATTAGAAAAACTAGTTGGTAAATAAGATTGACCTAGATCTAACTTTAAACCCTTTCAGCCTTAACCCCTTAAGACCGGAGGGTGTACTATTACGCCCTATTTTAGGCGGCTCTAAACGCTGCCGAGCATAATAGATCCAGCCTCCTGCAGCCCCCCCGGCCATGTGAGAGTGAGGTCCTTGCAAGGACCTCACAATCACATGGCCGGGTTAGCTGGCTGCTGCAATTCCAGCAGGGGGACTGCCTGTAATGACAGTTAGCCCCCTGCTGGCTGAATTAAAATACAATTAAAGTTACTAAAGTGTAAAAAAATATATATACTTAGATCATATATATATATATATATATATATATATATACATACACACACACATACTGTCTAGGTGTATTTTACTATTATATATATATTAATATCAAATTACACGTAGACTGATACTGATTAAATATATATATAATTGTTATATATATATATAATATAAAAAAATATGTAAATACGTTAAAAATAAAATAAAAAAATAATTAAAAATAAATAATAAAAAAATATATAGATGTGTTATTTCGTTCTAACTGTATTGTGATATTAATATATATATATTTATATCAAAATACACGTAGAACGAAATAATATATATATATATATATCTATACATAAATATATACATATATATCACTATACATATACCTATATATAAATAAAAATATATTTTTTAAATTATATACATACATATATATGTACACATATATTAATTCTACATATGTGTTTATGTAATATTTTTACTTAATTCGGTATCTTAATTTGCTAGCACTATATTTAACCCTATAACTTTCCAAGACACCATAAAATCTGTACATGGGGGATACTGTTCTACTCAGGAGACTTTGCTGAACACAAATATTAGTGTTTTTTGCATTTTTCACTCACAAACAGCACTTACACGGACGATATTATTGCTACGATACTGTTTACTGTTTTGAAACACAAATATTTGTGTTCAGCGAAGTCTCCCAAGTACAAAAGTACCCCTCATGTACAGGTTTTATAGTGTTTTCAAAAGTTACAGCATAAAATGCAAGGCTTGTGTTTCATTTTTTTCACATTAAAATTCGCCAGATTGGTTAGGTTGCCTTTGAGACCCTGTGGTAGCCCAAGAATGAAAATTACCCCTATGATGGCATACCATTTGCAAAAGTAGATAACCCAAGGTATTGCAAATGGGGTATGTCCAGTCTTTTTTAGTAGTCACAAACATTGGCCAAAATTGGCGTTTTTTTGTATTTTTCACACACAAACAAATACTAACGCTAACGTTGGCCGGTGTTTGTGACCAAATGGCTACTAAAAAAGACTGGACATACCCCATTTGCAATACCTTGGGTTGTCTACTATTGCAAATGGTATGCCATTATGGGTGTAAATTTCATTCCTGGGCTACTATACAGTACCAAATGCAACATAACCTATCTGGCGAATTTCAATTTCAAATGTAACGTGCTATATTTGACCCTGTAACTTCCCAAAACACCATAAAACCTGTACATAGGGGGTACTGTTTTACATGTGAGACTTTGCTGAATACAAATGTGTATTTTATTGCAGTAAAAGAAAACAGTATTATGACATTGACAGTTAAAATGTCATGTAGAACTAAAAAAAATAAAAAAAATCTAAATTTCTCCCATTTTTTTCATATTAAACTATGTTTCACAGCTAAATATTTGATATTAAATGAAAGCCCTGTTTCCCCTGAATAAAGTGATATATAATAAGGGTGGGTGCATTTACTATGAAAGAGGTGAATTACGGTTGGACAGACGTAGCGCAAATGCCAGGTTTTGTTTACATTTTGTTTTGTTCACGACGTGTACATTTGGCTCAGTCCTTAAGGGGTTAATTATATTTTCTTAATTCAAACAATTATGTTTATTAAGAAGCTTAATACCTACCTATCTCTCATTCTAAAATTCTGACGAAGGTCTCCTAGCGCAGACCAAAACATTAACAACCCCCCCACCAAAAAAAAAACCAAACCAACTTGATATTTTTAAAATAAAACCCAGTAAATGCCCTGGAATATTTTATAATTATAAACTTCTGCCAGGAATTTAATGTATTTATTTAAATATTTATTACAAGAATTAGACACAAAGCTTAACAGCAAGGAATGGAATCCCCCAGGGTTCTACCTAGCCATATTTACTATTCTAAGAGAAACTGCTTTTCCATGATGATAAAAATAAAAAAAACAACCCAAAACAAATGTAATTAAAATGTAACAGAAAGTGACATTTTATTGAAATGGGTTTGCCTCTGCATATGGTTTTTGGCAGATTGTACGTTGCCTGGTTGTTTAATTTGGATTTAATGTTGATGTAATTAAAATTCAGTGTGATATTCCAACATACTTCAATATTTATAGCCAGGTAATAAACAAAGCCATAATTTAGTAGCAAAATAGCTTTGAATTCTCAGTTTAATTAAAAAAAAATAAACCTTGTTTTGCTTTATCGGTATCAGATCATTTCTAAGAGGCTTTCTAACTGCTTGGAGATAGATAACAATTCTGAGCTATTTTACAGCCTTTAGAAGTAAGAAAATCAAATTCCCTATTTTAGTTTTTGTGCCAACAGCTAAATTTGGATTAGTTTAGCTTGGGTCAGTTCCTGTACTTCATGTGAATATAATTGTTTGTACATATATACATATGGTTGTCTCTATTATTAATTGGGTTAGTGAATGTGTTAGATTTTGGCTTCATTAATGTGCTGTCTTTTTTACATGCTCAAATCAGAATAGTTTTTGCATAAAATAATAAATGCTTTGCAGAATCCTGCACCATAACCCTGCCTCCTTAGCCAGGCCCCCTCACTCCAGAAAAATACTTCCTTATCAGATGTATGCTTCATGGCACACCAGGTGTATTGTCTGCCCAAGTGCCATCCTACCACAAGATATCAAGGACTGCTGACGTGATAGCAAACATAGTAGGTTGAGGTAACACTGGCATTAAAGCATCAGTTACCAAAATGAAAGTATATTTGGTGACAATATTGGTGCTTTCTTTTGTCCGTTTAAATAAAATGAGACTCCCTGAGAAATTTCCTTAGCAAGTTCCTTGTAACCACAATTCTGATTTTATTATTGGTATGTCAAAATTAGGTTAAGGATAAAGGCGCATTAAGCACTATAGAAAACTGTGGTCACGGGGTGCAAGGAGGGGGGAACTCTACTTTCATATTTGCATGTAAAAACACTGCAATGCACCAATCAACATCACCTCGTAGAGATGCATGGAATCAATAAATCTGTATGGCGAGCGTTCAGAGTGTGGAGACGCTGAACATGAGTGCTGCACAGTGTGCAGCAATGACCCAGGAACCACCTCTAGTGGCCATTTGAGTGACTGCCACTGGAGGTGTCCTGAGGCACTAATTCTCAGAAAAGGCAGTGTTTACATTAAAAAGCCCTATACTCACCTGAACATTTATATTAAGCTGTAGTTGCTCAGGTGACCATAGTGCAGTGTTAATTTTGTCAATAAACAGTTTTAGTCGACTAAAACTAACACAATTCAGATGACTAAAATATGACTAAAACCACAGAATATGACTAAAACTAAATTGAAATTTGCACAGAGGGGCTGGGGAAGGGGCAAAAGAGACATAGGCTTTTACTAAACCGTTGACTAAAATCTACTAGAGATTTAGTGGATTAAAACTAAAACAATTCTGAATACGACTAAAACCAAAATGGCTTTTTAGTCAATGACTAAAACTAAATTGAAATATGCCACCAATATTAACACTGCAATAGTGTCCTTTTAAAAGACTCTCACAAAGAGTTACAGAACTGCATCTTTGCACATGCTCTTGCTGCTCAGACTGAAGCTGGACACAGCCCCCATCATAAAACTGTTGTGTCTGTCAATAAAGTAACAGAAGTTGTAATATTGCTGTCCTTGACTTATTTAGCAGCCCCGTTCATATTATCGGATAGAAGAACTGTGGCTGGTGGATGAACAACCCCTGCCTGACAAGTTTATCGGATATGGTAAGACCCCATAGACTAGAATGGCAGGGTGAGTCCTTCACTCTTCCAGTAAAGAAATTAGAATGGATCACGTAATGTTAGCTGCATATCACAAATATTCCACATCTAGGGTACTGTATCGTAGAGTCACAGCAACTGGCAATTTTATCTGTTTCACATTTTGCACTTCCAGAAATATTGTTTGTTACTATGATTGAAATTGACAAAACCATTAATCTGCCAACATTTGGGGGAGAAAATCCTGACTGTGTCACCTGTTGCTGTGTGCATTGCCTCTTTAGCAGCTTTTAGTCAACATCATGAGCGTATGGTGGATTTTGGCAATTCCACTCTACCTATGCAAAGCAAAGCTAAGTTACTGATAAAACACTCAAGTAAACACTATTAAGGACTAGCACATTTTCCCGTAATTAAAATGACTGGCTGAGGTCCCAGACCCCCAAAAAACTGCTTATCCATATCATGCAGTATTGTTGGACCAATACATACTTTCCATGCCTGTGCTCTCCTTAACTTTCCAACCAGTGCTCAGATTTCCATCATCCTTGTTCACAGCTGTTTGGAGATTCTTTGTGGAATGAGTGATGAAATTCAGTGACACTTTACAGAAACCACCAAAGGGAAGAACATTAAATTCAAGCATACACAGGCAGCACCCGTCAGAGCTGGACAGCTGTCCATGTGATACTGTGCACTGTATTTGCCAAATATTTGTCCAGCATTATATTATGTGAAAATACTGAATTCTATTTCTGACTACGTGAATCTAGAGGACAAACTCCAATTATTCCAGTATAACCAGATTGCCCTATTTGGCTATTTGAAATGCTTTGAGGTAAAGGTGTGTTTATTGTACATATCTCTTATTTTAGCTGCTTCCTGCCTTTGATTTCACCTGCACATCCCGAGTGCCATCTGTTGTAGTGGCAGGTCTGCTCAAAGAAAGCTAGCTAATAACGCACAGCTAGGATGAAAATAGTTTGATCATTATGATTAGTGTTTCTAAGAATGCGTAAGAGGAACGCACAAGGACCGCAATGATTGTAAAGATACAGAGACCATGATTGACTGACGTGTTTGAAGGTCTAGAATTTGAAAAGAATCCTTCCGTTATCTCCAGTATAGATATTTTGTGTCTTACTTTTCTTCATAACTGTCACAGTGCCATTCGGATGGCCAGGCATGACCACCCCCAGGTCGCTCTAAGGGGATTTGAACTGTGGTCCTTATGTGTCCTAATCCTACTGTCTTATCTCTGAGTCACACTTCAGTTCTTGTTTCAGGCTGATGTTTATCCTTGCCTTGTCTCCATCACTGGGGGGCTGGACTTTACCTGTGGCTGCTCCTGTCAATCTCAGTCCACCTGAAGCAGATGCCTAATTAACCAGGAATAAGACACTGCCTCTTCCTGAGGGCAGTGTCAGTTAATTGACTCTTGTTCTGCACCCACAGTTATTAAAAGAGCTTAGTGGTGGACTAGCAAAACCATTAACAGATTTATTTAACCAATCATTAACAGGAGTAGCCCCAGAAGATTGGAAGTTAGCAAATGTTGTGCCCATTCACAAGAAAGGTAGTAGGGAGGAGTCGGGCAACTGTAGGCCAGTAAGCCTTACTTCAGTAGTGGGGAAAGTAATGGAAATCATGTTAAAGGATAGGATTGTTGAGCATCTAAAAACACATGGATTTAAAGATCAGAGACAACATGGGTTTACTTCAGGGAGATCATGCTAAACTATTCTTATTGATTTTTTTGATTGGGTAACTAAAATAGATCAGGGTGATGCAGTAGACATTGCTTACCTAGATTTCAGTAAGAATTTTGACACTGTTGCACATAGAAGGCTTATCAATAAATTGCAATCTTTAAGTTTGGATTCCAATATTGTTGAATGGGTAAGGCAGTGGCTGAGTGACAGGCAACAGAGGGTTGTAGTCAATGGAGTATATTCGAAGCTTGGGCTTGTCACCAGTGGGGTACCTCAGGGATCTGTACTTGGACCCATTCTCTTTAATTTCATTAGTGATATTTCAGAAGGTCTTGATGCTAAGATATGTCTTTTTGCTGATGATACTAAGATATGTAACAGGGTTGATGTTCCAGGAGGGATAAGCCAAATGGCAAATGATTTAGGTAAACTAGAAAAATGGTCAGAATTGTGGCAACTGACATTTAATGTGGATAAGTGCAAGATAATGCATCTTGGACGTAAAAACACAAGGGCAGAGTACAGAATATTTGATAGAGTCCTAACCTCAACATCTGAGGAAAGGGATTTAGGGGTGATTATTTCTGATGACTTAAAGGTAGGCAGACAATGTAATAGAGCAGCAGGAAATGCTAGCAGAATGTTTGGTTGTATAGGGAGAGGTATTAGCACTAGAAAGAGGGAAGTGCTCATGCCATTGTACAGAACACTGGTGAGACCTCACTTGGAGTATTGTACGCAGTACTGGAGACCGTATCTTCAGAAGGATATTAATACTTTAGAGAGAGTTCAGAGAAGGGCTACTAAACTGGTTCATGGATTGCAGGATAAAACTTACAAGGAAAGGTTAAAGGATCTTAACATGTATAGCTTGGAGGAAATACGAGACAGGGGGCATATGATAGAAACATTTAAATACATAAAGGGAATCAACACAGTAAAGGAGGAGACTATATTTAAAAGAAGAAAACCTACCACAACAAGAGGACATAGTCTTAAATTCGAGGGGCAAAGGTTTAAAAATAATATCAGAAAGTATTACTTGACTGAGAGGGTAGTGGATGCATGGAATAGCCTTCCAGCTGACGTGCTAGAGGTTAGCACAGTAAAGGAGTTTAAGCATGCGTGGGAGAGGCATAAGGCTATCCTAACTATAAGATAAGGCTAGGGACTAATGAAAGTATTTAGAAAATTGGGCAGACTAGATGGGCTGAATGGTTCTTATCTGCCGTCACATTCTATGTTTCTATGATGGACTCTCAGTGCCTTACCTCCATGAAAGCTACTCCCAAGCCTGCTCCAGGTTTGTTTTAAAAAATATTGCATTTAGATTGTTTTATCTCTTTTTGTCTTTGAGAGATCCATCTATCAACATGATCCTGTTGTATTTATGTATGTATATATTTTTGTTTGTGGTTACACTAATCCATAGGCGCAGATTATCATTTTATTTATTTTTTGTTCTATTTGTGTTGTCACAAGGTTGGGTAAATGTTGTGTGATAATCTGCAGCCCTGTGGCGAAAGTAACCTCGCCACTGATTTTTGGAGGGGTCTGTTTGCCAGCCTCCTACCCTGTGACTATGGCCACTGTGTTAAACCCTGGTTGAAAATACTGTTTGTGCCCTTTTGGACTTCCATAAGGACTTCGAACTTTCAAAGTGGCACTTCAAACACCCGAACGGTCGAAGTGGTTCGAAGCAGCACTCGAAGACGTTGCCATCTTAAGCCGCGAGTACAATGAGATAATTGGGTTAATACAGTATCTGACTCAATTATCTCCCAGGAAGGAGGGAGGGATTGTATGCTATGTGTGGGAGTGTCATGCACTGGAATACTGTTCTTATTGGTCTGTGAATATTGTAACTCAGTTCCCCACAAGATCCATGTTGGCGTACCCCTTGCATGGGGATTGTCATATAAGGCCAAGTGTGGCACCATTAAAATCCGTTATCTTCACTCTCAACAAGCAGCCTTGTCTCGTGATTGTAGGGAACAGCTATACTGCTATAACCACTAACTCTTATAACAGCTTCAGAGCTATACTCTCTTGGAGAGGCCTTCCCACTGGGAGCTGGATCCAGGAGTTTGGTCCAGTGTGGGAAGGGACAGCGAGAACCCAGCCAAGCTGCGGCGGCTAGGGGAGCTATGGTGCTTATGGTCCTCAGAGTCTGCTAGGAAGCATCGATTGGTGGAGGCACCCAGTCAGGGTGCCCGGTGGTCCGTCACAAGCCCTTGCCCATATTTTAAGATATAGTGAGCACCTATACCTTGTATTTGTCAACTTCAAGAGCGTATGGTGGATTTTGGCAATTTCACTCTACCTATGCGAAGCAAAGCTAAGTTACTGATAAAACACTCAAATAAACACTATTAAGGACTAGCACATTTTCCCATAATTAAAATGACTGGCTGAGGTCCCAGACCCCCAAAAAACTGCTTATCCATATCATGCAGTATTGTTGGACCAATACATACTTTCCATGCCTGTGCTCTCCTTAACTTTCCAACCAGTGCTCAGATTTCCATCATCCTTGTTCACAGCTGTTTGGAGATTCTTTGTGGAATGAGTGATGAAATTCAGTGACACTTTACAGAAACCACCAAAGGGAAGAACATTAAATTCAAGCATGCACAGGCAGCACCCGTCAGAGCTGTACAGCTGTCCATGTGATACTGTGCACTGTATTTGCCAAATATTTGTCCAGCATTATATTATGTGAAAATACTGAATTCTATTTCTGACTACGTGAATCTAGAGGACAAACTCCAATTATTCCAGTATAACCAGATTGCCCTATTTGGATATTTGAAATGCTTTGAGGTAAAGCTGTGTTTATTGTACATATCTCTTATTTTAGTCAAAGACCAGATTTGAACAAAGTGGTTTTTCAATGACAGAATTAGCATAGCATTTACTTTTTCTCAATGATCGATCTGTTGGCACACAAAGAAATATGCTTCATTATAACCGACACCCGAGGATTCTTTCTTACATACTGCAATATCATGACAACATTGTGTTACACTATAACAGCCAGCTACCATCACACTGCCATCAGTTACTCTTTGCCAATCCTCCATTTAGTTAACTACTGGGCAGCCTGACATACCATCACTTGGTGGTATCTACCCAGCTCAACCTGCCATTTTGGGAGATGACCCATGCATGTCTAGTGGATACTGCAAAAATACAGAAAGGTATTAAGTCCGTAAATATGTCACTACTGATGTTGGTCTATGCTTGCAATAGAATACATTTTACGATGGTTTATTCTGTATGTTAGTGGAGAGCATTTATTTATTTAAAGAAAAATTAAAAAGCGCAACTTAACCTCCCCTTGCAAAGCTTTTTTTTTTTTTTAGATGTAACGTATTTATTTTTCTTGTATGTAATTATGAGATTAATCTTAATATTAAGCCATCCATGGGGTATTTGTTGTTGTACATTTACGTGTATAACTTATTCTGCTTAATGGCCCTGACCTCATGTAAAGCTGAATAAATCTATATAGGGAATGTTGAGGGAACCAAAATCTTCCATATGTTTCAGAAGTGGTTCTTCATACGATAATGAATAAATCATCTTGAAAGCAATGTTGTGAAATGCAAAGAAAAATCCAGCTATGGTTTACTACTCCAGACAATTTTATCTTGTGAAGGAGGTGTACACAGTTATTCATCTTAATTTGCATGCTATTTTTGACATTACAGAATATCCGAGAATATTTTCCACATTCGAATATTCTTCAAACCTCCCTGCAGCTTGCACCAGCTGCTTCCTGCTTTTGATTTCACCTGCACATCCCGAGTGCCATCTGCTGTAGTGGCAGGTCTGCTCAAAGAAAGCTAGCTAATAACGCGCAGCTAGGATGAAAATTGTTTGATCATTATGATTAGTGTTTCTAAGAATGCGTAAGAGGAACGCAGAAGGACCGCTATGATTGTAAAGATACAGAGACCATGATTGACTGACGTGTTTGAAGGTCTAGAATTAGAAAAGGATCCTTCCGTTATCTCCAGTGTAGATATTTTGTGTCTTACTTTTCTTCATAACTGTCACAATTGGCACCGTGCCATTCAGATGGCCAGGCGTGACCACCTCCCAGGTGGCTCTAAGGGGATTTGAACTGTGTCCTAATCCTGCTGTCTTATCTTTGAGTCACACTTCAGTTCTTGTTTCAGCCTGATATTTATCCTTGCCTTGTCTCCATCACTGGGGGGCTGGACTTTACCTGTGGCTGCTCTAATCTCAGTCCACCTGAAGCAGATGCCTAATTAGCCAGGTATAAGACACTGCCTCTTCCCGAGGGCAGTGTCAGTTCATTGACTCTGGTTCTGCTGTTTGGTTCCTGTTATTGTGTATCTTGACCCAGTGTTCTCCAGACTGCTTCTGGCTTCCGACCTTGGCTTATTTCTTCGTTTACCCTGACCTCTGGCTCCCCCTGACTTCGGCTTTCCACGACTACTGCTTGTCCTTGCCTGTACTGCGACTTGGAGCACTATTCCTGCACAGCCCCCGTGCACAGACTCACAGCCCAGGTGGCTTCTTACCTGGTCACCGTGGTCTGCGTTTATTTGCAACGGTGAGTGTAAAACTCTGCACGGCGGACTCCACACCCGGTAAGATCCTGACAAAAGGAATTGACCATGGAGTCTGCAGAGATATACAACTTACCTCCCTTGCTCAGCAAGTGACCAACCTGTCCCAGACTGTTATGGACTTGCAGAGAGATTCGTTGGTATTTAAAGGAACAGTACGCCCAACCCTGGAACCTGCATATCCAGAATCCTTTGTAATAATGCCTGACAGGTTTGATGGTTCCAGTTCCTCATTCACAATGTTCAAGATGGATTGCAAGCTCCTGTTTGCTTTAAAACCAAGGACCTATGCCACCGACTTTGTCAAAGACCACACCACTGTTAATCTGCTTTCTGGATGGCTGAAGGCGTGGGCATGCCAGAACTGCAGGAGAAAAGTGCTGTCTTGGACGACTGGGAGTCATTTATAACCGCAGAGGTTAAGGAAGTTTTTAGTGTTTTTGCCAATGATGTACGGCAGGTTGCTTCCACACTGTCATTCTCTGAAGTTCTGCCTGTGCATAACACTCAGAATGACAGGCGGATGGTATTAGGGACTTTAACTTGTGGCTTGGTGAATGGTGTCCGCAGCAAGGATTTGGCTTTATTTCTCATGGTAGCTGTGTTTAGAATGGAAATAAACTGTCCAAAAAAGATGATTTGCATCTTTCTCAAAAGGGAACAAATGTTCTCAGTGAGCAGTTCAGAGGTTTTGCTAGGATGTATTTAAACTAGGATGGGGCAAAAGGGTGACAAAACAAGGACAGAAAGTGCCTGTAGCAAGTGTGTTAAAAAATGATAAGCTTAGAGTCATGTCTACAAATGCTCGCAGTTTAGGGAATAAGATCCATGAACTTGTGGCAATAATGGCAACTGATAATGTAGATTTAGTCGCTGTTACTGAGACATGATATAATGAGAAAAATGACTGGGACATAGCAATACCAGGGTATTCTTTGTATAGAAAAGACAGGGAAGGCAAGAAAGGGGGAGGGGTGGCCCTGTATGTGAAGGGTAGCATAAAATCTAGCCTAGAAAAGTTAGTGAAGCGAACATAGAGTCCGTTTGGGTTACGTTAGAATTTGGTAATCACACAGTAACTCGTGTAGGTGTGATTTAAAGGCCCTCAGGACAAATTGAAGAGTTAGATAATCTACTAGTTGAGGAAAAAGCTAAAATGACAATGAAGGGGGAAGTTATCATCATGGGTTACTTTAATCTTCCTGATGTGAATTGGAAAACAAAAATAGCTGCTTGTGCCAGGAGCACACATATTCTAAACTCCCTACTGGGATTGTCTCTAAAACAAGTCGTTGAGGAGCCAACTCGTAAAGAGGCCATACTAGATTTAGTGTTAACAAATGGAGATTTGGTATCAGACATTACTGTAGGTGAAAGTTTAGGATCCAGTGATCATCAGTCAGTGTGGTTTATAGGAAGAGTCGCACCACACAAAGACTAGACTTTAAAAAAACAGACTTTTCTAAAATTAGAATATGTGTAAAGCAGTCATTATCAGACTGGAGCAATTTAAATGGAGTCCAAGGGAAATGGGCTTATTTAAAAGTTGCACTTCTGAAGGCAACAGAAAATTGTATTAGGCTTGTCAGTAAAAGCAAAAAATTCAAGAAACCACTGTGGTGCTCCGCAGATGTGGCCAAAATAGTAAAAAACTAAAAGTTAGCATTTAGTAATTATAAAAAAAACCCAGAGTGAGGAATACAAAATTATCTATAAGATTAGGCAGAAAGAGGCTAAGCAAGTTATAAGAGCTTCCAAATCACACATAGAAGAGACAATAGCAGCAGGAAAAAAATTTTTTAGATACATAAATGAGAAAAGGAAAGTAAAACAAGGATTAGTTAGATTAAAAACAAAAGAAGGAAGATATGTAGAAGAGGATAAAGGTCTAGCTGACTGCCTCAATGTTCAGTATTGTTCAGTATTTACAGATGAAAATGAAAGAAAGGGACCTCAGGAAACAGGACAAATTAGTCATTTATTACATGTGAGTTTACAGAGGAAGAGGTTCTATTTCAACTGTCAAAAGTAAAGACAAATAAGTCAATGGGACCTGATGGAATACACCCAAAGTTATTAAAAGAGCTTAGTGGTGTACTAGCAAAACCATTAACAGATTTATTTAACCAATCATTGTTAACAGGAGTAGTCCCAGAAGATTGGAAGTTAGCGAATGTTGTGCCCATTCACAAGAAAGGTAGTAGGGAGGAGTCGGGCAACTATAGGCCAGTAAGCCTTACTTCAGTAGTGGGGAAAGTGATGGAAACCATGTTAAAGGATAGGATTGTTGAACATCTAAAAAAACATGGATTCCAAGATCAAAGACAACATGGGTTTACTTCAGGGAGATCATGCCAAACTAATCTTATTGATTTTTTTTGATTGGGTAACTAAAATAATAGATCAGGGTGGTGCAGTAGATGTAGTCGATGGAGTATATTCGAATCTTGGACTTGTCACCAGTGGGGTACCTCAGGGATCTGTACTTGGACCCATTCTCTTTAATATTTTTATTAGTGATATTGCAGAAGGTCTTGATGGTAAGATATGTCTTTTTGCTGATGATACTAAGATATGTAACAGGGTTGATGTTCCAGGAGGGATAAGCCAAATGGCAAATGATTTAGGTAAACTAGAAAAATGGTCAGATTGTGGCAACTGACATTTAATGTGGATAAGTGCAAGATAATGCATCTTGGACGTAAAAACACAAGGGCAGAGTACAGAATATTTGATAGAGTCCTAACCTCAACATATGAGGAAAGGGATTTAGGGGTGATTATTTCTGATGACTTAAAGGTAGGCAGACAATGTAATAGAGCAGCAGGAAATGCTAGCAGAATGCTTTGTTGTATAGGGAGAGGTATTAGCAGTAGAAAGAAGGAAGTGCTCATGCCATTGTACAGAACACTGGTGAGACCTCACTTGGAGTATTGTACGCAGTACTGGAGACCGTATCTCCAGAAGGATATTGATACTTTAGAGAGAGTTCAGAGCAGGGCTACTAAACTGGTTCATGGATTGCAGGATAAAACTTACAAGGAAAGGTTAAAGGATCTTAACATGTATAGCTTGGAGGAAAGACAGGGGGGATATGATAGAAACACATAAAGGGAATCAACACAGTAAAGGAGGAGACCATATTTAAAAGAAGAAAAACTACCACAACAAGAGGACATAGTCTTAATTTAGTGGGGCAAAGGTTTAAAAATAATATCAGGAAGTATTACTTTACTGAGAGGGTAGTGGATGCATGGAATAGCCTTCCAGCTGAAGTGGTAGAGGTTAACACAGTGAAGGAGTGTAAGCATGCGTGGGATAGGCATAAGGCTATCCTAACTATGAGATAAGGCTAGGGACTAATGAAAGTATTTAGAAAATTGGGCAGACTAGATGGTCCGAATGGTTCTTATCTGCCGTCACATTCTATGTTTCTATTATGGACTCTCAGTGCTTTACTTCCATGAAAGCTACTCCCAAGCCTGCTCCAAGTTCCCGCAGATCTCGGGTATCTAGAGAAAAAGAAATCTCCATCCTGTTACAGTACAAGCCCACCTTCAGCGACCGGCCTTGTTACCCAAGGAAGCCTTGATACTCCAGAAGACAAAGAGGAGCTCATGGAGATTAGCTTCATCCGTACTAGATTGTCGTCTAAAGAGAGAGACCGAAGGAGAGGTTGTGGCCTTTGTTTCTACTGTGGATAAAGAGGACACAGCCTGGAAACTGCCATGGTTGCTGCTAGCCATGCCCACGTTCCATGACACAAAAGGGCACCCATACCATGGTAATCAATATAACCAGTACCCCTGAGAAGTTTCCATCTTCTGTACCAGAGACATCTGCATCTCCACACCAGGTAAGATCCTGACAATAACCAAATTTGGCTTAATCTCCATAGACCAAAAAGATGTATGACCACATGAATGAACTGGTCAACTGTCCTGACACCGAAGATATAAATGACTAGCAAAACATTTTCCAAAATGAATTATAATATCGTTATTTTGTTATATGCGGAACAATGAAATTTTAGGGACTTGCTATTATTTGATTAGTTATGATTAAATGTGTACATTGTACTTTGTAAAAAGAATAATGATTCATCGTCTCTGTGTGCCAAAGATGTCATGAACCCATTGGAGAATGGTACAGTTGGCTCCTTCATTCTTGCCTGGTTTTCTCCCTTCTACATACTCACGGGCTGTATCTGCTGGGCTATTCCTGACACACAATGCCCTTTCTGCATGGGTATTACATCCAAGATTCATTTTCAAATAATATTGGGTGTTTCATAAAAATTCACTTCATATGTTTTAAAAAATACTGCATTTAGATTGTTTTATCTCTTTTTGTCTTTGAGAGATCCATCTATCAACATGATCCTGTTGTATTTATGTATGTATATATTTTTGTTTGTGGTTGCACTAATCAATAGGCGCGGATTATCATTTTATTTATTTGTTGTTCTATTTGTGTTGTCACAAGGTTGGGGAAATGTTGTGTGATAATCTGCAGCCCTGTGGCAAAAGTAACCTCGCCACTGATTTTTGGAGGGGTCTGTTTGCCAGCCTCCTACCCTGTGACTATGGCCACTGTGTTAAACCCTGGTTGAAAATACTGTTTGTGCCCTTTTGGACTTGCATAAGGACTTCGAACTTTCAAAGTGGCACTTCAAACACCCGAACGGTCGAAGTGGTTCGAAGCGGCACTCGAACACGTGGCAGCGGCCATCTTAAGCCGCGAGTACAATGAGATAATTGGGTTAATACAGTATCTGACTCCATTATCTCCCAGGAAGAGGGGAGGGATTGTATGTTATGTGTGGGAGGATCATGCACTGGAATACTGTTCTTATTGGTCTGTGAATATTGTAACTCAGTTCCCCACAAGATCCATGTTGGCGTACCCCTTGCATGGGAATTGTCATATACGGCCAAGTGTGGCACCATTAAAATCCGTTCTCTTCACTCTCAACACGCAGCCTCGTCTCGTGAACCCAGCCAAGCTGCGTCGGCTAGGGGGGCTACGGTGCTTATGGTGTCCGGTGTGGTGCTTATGGTCCTCAGAGTCTGCTAGGAAGCATCAATTGGTGGAGGCACCCAGTCGGGGTGCCTGGTGGTCCGTCACAAGACCTTACCCATATTTTAAGATATAGTGAGCACCTATACCTTGTATTTGTTACGTAAAAATGCTAACTTTGTAAATAATTACATCAAGCAGAAAGATTTGTAAATATGTAATGAAACATTTCAACATCAGTCATAAAGAACTTCTAGTTAAATCCCTGAGTTATGATTATGTCAAGAGTCTAGTCATAGAAAAGTGTCCATTTTATCACCTGTGTACAAGAGGGCTTCAATATTTTATACAGCCAGTTTTGCTCTGGTCTATAACCTATGGTCTGTGACCTATATATATCTCTCCACCTACCTCACATCCTTTATAGATTGTAAGTTTATTTCTTCACCTCTTGTACTGTTTTCCCATATCACCGGTCTATAATTGTAAAATGTTGCGGAATATGTCGGCGCTAAATAAATAATATAATTTTTTTTAAAACACATATTTAAAATCACTTTGCAATACTCCGTTCAGAATGTACATTTGCTAGGGTGCTAAATCTTAATAAATATTTCAAATTATACTAAATAAATTGTTTTATTTTTTTATTTATCCGATCAAATAATGTTGTGACACTGAAAACACTGCTATTTATTTGATATTATTTTTGAGGGTTATTTACTAAAGTCAGAATTCCAAGTGAATTAAAAGTAAATTTCAAATCTAAGGCCAGCTAAACTGAATGTATAGCTGGCTTAGATAATATTCCAGTTTACATTTGAAATTCACTTTGATTTAAACATTCTCACTTTACTGATTAACCCAGTACAGTGTGGTTTATATCATTGAAAAATGGACACTAATAATTATTATTATTTTTTGGGGGGGTGGAGGTGTGTTTTGTTTTTTTTTGTTTTTTTTGTTGTTGTTCTCACATTTACACTGATTTTGGAGTACTCACTCACTTTTCGAGTTACAGTGTATTTTAATGTTTCCAAGGTATAGAACTATCTGGATATTTCAAACAGTGTGTTTTTTTATTTTTTATTGAAAAGTAGCTTTTTTTTATTTTATTTTTTTATTGAGCTTTGTAATATGAAATCAATCTGTATAACGGTTGACAAACTATGACATTCAAATAAAAATGTTATTTTGATTTTTATAAATACCTGTAGGCAAAAGTAGATTTCATTTATGCACAAACAAATGTTTTTGAAATAACACTTTAATGAGGATATAATAAATCTCAAGCTATGTTAAAGAGGGAAGTCCCGAAATTGAAGAATAAGATTTCTTCTCGAATTTCTCTAGTGATTAGGGATTAGTGAGGTGTAGGTAGCTTGTATAGATACACAGACGGGTGATAGACAGATGGATGGATGCGTAGATAGACAGTCGTTGTTGCTATGTATTACTTGAGTCTGAACATGTGAAAAGATTCAGAGGAAAACTAGTCAGTTACTGAGAGGAATTCTCTTGAAAAGCAATCTAATTTGAGCCAAAGCCCACAGTACAGCTTTCCCCAGAGAATGGGACAATTGAGGCTAGTTTGATAGAGTGCTTGATGTCTAACCTGTGTTGCTCTGGCTTTACAATTGGCCCGCGCCAAGAATAACTCTGTTTTGATATTGTGAACTGCCGAGAAAATAAATATGAGCTCTTGTAGTACAGAGATGAGCAGGTTCAATTTTTATTGTATCATTTCTCCCTGTCCTCCGAATGAATTCTAGTGATGTATGGAAAACAATGAAGGGGCTTGCAGTTTGCCGAGGTACATTCTCAGAGAAGCACGAGAAGTTATCAGACATTGAGGTCTGTGTATGAGCATCACAATGTGCTGGAGTGCCTAGCTATTCTTGTAAATAAATTGCTTATGGGTGCATGAAATACAAGAAGTTTGCCAAATATGTTCTCCGACTTTTGATGAACAGTTCCCGAATGAAAGTGATTACTTGAAAGGCTGGGGTTTTTTTTTCTCTCCTTCAGATGCCATTTTGTCTCGGGCATCATAATGCAATAAAACAAAAAGAAACTAGAAACCACAGAAATGTAAACTATTAAAGATCATTTTTAAGCTTTTTGGCAACTTCTCTTTTAATGGTATTTCAGATGTGCAAGATATAGATGTTTCTATTTTGAGTTGCTAATACAAATAATGATATGGCTTTAAAAAGTGTTTCCTTTTAATGGTTTTGACCAATTGTATTCTAAAACTGTGTTTTTCAGTACCTGACCATTTAGTTTTTTTTGACGCGTTGTTTTTCTTGGTGACTTTGTTTCTCTTCTTCGCCTACACTGTGTAACATTTTTAAATGACTGAATAAAAATTATAACAAAATAAACAGTTAAGGCAGAATTGTTCAGGGTTTAGAAATCACAATAAAAATGTGAAATTTGTACATGTAAATTCTGGAATTACGTGGAGTAGTTTAAGGTGTAAAAATGTTTTAATAATTATTGATGGTTTATATAATATAGAATTATTTTTATTACTATATACGTTTAATTTTTATTTGCTTATTATGTAGTTGTGTACCATGTCCTAGACCCATGAAATGGAATTCCATCATAACAAACGGTCCTTTAAAGATCCAATTTTAAGATAGGACTTTCCACTCTTTTAAAGGCAGTAATTTGATCAAAAAATAACTATTTGTGAGCTGCAGTTTGGGGCTACTGATACTCCATATGTCGTCCACTTATACAAACAGGGTAACAATTGGTTTTAATAGTATAATACTTAATGAGTTTGTGGGTTTTTTTCTTTCAAATTTCAAAGGTATGTTGACTGATCATACTTTGAATTATTGATTTAGAAACCATTGTATTATTTTGTAAACTTATTTACGTATAAAATGGATACAGATATTTATATTTTTTGCCAGGCAGTTGTGTGATTATCACATGTGAACAGCAGAAAAATGTGTTTCTGCTGAACCATTTCAACTTTCAGGACAGGCGAATTTTGTTTATAAAAAACATAAATATTCAGGAACATGAATCAGGCGAACAAAAAGGTACAAAAATATATATTGATTAAATATGTCCCATTTAATAATATAATTTGTTTCTCTCTATTGGATCTGATAAAAAAAAAATCAACATTTACTGACTCTCTCCCAGCCATTAAATATCAATATTTTTTTTTATAATTCCTCTCTTTTTTTGTGCCAAACTGGGCGGCACCAGAACCTCTCCCACACTGGGTAATTCAGGAAGTACAGCAGCATGACGTAATTAGGAAGTGGAGCAGAAATAAATATGAGCTGAAGTGGGAGGGAAGACATAAGGGATATACCTCCCAAGTGTGAAAAATTCAAAAGCACTGAAGACAAAGTGGTGATCCTTATGCTCCCCCTGTATGTTCTAGCCATATGTCTTTTACATTGGATTTTATTCCGATCTTTGGGTTGGGGCATTTTTCTTCCATATGGAGAAGATCAGTCAATCCAGGGAATTTCTAAATCTCGCAGGTGGACCTTTCTTGGAGGTACAGTCCCGATTTTGGGACAAGATCCCTCTTTTCTAGGAACTCCATATTGTTGGTGTGTCTGAGTGTATAACAGAACTCCCAGCAATAATGCTGACAGTAATGTTTCTTTAAAATACAGTAAAAGTGTTTAGAAATCTGTCTGTGTAAATAATTTACATTGCTCTTGTTCTAAATTACATTTTATTTGCATAAACTGTTATTAGTAGGTCATCAGAATAGCCCGCCCATGGCCACACTCCCAGTCACACCCCTAAAATGAAAGTGTCCTTCAGCGATGATCCTGGGAGCGTACTGCTGTGCTCTGTAGATAGGCGGACGTCAGGTAGATCCTGCCTCCTCTCGTTAGGCTGAAGGGGCTGAGCCCAATGAGAGGGGGCTTGGATCTGCAGAGGGCAGAGCCTAGTGCCGAACACCCCGCCTATCTACAGAGCACCTTGGCGGTCTGCCCTCCCTTATGATCGGCCGTAATGTCCTCCTTGGCCATTTTAAATGTTGAGAGGCACTAGTTAGGGTGATGTAACGAGCTATTATGTTAAAGTAGGAGAACAAACTTATAACCTTGTGTGATGGATGTTTATCTGATTTTTACTTTAATATTGTTTCTCCTCCCTAGGCATTCCTTCATTCATCAATATTAACATTATTTAACAGTATTTATATATATATATAAACGTCCTTAATTCCTTTTGTTATAAATTGGAAATCAGAGCAATGCTAAACATGGCACAGTAAAGTTTTTCTCTGAACCAGATTTCACTTTATGCTGACCAGACAGATTAAGCTGTATTGGAAATGTAGTTCAGGAAATCATTATGTCATTTGTATCCATCACTATAATAACCTCAATTGTTTTTGTGAATTTTCTTTTATTTATTTTTTTGCTATGAAGCTCTGTGATATACTTATACACCCTGCATGTTATTGCTGTGGAATCCTGCTATACATTCATACACACTGCCCATTAGTGAGTTTTAATGCTGTGGAATAGTGTGATACATTCCTACACACTGCCCATTAGTGATTTTTTTTGCTGTGGAATATTGTGATACATTCCTACACACTGCCCATTAGTGATTTTATTTGCTGTGGAATAGTGTGATACATTCATACACTTTGCCCATTAGTGAGTTTTAATGCTGTGGAATAGTGTGATACATTCATACACATTGCCCATTAGTGAGTTTTATTGCTGTGGAATAGTGTGATACATTCATACACATTGCCCATTAGTGAGTTTTATTGCTGTGGAATAGTGTGATACATTCATACACATTGCCCATTAGTGAGTTTCAATGCTGTGAAATAATGTGATACATTCCTACACACTGTCCATTAGTGAGTTTTATTGCTGTGGAATAGTGTGATACATTCACACACATTTTCCATTAGTGAGTTTTAATGCTGTGGAATAGTGTGATACATTCATACACATTGCCCATTAGGGAGTTTTATTGCTGTGAAATAGTGATACATTTCTACACATTGCCCATTAGTGAGTTTTATTGCAGTGGAGCTCTGTGATACACTCATGCGCACTGCACATTTTCTGTGAATTTTATTGCAGTAGATCTCTGTATTCTGCCTCAATGGGAGTGTTAGAGAAAAGTCATAGAGGAGTGACAACAAATTGTGTTTTGGGCTGAAGTTCTCGGTGGTGTCGTGGCCAAGACCCTCCCCTCACAGATTAAACTGTTTTTGGTCATAAACCAACCTGGAAATTACAAAATGTGGGCCAAGCTTTCTGAGCTGGAAAAAATTGCTGAGCTGTTTTGGCTTAAAATGGGCAATACCCTTGTCTGATTCCAGCAGTTCATGGTTTAAGGAACACATCTGTGTGTTCCATTGGTGTAAAGAAACTTTTTATCCAAAATGAGAACTTTCACTTCCTATCAGTTGTAATATTATGTTTACTTATCTCCTATATTAAGTAAATAAGGGCTTGTGATTTCTGAAAATCAACATTAATTCTAGAAAACTTCACCACTGTATCTTTCTGTATCCTGGAAGGGGCTCTTCCATTTTGGACCCCTGTCAATCATTATTGTAATCCTGCTCTCTGAGCTGTCCTCCTTCAATGCAATGTGTGTCGTGGCTGTGCCAGAGCTCACCTAGATTGTGATTTAAATTGAGAAGTCTTTTATATATTTCGAAAAGAAAAGGAACCGCTGTGAGACAAAAAGTTAACACAAGTTATAAATGATTCTGAAATGCTTTATTTAATAGTGTAATTTCAAGAGAAGTGACAGTTCCCCTTTAGAGTGTCACTGTCTGTCGATGGTGACTGCTCTGCTGGCAGTGCAGTGGTCGAGGGGTGCAGGTGAAGGGAAGTTTTTCTTACGTAAACCTGTCCCTCCCAGCCACCGTCATCTTTCTCCTGACGGTTCTCTTCAGCTCCTGGAACTTAAGCTGCCAGAAGATGACGTCAGCGCGTACAGAAGTTTACAACACTGAGATCTCTGGAGGATCTCGTGAGATGGTGGGATCCTCCATACACAGAGCCCTTTTCAGTTGTCGTGAGTGACCGCCGAGGGTTTGGCAAGGCTTAACAAAAGGTAACTGCACTTTTTGTCAAGCTTTGTGAAGCATAGGAAAAATACTAAGACAAAGGAGTTCTTACCTTGTCCCAATCTATCATTTGACTTAGTTGGGGTTTCAGTAGAATTCCAACACAGTCAATGTGAGTACTTCATCAAGGTTTAATCTTTATGGAATATCATTTTGAATGGGAGGTGTTACAGAACGGCTTTAAAGTCAATAAAAAAATGTTAATGGAAACAAATAAATGTATACGCTGCCACTGATCTAATGCTTAGCTATGATGAGTCTTCTCCCTTACTGCTAGCTGAGAGTTGGAGCTACTCCCACTGCGGGGTGAAGAAGGCACAGCTTGCTGGTAGGGAAAGAGTCACTCATCATGTAGCATGCTCCTTCTTGCAATGTGTTGGGTCACGCATTCACCCAGACTCCCTGATCCCCCGCAGTGATGCATAGAGCATGTACAAGTTACAGCAAATCTAAATAGTGAAATTAATCATGTTAATTATAATGCATACTGCCACAAAAGACTAATTTACATGACTGCTCAGATTGAAACATGTATGTGGTTTATTTAACAAACAATGTTTGGTAAACCAATTCTAACGTTTAAGTCAAAATAGCAGATTTATGAATATAACAATTTTTTTTTCTCATATGAGGTGCTTTATTGGTCTGTACAAGAGGAAGGCTTGTGGAACAATTTTAGGACACTGTCACCTCATTGGATGCATGAGCGTTCCCATGTCACCATGTTTAAAATAGCATTTTGAAGTCTTGACCCTTATGACATGTGTTGTATGGAGATGCAGGAGGTCACATCCCAAATATCTACCCAATCAGAGGGATCATTTGGGATTAATAGAGGCTCCATCCTTTAAACTCCTATTTAGGATTCAAGGTGTCACAGATAAAACAGCTGAAACGGAGGGGGGAGAGGAAGCAAGCCGACACTGGATGGTTAATTGCATTAACAATTTAAAGTGGGTTAAAGCCCTCTGATTTTACATAATTGTTAAATGTCTGCAAATAAAAACGCCATATTTTCCATATAGGCCGGGCAATATTTCAGATGTTAAGGGCCCTGTAGTTTCCTGGTTTTCTTGTATAAGCCGGTCCCTCTTCATCTCTTTTCTCTCTGTGTTTTCTTGTTTATCTTGATATCTTGTTATTCCATTACTTGCTTTTCTATTTTTCCCTTTTTACTACTGTGAAGCAATGCACTATATGTTTGTGCTATGTAAAGGACTATAACCATTAATGTAATTTGTCAGCAGGCCAGTAGAGTGCGCTACACGCACTGTTTTGTAAATCCACAACATATTCCCTCTACAATGGGACAGTAGGTTAAAACAAAGTAAATGAATAATGTATCACTAGTATCTGAGGAAATAATGTAATGCAAAATTAAAGGGTAACTTTATTGAATGTATTAAAAAAGATGGCCTGAGACAAGGTATTCCAAAGTGTATAGAAAAATAAAAAAAGTACAAATTCTCCCTAAATCGTATACACTGAACAACATTAAAACCAGTGACAGGAGAAGTGAATAATATTGATTATATAGTTCCAATGGCACCTATAAAGGGGTGGGATATATTAGGCAGAAAGTGAGCAGTCAGTTCTTGAATTTCATGTGTTGGAAGCAGGAAAAATGGGCAAGTGGAAAGAGTGCCCATGATGACCCCTGTTCACTTCCGAAAGTGCCTTCAGTGGGGACGTGAGTGTCAGAACTGGATCATGGAGCAATGGAAGAAGGTTTCCTGGTCTGATGTATCAGGATGCACTATGGGAAGAAGGCAGGCTGGCTGATGTAGTGTTATGCTCTGGGAAACCATGGGTCCTGGCATTCATGTGGATGTAACTTCGACAAGTACCAGCTACCTAAAGATTGTTGCAGACCACAAACACCTCTTCATGCATTGGTGCTCCCTGATGACAGTAGTCTTTTTCAGCACATTGCTAGAATTGTTCAGAAATGGTTTGAGGAATATTACGAAGTCTTTAAGGTGTTGCCTTGCTCTTACCTCCAAATTTCCAGATCTCAGTCCGATTGAGCTGGAACAACAAGTCCAATACATGGAGGCTCCAACTCGAAACTTGCAGAACTTAAAGGATCTGCTGCTAATGTCTTGTTGCCAGATACCACAGGACACGTTCATAGGTCTTGTGGTCTTGTTGAGTCCATGCCTCGATGCATCAGAGCTGTTTTGACAGCATGAAGGGGACCTACACAATATTAGGCAGGTGGTTTTAATGTTGTGGCTGATCAGTGTAGACACTCGGTGTAGTAAATATGTGTCTAAATACTGATGAGTTAAATAAATCAGTCATCTGTGCACATAGCTATAATAAACTTTTATCAAATGCATGAGTGAGGGCTCTACTCCCTAAACAGTTGTTGATATGACAGCAAAGTTGCAAAAGTATATTAACTAATTTCTTTAAAAAAATCACTGCAAGTGACCCACATACTTTTATATATATTTTTAAATTGTGTCCACATCGGTGCATTTAATCCTTTTTCCTGTATCTGTATATTGGAGTGCCTGGCGATTAGACTTGTGTACGCCGAGCAACTTCGTCCAAAAAAAAAATAAATTGGAATGGCTATATGGAGGTTCGGCTCGAATTTCATTATTAAAAAAGTATTTGGGGAAAAAAAAAAATCAGACACACCAGAAGGGTCCAAAATGGGCTAATCATAAAGTATGTTCATAATATAAATATTTGTATCTAATTTGCAATAAACTGAGAGGTGCATTTTCCCCAAAATGGTTTACAAATCAAGGAAGAACAAAAATGAATAGAGAGAAAAAGAGGAGGTGCAGTAAAATGTCTATATTTATATATTTATTAAACATATTACATTTAACTATAGATTTTATTTACATTTTCAATCTATTGGTCACTTCTCACTTGATCTGTAAATAAAAACAATTAGTGGCTGTCTCTTAGCCATCAAACATCTATTTTTATTTTTTATTATTTTGTGCCACAGGTAGAATTCCGAATCACGACTCACAACGAACGTGCTCTTCCATTACACAATATGTTTGGTTCGTGCATTGGCTGCTTTTCGGCTCGAAGTTCAGAATTTCAAGTCACTGCCAATAAAGTCAGAAGAATTGCATTTTGCAATGACACGAGTCTCCAAGTCTACTAGCGATTTATGTTGTGCAATCACCCAACAGGCATTCATTCTGTAAACTATTCTACTAATGATATTCCCACTACTAGACATACGTATGGTCCTTGGTGGATGGGACATTGTCAAATTGTTATAAAGATTTTTTTAAAACAAATATTGGTTCTGAAGACTATTTATTGAAATTAACCAAGACTAAGAAAATTGGCAACATTGAGTTGCCACTGGCCTACTACTGCAACTGTACTGTAAGAATGAAGGCTGGCTCTACTCATGGGACTTTTCCTTTGTATTATCCCAATTTCAACGTGTTCTAGTCTACATTTACAGTGCTGTACTGCCACCTTGTGGGCTTTTCAAATATGAAATCATTAACAGTGCTTTGCTGTCAACTTGTTGTTACGACTGTATAGAATTTAGCATATATTAATCTAGTTGTTAATGTTATATGAAATCTTATGGGCGAAATAACTGCCATAATATTTATTATCACGTATGTGTGTTATCTGGTCAATGACCATGATTTCAATTCTATATCTTTTAAAGATTTATTTTTTTCACTAAAGGAATACTCCAAGCATCATAACCACTATAGCGCACAGTAGTGGTTATGGTGCCAAGAATTTCCTGGCGGGCTCCAAAGGTAAGAAGTCAAACTGTTTGAACCATATGAATAATTTAACAACTTACTTGGGCTCTCTGCTACCTCCTATCTAGCCAGTAACCCCCTACATTGAGCAATGCCTGGCTGAGCTAAGCGTTCAGCTGATGTTCTAAGCCAGTGAACCAGACTTGGCACAGGGGAGATAACAAAAGCTCTCTGTGGGAGATTCCATCTCAATAGGATATGATGGCAGGTGCTCAGCAGATCTCAGGTAACTCATCAAACTCATCTCAAACTATTTGATTTTGAGAATACCAGGGCACTTCTTACAGCATAACCACTACAGCAGGTTGTAGTGGTTATTGTTTATGGAGTGTTTATTTAAGACATTTACTTTAATAGAATATAATGTCTCTTGCTAGTGTTTTTTTTATTTTGTTTTCTATTTAGGAATGGGTGGGGGTTGTTTCACTCATTAACTACACGCATGCCTATTATTTCTGATGCCCTATGTACAGACACATATAGTGTGCATAAAATATTTAAAAAACTTAAACAATATTTTACAATTTTATTTTAGAATTAACACTGAAAAAATACTTCAAAGTTGAATAATTTATTAGTTTGACGAGTTTGGTAATGTCATGTATGTCTAGCATCACAGAAACCTTTTAGAAAGTAAAAAAAATTCTAAACCCCCTGTGTTCCCACTAATGTACACACAATATCTCCATACATGTAGTAAAGAAAACTGTATGGGTCATTTCACATGAGTCATTTTTAGTTTTTTGGTTTTTTTACTTGACTGTTTTGTGAACAATGCTAAATTTAGCAGGAATATTAAATATTATAAATGCTGCGTACATCTGCAGTCACCAGTTAGATATCTTGCATAAGTAAATATATAGCGTGTGTACCCTAACATATTGGAACATATCTGAATGAGTTTCCGTGTGTATTAAAAAACACTCCAAGCACCATCACACATTATATCGGCGTTTACTTAAATAATTAGCTGTATTTTTGCATGCTGCATTTTACACAATTCTCAACAACAACAAAAAATGTTTTGCCATATTTTGCATTTTAAGCCTGCCCCATCACATATTTTTAAATACTTCCTTCTTGCTGGTTGCAATGATTACTGTACACGCGTACAACTTCCTTTCTGTCCCTCCCTCCTAATTTACTTGTCCAATCACGTGTCATCACAAAGCACAGTAAAGCGTTCTGTCTGGTTTTAGCTTAGTCAAAACCTTTTATACATGATGATGATAATAACAATAATAATAAAAACTTCATCTGAGAATAACTGAGGCTTTGCACAGAGAGCCTTGAAACTTGCTACTCAGCCCTTCGCTCTATTTTATTTTATTTTTTAACTCTTGCACTGACAGGATAAAGATTACCTAATGAGGTAAACAGTACTCTATAGCAGCCATAGGCAACCTTTGGCACTCCAGATGTTTTGGACTACACCTCCCATGATGCTTTGACAGCATTATGGGTGTAAGAGCATTATGGGGGATGTAGTCCATAACATCTGGAGTGCTGAAGGTTGCCTATCCCTGCTCTATAGACTAGTACAGGCGCTCTTGATTAGTCAAGCTTCTCTCTAGTGTGGGCAAAGCACATCGCTGATGAGAGTATATTCGGGAGTTTTCACAAAAATAATAAACTGAAATATAAATATCTTTTTTTGGGTGGGGGGGTGACAATCTTTATTTAACCCCTTAAGGACCAAACTTCTGGAATAAAAGGGAATCATGACATGTCACACATGTCATGTGTCCTTAAGGGGTTTTAAAGAAGTTATTGACAAAATGTTCATGAAGCGAAAGGTACAAGAGTGGAAGCAGGTAAGTAGGCCTACAGAAGCCATAATAGTAAAAAAGTGTTACAAGACAGAGATTACGCTAGTAATGAACGTGATAGTAGCACATACCCTTAACTCGTTTAAACTATGCCCAAATGGGCGAACTGGATTAATATGAGTATCTTTTAATCCGTTATTGTTTTGGAACGGTTGTTTACCAATTCTCTATATAACGCATTATAAAGAATGGGTCAATTCCAATGCCTTTAAAAATTATCCAATTACAGCCTCGATTTATTATTTTTTGGAATAAACTTTTTAAATTCAAATCTGTTGGTAAAAAAAAAAAAAATCCAAATGATTTATCTACTGAAATCACCATTAAAGTTTTCCTGACAAATGTGACTTATTCAAAATGTTTATCCAAAAATATTTCATCGAGGCTAATAACCTTTTTCAGCTTCTTTGTGGTTTAATTTTCATTTTTCAGTAAAGATCCGTGAAACCATTACCATAAATACAAAAGAATAATAAGCGCTCTCTTCTCAGGGATAAGCTGCAGTTCACCAACAAGGTGTTCCTCTACCTTGTGATAAATGGACAGATAAAATAGAAAGGTGAACAGCGCTAAAAATCAGAAAATGTACATACGTTTTGTAGAAATACTGGCCAGCAGAGTAGCTTAAAAAAAGAGAGAAACAAAAATACAAATAATGGTACAGTATGTATGAACGATATAATTCCACAAGAACAAAGGTGTTATATTCACACTCACACTTTGAGGAGCTATATCAGCTCGGTGTTAAGAGCCTGGATGGAATAATCCCCGTCTATAGATTTCTTGAGGTTCAAGACCGTTGGTGAATTTATAGTTGTAAATATTCGTTACATGAAAAACAAGAGTAAAATACACCACATGGTATAGTACGTAAATATAAAATATTGTGAAAAAAAAAGTGGATGATCCTACTTACATATACTAGAGCAACGACCTGCTCTAGTTTGGAGAATTTCAGGTGGAATAATCCCCACCTTGGGATATAGTGGACCCAGGTATAGCAGCAAAGCAGTATTGGATAGGAAGGAGGACAAAAGGAATGACTGGATAGTTTAAAAAATATATATACTTTAATACAATAAGTGAAAAGTGAATAATAAACTATAAAACCAGTCCTGTATAAAAGTCCAAAATTCTTCCTCACTTGACGCGTTTCGCCGAAGCTTTCTCAAAAGTGAATTAATACAATAAGTGAAAAGTGAATAATAAACTATAAAACCAGTCCTGTATAAAAGTCCAAAATTCTTCCTCACTTGACGTGTTTCGCCGAAGTTTTCTCAAAAGTGAATTCACTTTTGAGAAAACTTCGGCGAAACGCGTCAAGTGAGGAAGAATTTTGGACTTTTATACAGGACTGGTTTTATAGTTTATTATTCACTTTTCACTTATTGTATTAAAGTATATATATTTTTTAAACTATCCAGTCATTCCTTTTGTCCTCCTTCCTATCCAATACTGCTTTGCTGCTATACCTGGGTCCACTATATCCCAAGGTGGGGATTATTCCACCTGAAATTCTCCAAACTAGAGCAGGTCGTTGCTCTAGTATATAAATCCATAGACGGGGATTATTCCATCCAGGCTCTTAACACCGAGCTGATATAGCTCCTCAAAGTGTGAGTGTGAATATAACACCTTTGTTCTTGTGGAATTATATCGTTCATACATACTGTACCATTATTTGTATTTTTGTTTCTCTCTTTTTTAAGCTACTCTGCTGGCCAGTATTTCTACAAAACGTATGTACATTTTCTGATTTTTAGCGCTGTTCACCTTTCTATTTTATTATTACCATAAATAGGCTCGTGTTTCCGAGGCAGCCTCATATTCCCTACCATGTTTTACAAGACTGTCTGGTGTGAAAGGCGTAAAGCTGTTTGTTGTGTGCATTACTTTGCCTCTTCATATTTGTAGCGTCATTACCTCCAAATGTGTTATTCATATTTTTTTTCTAACTTCTAATTCATCGAATGGAAACAATTACTTTAGATAATAGTATACGGGGAACATTTTGTAACAAAATCAAAATGTTTAAAGATTTTATCTTCTAAGTGTGCTTTGCTTCTACAAGTAACAGCCAGGAGGGGGTGCTGTGTGCACTGGCTGTAGTGTGGCTCAGTGACAATCTCGACAGGGGTTAAAATTGTTTAACATTTTATTATGGCCCTACAAGGAGGGTGTAGATAAAGTCATATCTCCCTTACATTATAACTACTGCACTCAGAACTATACAAAGAAACCTCACAAATGAACATGCTTCGTCAAACCTATATTTCTGCTTGGCCAAACTGCAATGCAGGTATGGTGAATATGGAATGGTGCATGAGGGGGTAGAGGTGTGGAGAGACAGATACAGGTATTGTGCGGTAGTGGATTTTAGGGGCATTGGAGATAAAAATAAGTGATAGCATTGGGGTGTGTGGGATTGGGAAACACAAGAGGAGGACAGGAGTGAGAAAGAGACAAAGTGGATGAGATGTTTCAGGTCTATTCACTAGAGTGAGAACTGCTTTTGTTATGTTATCCCAGTCAGAGTGAATTAACTTTGCGGGGGAAAACTTGAGAAGCATCCGAAGGGGTGTCCCTCGTTGCCAAGACACTACAATGTGCTGTAGTGACTATGGTGCTTTGATTGTCCTTTAAAGTTTACAATTTTGGATCCTCAGTCCCAAATACCCCAAACAATGCATTAAAAGAACACTATAGGGTCAGGAACACAACATGTATTCCTGACCCTATAGTGTTTAAGCCACAATTTAGGTGGCTTAGCCCCCTTAGAAAAGGTGAAAATTCACCTTATGTCCAGCGCCATGCAGGTCTGCCGGCGCTGGCCCCACCCCCGGTCGGTGACATTATCAGAATTGCCCATGTTAAGCCAATCCAATGCTTTCCTTTAGGGAAAGCATTAAATTAGCCAAAACTGGCAAGCAGGCATGATGGGGGCAGGGCCAAACACCATTTTAGCCAATTCGCACCACCTCATAGAGATGCATTGAATCAATGCATCTGTATGAGGAAAATTCAGTGTACCCATGCACAGCGTGGAGACGCTGAATGGCAGTGCTGCCTACTGTGCAGCACTGCCCGAGGAAGCACCTCCAGTGGCCATCTGAGGAGTGACCACTTGGAGGTGACCCTAGGGGGAATGTAAACATTGCCTTTTCTCTGAAAAGGCAGTGTTTGCATGAAAATGCCTGAAGGCAATGGTTATACTCACCAGAACAACTACATTACATCCCTTTAACTGCTTCTATGAGCAAATATTATTATAATTATTATTATTATTATTGCCATTTATATAGCGCCAACAGATTCCGTAGCGCTTTACAATATTACAAGAGGGGGGATGTAACTATAAATAGGACAATTACAAGAAAACTTACAGGAATGATAGGTTGAAGAGGACCCTGCTTAAACGAGCTTACAGTCTATAGGGTATACAGATAAAGCTGCGCTATTAAAGAGGGGTTGAGAATTCTCTCATTGTGACAAACCTTCTTTTCTTCACCCCAGTAAGTACAATAAACACTTTCTTAGAACTGGGGTGAGGTGTGCTATGAAGCTAAATGTATAAACACATTTACATATTCTTCTGGGTGCCACTATCCTCCCAAAATGCTATGCACACATCTCTGCAAGGCATGCTGTTGTTCTAATGATTCTCATGTGCCACAACCTGTGGTCATAGAATTATGGGAACTTTGAAAAATACATTGAATTCCATACCGTACCAGTAATAGCATAGCCAGCAAAGCAGGTGAAAAATACTGTTTAGCCACTCACTCATCTCTCTAAAAAAAAATTGTTTTAAATAGTCGTTAATTCAAGAGGCAAGTAGCCAAGCCAGGTGTATTGAATACATTTTTATGTCCTAAAAATATTTATTTCAAATTTGAGGCCAAGTAGCCAAAATGGAAGAATAACTGAATTTTTTCCAGTACAACTATTTGACATTAAATTTGAAATTCCCTTTGAATTCATGACAGTTCTCACCTTTGTGAATAAACCTGAAACTGTTCACAACCTGGTCATGTGACATTCCTTATGGTATGAAGTATTAAAGGGACACTATAGTCACAAAAACTACTTTACCTTAACAAGGCAGTTTTGGTATATAGATCATGCCCATGCAGTCTCACTGCTCAATTCTTTGCCATTTAGGAGCTAAATCACTTTGTTTTTGCAGCCCTAGTCACACCTCCCTGCATGTGACTTACACAGCCTTCCTAGACACTTCCTGTAAAATCATCTAATGTTTATACTTTTATTATACAGCCTGCTTAATTTAGAATTTATTCTCTCCGGCACTGTTAATAGCACTTTAGGCCTTGGAGATGTCTCCTGTATGTTATTAAAGGTCAATTTATAGACCAGTAGATAAAAACCTCTAAAGTAAGTTCACATCTGATTTAAAATTAAACCTTATTTTTTCATGCAAGTTGTGTCAGTCACAGCCAAGGGAGGTGTGGGTAGAGCTGCATGGACAGAAACAAAGGTGATTTAACTCCTAAATGACAGAGAATTGAGCAGTGAGACTTCAGCGGTATGATCTATACACCAAAACTGCTTCATTAGGCTAAAGTTGCTTTGGTGAACACCAATACCTTTTATCCTACATCATCTGAGTCAAGGAATTGGCTGATTGCCGACTCTCTCACACAGGCGGACCCAACACCTAATTCTCCCACCATTTTATGTCTCAAGGATGCCTACATCCCTCATTTTGAACATCACTGAATGTTTTTGTTGTTTCTTCTTAAAGGGCCACTATAGGCACCCAGACCACTTCAGCTTAATGAAGTGGTCTGGGTGCCAGGTCCAGATAGGATTAACCCTTTTTTTTTTTATAAACATAGCAGTTTCAGGGAAACTGCTATGTTTACACTGAGGGTTAATCCAGCCTCTAAACCTCTAGTGGCTGTCTCATTGACAGCCGCTAGAGGCGCTTGCGTGCTTCTCACTGTGAAAATCACAGTGAGAAGACTCCAGCGTCCATAGGAAAGCATTATGAATGCTTTCCTATGAGACTGGCTGAATGCGCACGAGGCTCCTGCTGCGCATGCGCATTCAGCCGATGACGTCGCTAGGAAGAAAGAGAGGAGGAGGAAAGCTCCCCGCCCAGCGCTGGAGAAAGGTAAGTGTTTAACCCCTTCCTCTCCCCAGAGCCCGGCAGGAGGGGGACCCTGAGGGTGGGGGCACCCTCAGGGCACTATAGTGCCAGGAAAATGAGTATGTTTTCCTGGCACTATAGTGGTCCTTTAAGCTTTAAGCTATTTATTTTAAATTTCTCATTTATGTTCTGTTGGAAGAGGTAATGCTATAGTGTCTCAGGATTTAGTGGTTCCCTCTTAGGAGATGATATTAGAAATCCTTCTGTCTAGCAATTGTATCAACTTGCAAGCCTCCTGCACAGTCAGCTAGGCCTAGACATGCATGCTTAGCCTGTTTTGCTTTAAATATTAAAATTAGATTTTTGTTTTCCACCCAGAGATGACTAGAACTCACATTGTACATTACGCTAATGTTTTTTCAAGCTGTCAAATTCTGGTACTATACTGCTGTCTGTATGTTTCATGATACCATTTCAATAAAACAAAGATTGACCCCAAAAAAATAAAAATAAATTGCTTTGGTGACTATAGTGTTGCCTTTAATTGACACGCTAAATTCAACCAATAAATAAATAACACGTAACTCCTCTGGGATCACTGTTTCTGCTGGGCCATTGACTACCCTGCAGTTTTAGTGTAGTGACCAGCTACATGGCAAATTTTGGGACAAATGTTTGGATATATATCAAGGACTCCATTTCAGTGTTCAGAGTGAGTTGAGAACTGATGCAAGAAGTATAATACCCCTGCTGAGCAGAGAGATAAGCCTGGGATTAAGACCTGTTTGATTCAGTGCTCAGCGGAGTGCTGGAACATCCTGAAAAAAACATTCCGGCAACTGCTATAACCAGCTCAAGATACAGAACAGTTGTAGCACAGATTGTTGTGAACAGGGAGGAATTCTTACCAATTGTTAAAGGTGCAGGCACTTATCTTCCTGAACTGATATGTAGGGCCAGCGCCACCGTTAGGCGAACTAGGCATTCCCGGGCGCCCAGCGGGATGTTTCTGGGGCCGCAGTGCTGGGCCAGCAGCTCTTGAGCTGCCCCCAGCGCCGGGCCGATCCTCAAGGCGCCTGAAGGTGGGGGCACCGAGAGGAGCCCTGTCACGGGGGGCCAGATGTGGCCATCTGGCTACCTCAGTGCGCCCCCTAAGCTGTATTAGGTAAGGCAGAGCAGGCACCTGCTTACCTTGATGGCAGGTGCCTACTCTGCCAAAATATGCCGGTGACCTGTCCTGAGGAGAGGGGGACAGAGAAGGCAGGCGGCGAGGCTGTTCCTGCATCCTCTCATTCCCCCTTAGCGTGTCGTCTGTGATGCCGGGAGCCGGAATATGACATCATTCCAACCCCGGCATACTAAACAGCGGGCGTAGGAGTGAGGAGCTGTCCCACACCCGACCCCAGGGAGGTGAGTGTTTGACTGTCAGTGAGTGTGAGTGACTGCCTGTGTGTGTTAGTGAGTGTTTGACTGTCAGTGAGTGTCTGCCTGTGTGTGTGTGTGTGTGTGTCTGTCAGTGAGTGAGTGTGTGTCTGTCAGTGAGTGAATGTCTGTGAGTGTGTGTTTGTGTGTCTGTCAGTGAGTGAGTTTATATCTATCAGTAAGTGTCTGTCTGTCAGTGAATGTGTGTCTGCCAGTGTGCGTCTGTCAGTTAATGAGTGATATGAGAGGGCGGCAAAATGGATCTTGAAACTGCTTACACTATTAAAAGACCTTGATCTCCAGTTTTACCGACCTGGAAGGTCTAACTCAGTGTAGCGGAGATGCAATATTCCCCAGGTTATCTCCGCTTATGATCCAAGTGAGGCTCAGGAACAAGTAAATAATAAATCCACAGGCAAGGTTTCCAGCAGGTAAAATAACAGCAATATCCCCACAGCAATCCCAATAACTGGACGACACACAGTTTCAGGAGCAGAACTGAAAGCTTTAATCCACAGTGTCCTTTTAAAGCATGCTCCCATGCAAAGGAGGGATTTACAATTATTAATACAGTAGCCAATCCTGTCCTGGTAACCTCCCACACATCTCCTCCCCTCAGCCAGCATCATAATCCCCTTATCCAGTACAGTAATTCCACCCGTTTCTGGATGTACCCCTAAACGTAGGGGTACTTCTTTAAATCCTACATCCCCGGATAGCCCTGATCTGGGTGAACAACATATCCAAAAATCACCCAGATCAGACCAGGGGTTCGGGAAATTTATGGAGGGAATAAAATGACCGACCGCACTGACTGAAATAGCCGAATGCGGTTCCATGCGAATGGGCCCTGCGGTCAGTCCTGGAATAAGGGAACAAACTGCACGTAAGCCTCTAGCTATAGAGGCTAGGGAGGGTTCGCCTGAATCCCCTCATTCAGTTCTTTCTATCTACCGAACGAGGGGCCGTTCGGTAGTTTGGAACCGAACGGACCGGGCTTGTGGAGGTTTCAGCGGTGTTCGCCTAGTCGAGTGTCCGATTTGAGTTCCAGACACTCGACGGCAAAACACCGCTGTTCGGGAGTTTTAAAATGCCGCCACGTGTTCGTTTGTCGAATGGCGGCCACCCCCGAGAACAAAGGACGGCTACTTAACTTGTCAATTACCCGTTCGCAACAATGTTGCAACGGGTAATTGAGGACACACTTAACACAGGGGAGGTCTGATTGTTCGGTAGTTTCATTCCCTTAGTTTATTCGAATGATTCTACCGAACAATCAGAGGAATAACATTCTTTTAAACACATATAAAACTAGCAGATCACACGAATGCAGTTATTCACAAGACATTTGCAGGACAGCCCAGTGCCATCCGCTACACTGCTCCCCCTTGCCCACAAGCCGGCATACACAGTCTGATCCAACACGGATCGGCTTGGGGATGTCCGGGGACTCACGGATCATTTTTCCAGGTCAGTTTGTCTCGACAACCCGTCGGCATTCCCATTCTGTTTACCCGGGCGGTACTGAATATTAAAGTCAAAAGGCTGCAGCGCCAAACTCCAGCGCAGCAGCCTGGCATTGTCCCCAGCCACCCGGTTTAGCCATACCAGCGGGTTGTGATCCGTGAGTAAGGAAAAGGGCTGTCCATATAGATATGGCTGCAGTTTCTTTAAGGCTCACACCACAGCCAGGCATTCCTTCTCGATGGCGGCGTAGCTTACTTCTCGGGGTAACAGCTTGCGACTGATGTAAACCACGGGGTGTTCTCCGCCATCGGCCCCGACTTGGCTCAGTACTGCTCCCAATCCAAACATAGAAGCATCTGTGTGAAAAAGGAAACGTTTAGTTGGATTGGGAGCTGCCAAGACAGGAGCATTTATCAGTGCGTTTTTCAGATGTTGGAATGCCTGCTCACACCCCGGGGTCCAGGTCACCTGGCGGGGCAAACTCTTCCGGGTAAGGTCAGTGAAGGGCTTGGCGAGGGCGCTATAGTTAGGGACAAATTTTCTGTAATACCCAGCGGTCCCTAGAAATGCTAACACCTGGGTTTTAGTCCTAGGGGTGGGCCACTGGGCCACGGCCTCTACTTTGGCTGGTTCGGGCTTCTGTTTGCCGCACCCCACTCTATGTCCGAGGTACTGCACCTCGGCCATCCCTATGCTGCACTTGGCCGGTTTCAATGTCAAACCAGCTTCCTTAATCCTGTCTAGAACCGCTCCTATATGGGCCAAGTGCTCCTGCCACGTATTGCTAAAAATGGCAATATCGTCCAGGTAGGCACAGGTGTAGTCTTGGAACCCATCCAGGAATCGGTCTACCATCCTCTGGAAAGTAGCTGGGGCGTTTTTCATCCCAAATGGCATGACCTTAAACTGGTACAAGCCAAATGGGGTGACAAAGGCCGACTTCGGGACATAAGTCAATGGTAGTGAGATATTGACCCCTGGCCATTCTGTCCAGTAGCTCATCTATCCGTGGCATAGGGTTTGCATCGGACACAGTTTTCTCGTTTAATCTCCGGTAGTCTACGCAGAAGCGGGTCGTACCGTCCCGCTTCGATACGAGCACTACCGGAGAAGCCTAGGGACTATCTGAGGGCTCAATCACCCCCAGTTGGAGCATCTCATCGATCTCCTTGCGCATGTTTTCCCTTACCGCTTCCGGGATGCGGTAGGGGGTCTGGCGCATGGGTAGTTGCCCTGGGGTCTCTACCCGGTGAGTGGCCAGAGGGGTGTACCCAGGTACATTAGAGAACGTGTCTCGTTTCTCCTCCAACAGCCGCTGTACCTCGATGCGCTCCTGCGGACTCAGCCGGTCTCCCAGTGCGACTTCCCCTAAATCCCCAGACAGCTGCCCATCTTCCAGCAGATCTGGGAGTGGTAAGCTGTCAAACTCGTCAGAATTGGGCGCACATATGGCGGTTACCTCCTCGGAGCGCTCTTGGTAGGGCTTCATCATGTTCACATGGAGCATGCGTCGCCCTCCCGTCCCTGTGCAGGGGCCAATTATATAGGTGGTGTTACATCTCTGTTCCACCACTTTATAAGGTCCCTGCCAGGCGGCCTGTAGCTTGTCATGTCGGACAGGCTTTAAAATGAGCACTTTCTGCCCGACCTGAAAGCTACGGTCCCTGGCTCCCCGATCATACCATGTGCGCTGGCGGGTCTGTGCTGCCTGAAGGTTTTCCCTTACCGTCCTAGTTAATGCTTCCAGGCGGTCTCGGAGGGCCAACACATATGGTATGATGGGAGTGCCATCTGCGCTCCGATCTCCCTCCCAATGCTCTCTTATAAGATCTAATGGGCCTCTGACTCTCCTCCCAAATAGCAGTTCAAATGGGGAAAACCCCGTGGATTCCTGCGGCACCTCCCGGTAAGCAAATAGGAGATGCGGCAGGAACCGCTCCCAGTCCTTGTGGGTCTCTGCGAAGGTTCGGAGCATTTGTTTCAATGTACCATTGAACCGTTCGCAAAGCCCATTAGTCTGGGGGTGGTAAGGGGCACTGATAATAGGCTTACTGCCACAGATCCTCCAGAGGTGTTGGGTGAATTCTGCGGTAAATTGGGTACCCTGATCCGAGATAATCTCCCTGGGTAATCCCAACCGGGAGAATATCTGCATGAGGGCATCCGCGACCGTTTCAGCGTGAATGTTGGTCAGAGCCACTGCCTCTGGATATCTAGTAGCATAGTCTACTACCGTTAAAATGTACCTTTTGCCTGACGGGCTAGCTTTCTTGAGGGGGCCTATCAAGTCTACCGCTATTCGGCTAAAAGGTTCCTCAATTATGGGAAGGGGTGTAGTTTCGCCTTCCTCCGGTCTCCCCTTTTCCCTACCCTTTGGCAGGTATCGCAGGTGGTGCAATACCTGCGTACCTCCTGGCTGATCCCTGGCCAGAAGAAACTTTGGGTCAGTCGGTACCTAGTGCGACTGACCCCTAGATGTCCGGATAGCGGGAATATCGTGCGCTATCCGGAGTAGCTCTGCTCGGTACCGCTGCGGCACCACTAGCTGCCTCATCACTATTGGGTCTGACCCAGCAATCTGCTTGTCTGTCTCCCGGTACAAAAGCTGCTTGTCCCAGACAAATCTCTCTCCCTCTCCCCGAGGAGGGTCTGCTGTCACCTTGTCCCTATACACCTGCAAGGTGGGGTCAGTCACTATCTCAGCTGCAAATTCGTTAGGAGGGGCCCAGGGAACACAGTCAAGGGAAGGGGAAGGGTCTCTTACCTGAACCTCCGGAAGTGTGTTGTAGTCCTGGGTGCGGGCCTGTTGACGGGTGACCACAGGATGAGCTTCTCCTGTGGTGGGTGTCTGGGGCTCAATACCTCCGCCGGTAACTGCGGCATCCACCCCACCTCCACATGCCCTGCCCCCGCTCCCCAATGTAAATGTACCCTTGCTGTAGGTATCCGGTACACTGCTCCCCCGGCTACCCTGACGGCCACAGTTTTACTCAGTTTCGCTTGATCCGACACCAGGTGACTCTTTACCAGGGTGATAGTAGCCCCTGAGTCACGCAGTCCTTGTACCGCTTTACCCTCCAGGTACACGGTCTGCCTGTGATGCTGTCTGTTATCAGCATTGGCCTGGACTGGATCCGCCTCGTGCAGTACTTCCCACTGTTCCACGGTTGTTATGGGAACGGCTGACCCATATGGTGTGGCCACTATATCCTGGTAGTGGTGGGCTGCGGCTGCTCTTGGCGGTGGTGGTGGGCCAGGTGGAACGATCCCTCAGCTGGGGACATTCCCTTTTATAATGTCCCCATTTCTGGCAGTGATGACAGGGGCCAGAAGTGGGCTGGCGAAAACGTGGCTGTGCAGCGGGTGGTGGTGGTGGTGGCAGTTGTCTCGGTGGAGCTGGGTTGTAGCTGTTTCCCCCAAATGTTTTAAAGATGGCTTTTGGGGCTGCAGGTTTCTGCTGCCTGTGTGCATCCAGGTACTCATCTGCCTTCCTGGCAGCTTCGGTGAGGGAGGTAGGGTTTCTGTCCCTCACCCATTCCTGGACATCGCTGGTTACCCCCTCATAAAATTGCTCCAACAACACCATTTGTAATAAGTCCTCCATGGACCGAGCCTTATTTGACTGTACCCACCCCAGTGCGGCCCGATGTAACTTGCAAGCCCATTCCACATGAGAGTCCTTGTCATTTCTCTTTAGGTCTCTAAACCGCCGCCGATATGCCTCTGGCGTGATTGCATATCGGGCCAGGATCACCTCTTTTACTCTGCGGTAATTTCGAATTTCCTCATCAGGTACAGTTCTATAGGCTTCAGCAGCCTTCCCTGTGAGCTTCCCTGCTAAAATGGGCACCCACTCGTCTGGGCTAATACTATGCAATGCACACAGCCTTTCAAAGTCTTGGAGAAAAGCATCTATATCCTCCTCTGCTTCTACATACGTTTTAAAGGCTTGGTAAGGAATTTTTGTCTTACCCTGTGTGATGGTAGCTGTGGTAGCATTCCTCTCCAGCTGCTGTAGTGGCCTTTGACGCAGTATAAACTCCTGCACTTCTGTCATTGTCCTGGATATAATATCCGCTGTTGGATTCTCTCCATAAAAGGACAGCCTAAACTGCAGCTGTCTCTGGAACTCCTCTTTTTCAGCTCCATCTGCTGCACTCTGCTGCTCAGGGATTGCCCTGTCCTCCTGCTGGTATTCAGCCATCACTTCTGCAATGAGGGTTGCTTTCTTTTTGTTGCTGGCTGCAATACCTTTCGCTTCCAGGAGATCTTTTAGCGTGGATCTTTTTAGCTTGGCATAATCACTCTCCATCCGTATTCCATTAGTCCTTGTTCCCTTGTGAGTCTGGATCCCAGCGCTGCCAACCAATGTAGCGGAGATGCAATATTCCCCAGGTTATCTCCGCTTATGATCCAAGTGAGGCTCAGGAACAAGTAAATAATAAATCCACAGGCAAGGTTTCCAGCAGGTAAAATAACAGCAATATCCCCACAGCAATCCCAATAACTGGACGACACACAGTTTCAGGAGCAGAACTGAAAGCTTTAATCCACAGTGTCCTTTTAAAGCATGCTCCCATGCAAGGGAGGGATTTACAATCATTAATACAGTAGCCAATCCTGTCCTGGTAACCTCCCACACATCTCCTCCCCTCAGCCAGCATCATAATCCCCTTATCCAGTACAGTAATTCCCCCCGTTTCTGGATGTACCCCTAAACGTAGGGGTACCTCTTTAAATCCTACATCCCCGGATAGCCCTGATCTGGGTGAACAACATATCCAAAAATCACCCAGATCAGACCAGGGGTTCGGGAAATTTATGGAGGGAATAAAATGACCGACCGCACTGACTGAAATAGCCGAATGCGGTTCCATGCGAATGGGCCCTGCAGTCGGTCCTGGAATAAGGGAACAAACTGCACGAAAGCCTCTAGCTATAGAGGCTAGGGAGGGTTCGCCTGAATCCCCTCGTTCGGTTCTTTCTATCTACCGAACGAGGGGCCGTTCGGTAGTTTGGAACCGAACGGACCGGGCTTGTGGAGGTTTCAGCGGTGTTCGCCTAGTCGAGTGTCCGATTTGAGTTCCAGACACTCGACGGCAAAACACCGCTGTTCGGGAGTTTTAAAATGGCCGCCGCCACGTGTTCGTTTGTCGAATGGCGGCCACCCCCGAGAACAAAGGACGGCTACTTAACTTGTCAATTACCTGTTCGCAACAATGTTGCAACGGGTAATTGAGGACACACTTAACACAGGGGAGGTCTGATTGTTCTGTAGTTTCATTCCCTTAGTTTATTCGAATGATTCTACCGAACAATCAGAGGAATACAATTCTTTTAAACACATATAAAACTAGCAGATCACACGAATGCAGTTATTCACAAGACATTTGCAGGACAGCCCAGTGCCATCCGCTACACTCAGTATAACCCAAGCCACATTGTGGATAGCAATAGTTATGAGCCCCAACTATGGGCATCAACCTATGGAACCCGACTGCCACTAGGGTGAAGCCTTGCGTGGGTTGCAGTATTGGTTCTAGGTGGGTGAATTCATTGTTTGTTGCATTCGTAACTATTTTACTGCATTTAATTGTTATATCCTTGCATGGTATTTTACTATGTAATACATAATACAAAGTTATATTTAAGTTGGGTCTTTGTCAGTTTTTATTGCTCACCAAAATATGTTCTCAGTGGGACCCCACATCCATACCCTGGATGACCCGCTGGGTGGAGGCACTGCCACAATCATGTACCCCAAATCCCAGGTAGTGGATCAATCTGCAGAGCGCATGGAGGTAAATGGGATAAAGGACCACAGGGGTATAGGTAGACCTACGCAAAACCCAGTTACAAACATATAAAAAAAGATACTCACATTTTAAACTTTCTTCAACTTTCATAAATAACCAGACTGTTCACTTTCTGCAGTGAGCTCTGCTCAGACCTAGACTAATCATCACGCATCCATGACATTCTGTGGCAGTGCACAGATTACCCCTTAGCTATGCTTCATGAAAATAGCCGGGTTTCATTGATTTGTAGTTCAGTTAGTTCAGTTTTAAAGGGACACTGTAGTTTTGTGCAGGGAGTCCCTGGCACTGTCTCTCCATTTTAGAGCAGTCCAACACTAACTAAGTCACATCGTCACATGTTCAGAAACCCCCCTATTAGCCATGCTGTACATGGCATATTTTTTTATTGCTATTTCTGTGTCCAGTTTTCATTAACTTGGAAGAGCATTCTGCCTAGATGCAAAAGCTGCTCATTCTCACTAATGATTTACCACATGAATATTCAGAGGCTGCAATGAACAATAAATGCTGAATGGATTTTTTGGCTCAAAACGTAAACATTTAAATGCATGTATTAGTTTATTTTACAATAGCTGGCATTCCCAGAGTTTGATACAAAGCTGAGCCGCTAAACCCAACCTCTGCCCATTGGCGTAATTGGCATCATCTCCTGTCCAAGCATTGCCTCTATGCAGCTTCTCATAGTAATTATTTAGGGTGTGTTTCACTGGTGTCTTCTCCCATCTACTTTAACAGATTTCATTCCAAAAATCTGTCTGTATTATTAATGCGCACACATATACAGATGATAGTTTTGCAGATTTATTTTTTTTCATTCTCTTCGTCATGTTTTATATGTTTTACATGGATCGGAACATACATTTGGCAGCAGATATAAACTAATTGTCCTATCGAACCTATCCATTGGAAAATCCTATAGCTATGTTGCCTATATTGTCTGCAGGGTAGCTTTATATAATTGCTCTTAAATTTCTTTAATGCATTTTTATACCAAATGGGGTTTATACATTAAACCATTTGCAATTAGTTTGTGAATGCTTCATAATTCACGATTTATTGGCCAACCCTGTCTAATTTAGAAGCACATATTTAGTTTCACAGGCTGATGTGCAATAAGCTGATGGCACAGATCTCTAGAAAATCATTCTTCAACTATTAATTGTTGGGGGCGGAGGGGGTGTAATTTTTATTGAGAAGATAGCCGGTTACAAAAGCATATTACAGTAAACAGCGAAATAGTAAATGTCATAGTCTAGTTAGATAAAGATATCTAATTTTATATAATAATAATAAGAAAATTGATAAACTAAGTGCAGAGTGATATTTAGCTTGAGCATGATTCAACCTTGAAATCTTTTATATAAAAAGACAAGACTGCTATAAATGGTCAGCAAACTGGACACTGAAAGGTAACCCACCAAGTCATTTTTAACGTTAGACACTCAGCTATATAGTAACAGAAAGGCTGCATGTACCAAAATAACCAATTTCATGCAGAAGATCTTAAAAAAATAAAAAAATAAAAAAAATCAACCAATGCCCAAACTCATGAATGTAATATAATAACATTCTGCAGAAACCAGTACAATGGGCAGCATTAGGTAATAACGGGAGACAGGCACCATGTCTTCTGAAGTTGTCCCACCAGAAGCCCAGGTCAAGTGCAGAGTGCTTCTCCAAGTGATGGGCTTCACCTGGGAAGAAAATGAATGACCGAAGCTGAAAGATGCTTGATACCAGGTAAGGTGAACTGAAGTGACTGCTCATCAAGTACTCTACCAAAAACTAGCACAAATTCCATCATATGCCAAGTGAAAGTCTGCTTCTTGCCTCCTCTGTGTCTCTTCCACCAGTATCTGTGTTGTAGTATGACTAGCGGCCACCTTGGATTGTTCAGGTCAGTGCATGACTCTAGCCAGTCCCCAAAAATGAAGGAAACAACAGTTACAGTGAGGAAAAAAGTCGAACCTTCAGCTCCCTCCACAAATATTCTATGGGATTAATGTCTGGAGACTGGCTAGGCGACTCCAGGACCTTAATGTGCTTCTTCTTGAGTGACTCCTTTGTTGCCTTGGCTGTGTGTTTTGGGTCATTGTCATGTTGGCTGAGGGAAGGAGGTTCTCACCCAAGATTTGACAGTACATGGCCCTGTCCATCATCCCTTTGATGCAGTGCAGTTGTCCTGTCCCCTTAGCAGAAAAACACCCTCAAAGCATAATTTTTCCACCTCCATGTTTGACGGTGGGGATGGTGTTCTTGGGGTCATCGGCAGCATTCCTCCTCCTCCAAACACGACGAGTTGAGTTGATGCCAAAGAGCTTTATTTTGGTCTCATCTGACCACAACACTTTCACCCAGTTCTCCTTTGAATCATTCAGTTGTTCATTGGCAAACTTCAGACCTTTCTTGAGCAGGGGGACCTTGTGGGCACGGCAAGATTTCTGGCTTCACGGCCTAGTGTGTTACCAATTGTTTTCTTGGTGACTATGGTCCCAGCTGCCTTGCGATCATTAAAAAGATCCTCCCGTGTAGTTCTGGGCTGATTCCTCACCATTCTCATGATCCTTGAAACTCCACGAGGTGAGATCTTGCATGGAGCACCAGACAGAGGGAGACTGACAGTTATTTTGTGTTTCTTCCCTTTGTGAATAATCGCACCAACTGTTGTCACCTTCTCACTAAGCTGCTTGGCGATGGTCTTGTAGCCCATTCCAGCCTTGTGTAGATCTACAACCTTGTCCTGACATCCTTGGACACCTCTTTGGTCTTGGCCATAGTAGAGAGTTTGGAATCTGATTGATTGCTTCTGTGGACAGGTGTCTTTTATACAGGTAACAAGCTGAGATTAGGAGCACTCCCTTTAAGAAAGTGCTCCTAATCTCAGCTCGTTACCTGTATAAAAGACACCTGGGAAACAGAAACCTGCGGATTGATAGGGGATCAAATACTTATTTCACTCATCGACATGCAAATCAATTTATAACTTTTTTTTTTTTTTTAACATGCGTTTTTCTGGATTTTCTTTTTTTCTTATTCTGTCTCTCACTATTAAAATACACCTACCATTAAAATAATAGAGTGATCATTTCTTTTTCAGTGGGCAAACGGTCGAAATCAGCAGGGGATCAAATACATTTTCCCCAGCTGAGAATACAGGACTACAGCCTTACAACAGAATCCGATTAAAAAAAACTTTGTGTATAAAATGCCCAGATAATTCAAGACTCCATACTGTGATCTTAAAAAGCAAAAAAAGCAATAAAACCCAAAATAATTAAGGTATAGTGAGGAGCTCACAGCTATCTAGCATTGTGGTCAGACCCTGTCACCCTCAACTATTAATTGTTAATAAGGGTTGAGATATAATGCCGAGGTCTTTGCCCTCTGTCACTCTTCAAGCAAGCCTTAAAGGAAGCCAAAGAACAATGCCGACATATGACATCTAAAGCACAGACTGATTTACTCCTCCCATTTGTCCACCAAGGGATCAACTGCAGGTTCAGATGGAAGAAAAGAAAGGCAATGGGTCAATTGCACCGCAGTGTTAATTCTTCTGACAATCGTAATTACAGTTTGTACCTTATTTTCCCCCGTGTCTGTGTGCAATGAAAACTAATTTACCTGAAATGAGGGCAAGGCCTACTTGTGAGCACTTGCTGGGTAATGTGTGCACTTTTTTGAAGAAATATTAAATGCAACTGAAAGGAGCTTTGTGATTGGCTCTTCCCCATTATCTTTACTGAACTATCTCTTTGCAATTATTATAGCAATGCAGCCACTGCCTTAAAGGGAATAGAAAGCTGCCAACTAGGAAGATTGACATCTCTTAATTTATTGGTTTTAGTAATTAATCTATGTTTGTGATTTTGAACAAGTTAGAGCACAAATTTAATTATCATCCACAGACGTGCTAACTTCATCAAGCTTTTAGAGGCATAAATCCAGCAACAACAGAGACGTAGTTCCTGCCAAGTGAGTGTAAACTGGATCCAACAACAAGGACTGAGTGTATTGGTCTGAGTCAGTTCTTTATTTCATTATCTTAATTTCTTGAGAATTCACACACGGGGAGGTTGTTCGGGTATAATCATCTCACCTCATCTTGTAAGGAATTCCTTTTTAGCTAAATTTCACCGAGAGCTATAAACGGTGAATAATGACAATATATGCTTATTAAAACTGACATAATGTTAATGTATGGAATGTGTCCTTGTTCTTTAGAGCAGTGTATATTCATAGAATTTGATCAGGCTAATTTAGTCATTTCAGAGGATGTCAAATATTTTGTTTCGATGTGCTTCATTGAATAGCTTCTGGAGTTGAATGTTGCCAAATTTGTCTGACCATGTATCATGTTATTTACAGGGAGTGCAGAATTATTAGGCAAATTAGTATTTTGACCACATCATCCTCTTTATGCATGTGTAACGGGGTTTTGGGGGTGCCCCCTAGTGTCTTTGGGGTCCCCAAACCTAGTTAACTCACTATGCCTGACAGGCGGATCCTGAGCCTCCGCTATCTGGGAGCTGGGGTACATGTCTGCGGCAGTGCCTCCACCCAGTGGAGCATCCGGGGTAGGGATGTGGGGTCCCACTGGGAACATACTTGGTGCAATGAGACTGACACAGTCTAACTGGGACTAACTTTATATGGAAAGTAGCAACTGAACCAACATACATAGGAAAATACAATAGTGTAACACAGATAACAATGCAAATGGGGATTTTCCTCACTCACCCACCAGCACACCTGCGCCCCACCCCCTTATCTTCGCCCTAGCGGCCGTTGGTGCACATAGGAGAGTTGGGGCCCTTATAAGTCCTGCTTCACAGGGTCACTGAAGCAGCCTCAGATGTGTAATGTCCGTCACGGGACCTCAGAGTCTTTACTGTGAGTGAGGAGACAGGTGCCCTGTGGTGATACAGGGAGAGGCTTGGCTTACCCTCACAACACGATTAACCAGTCAGTCAGCAGCAGTCTCCTCTCACTGGATTCGCCAGACGTCTGGACTCAGTGCTTGTCTTCTTTCCTTTCCTGCAGGTCCCTCTCTCAGCTGGTGTGATCTTGGGTGAAACAAGTTCTCTCAGCCAGGTCCTATCTCTGTGCTACAGTCTCTCACATGTCCTTTCTCTGGCTCAGCATGTGGTCACTCTTAGAATCCTCCTCCCTCAGAGCTGTGCAGGAAGTCCTGACAGGCCCTGCGATGATGCCACACTCCTCTCTTGATTTCAGCAAGTCATGTGATCAAAGCTCAATGTTTTATTAACAGCATACTGAGTCCATGTGCCATCTACTGGGCATTTCAGATAATGCAGCCTGTGTAACTTCACGGGCTACATGCTCCCCCTTGAAAATACTTGCCTTCCACTGGCAAGTCCTAGCCAGGGAGCTTAACAAAAATTCAACAGAAAAAGGTTTAGCATACCTACAGTACAGTTCGCACAGTAACATCCTAGCTAGCTAGTTATTTAGGGTAAACAGTCACTAACATTTACCACTTCAGCTAGTGCATGTAGGAAAGTGGCCATTTTAAATGCTGCTTGTGTCAGCGGGGCATAACTGGGCTCTCCTATATTATCATAAACTAGAGCCCTAGGGGGTTGCCGCACTCTGGTGCTGTGTCTCAGTTCTCGCTGGGGGAGAGGATCTTGGGACATCAACTGTGGAACTTCGACTCCTGCCCTCGAAGTAGAGTTTTTAAGGGAAGTTCCAGGCACAAAACAGGGACTTTCTGGATTCAACCTTGGAGAACTTTGTGACCCAGGAGAGGTTCCGGGACTTTGTGAAACCACAGGAGTTAAAGGAGGCAATTGTTGTGTTTCTTCAGCGGGTGATGACCACCACTGATCCTCTGCACTGGGAGTTCCCAGGGTCTCCTCTGCCCCATTTCCAGGACTCTCTGCTGGGGTTTCCTCCAGTTCTTCACTACTCTCTTCCTCTTCATCAGTATACACAACTGGAAGCAGATGGTTTCTATGCCAAGCCTTTATTCGGCCTTCAGGGCCCCGAATGTTGTACACTGGCAGTCCTTCCAGTTTGGACACAACCTCAAACAGGGTATCTTTCCATCTGTCAGCCAGTTTGTGTTTTCCAGGCACACCTAGATTCCGGAGAAGAACTTTATCCCCTGCTTGAATCTCCCGATATCTCACCTTAGCATCATATCTTCTTTTGTTCCGTTCTTCCATTTTTGCTGCAGCTTGGGTGGCCAACTCGTAGGCCCGACGAAGGTTTTGTTTGAGGTTCCTCACATATTGAAAGTGTGAAGTTGAATCTGTTCCATCAGGAGACACTCCCAACCGGACATCTATCGGCAATCGAGCTTCTCTTCCGAACATTAAGAAATAGGGTGAGAACCCTGTAGATTCATGCCTTGTACAGTTGTATGCGTGGACCATGGTTTCCACATGTTTACTCCAAGACCGCTTCTCGATTTGCTTGAGAGTCCCTAGCATATCTAGGAGGGTCCTATTGAAACGTTCTGGCTGTGCATCACCCTCCGGATGATAAGGTGTGGTTCTGGACTTCTGCACCTGCAACATGCCTAACAGCTCCTTTATCAACTTACTCTCAAAGTCTCTACCTTGATCAGAGTGTAGCCGATTGGGTAGTCCATAGTGAATAAAATACTTCTGCCAAAGGACTTTGGCTACAGTCACAGCCTTTTGGTCTTTAGTGGGGAAAGCTTGAGCATATCTGGTGAAGTGGTCCGTTACCACCAGCACATTTCCAATTCCCGCTGTATCGTCCTCAATGCAGAGATAGTCCATGCACACAAGATCCATGGGTCCCGTACTTTTCAGATGACCCATAGGGGCAGCTCTCACAGGCAGGGTCTTCCTCTGGATACACCTCCTGCATGTCTTTACATGTTGCTCGACATGTTCCCTCATGCGAGGCCAATAGAACCGATCTTGTACTAGGCCATAGGTCTTGTCCACCCCGAGATGCCCATGTTGATCGTGGAGAGCTCTCAGGACCATGCCACGGTATCGGTGCGGTAGTACCAATTGTTTTCTGTCAGGGTGATCATGATACTTCACGACCCTATAGAGTACTCCATCTTCGAGATGTAGTCGGCTCCATTCTCTTCGGTATAATTCTCTTTGATTCACAGGTAGAGAAGTCAGCAATTTAGGATTCTTAGTCTTTATTGCTCTGATAACTATCCCAATATACCAGTCCTGCGCTTGAGCCTTCCTCTTGTCTTCTGTGGTTATACTGGACCACTGTTGAAGCATGACTGGAGCATGGAACACCTCAGGCACAGCTTCGGGAGAGTGGCTAATGGAGTCTATCCCTCTTAGCTCGGCAAATTCTTCTTGACTCTCGGCCACCACATACATCTGACAAAAGGCTCCTACCCCCGGCCCAGGGATCTCTTCCCACTCCTCTTCTTCTTGGTGAGGGGGGAGTCTAGGTCTGCGGGACAGGGCATCTGCGCTGACATTCTTGGGCCCAGGCTTGTACTTCAGGCTGAAACTGTAGTTTGACAAGGCAGCCAACCACCTATGTCCTGTAGCATCCAGCTTAGCTGTAGTCTGGATGTAGGTAAGTGGATTGTTGTCAGTCCTTACTTCGAATGTTGCCCCATACAAATAGTCATGCAGCTTATCCACGATGGCCCACTTGAGTGCCAGAAATTCCAATTTATGGACTGGATAGTTCTTCTCTGCACCTGTAAGACTCCTACTTATGTAAGCCACCGGCCTCAATCCTGCTGGATAACTTTGGTGCAGTACACCCCCTAGGCCTTCCATACTGGCATCCACATGGAGGATATATGGTTTCTCAGGGTCTGCATAGGCTAAGACAGGAGCTTCTGTAAGTCTCTTCTTCAGCGTCAGAAAGGCATCTTCACATCCTGAAGTCCATTTCTCTCCAAAGGGGTCTTTAGGATATGGTGCCTTAACACCCTTTACGTCAGAGATAATCTTCAGCAGGTCATGTAACTCTCGAGCAATCTTTGAGTAGTCTTTCACGAACCTTCGGTAGTAACCACAGAATCCGAGAAAGGACCGCAACTCACCGATGTTATTTGGTCTTGGCCAATTCAGCACTGCTTCAATTTTAGCAGGATCTGTGGCTACTCCTTCAGCGGAGACTATGTGCCCCACATAAGTGACAGAGTTCTGGGCAAATCGGCATTTGTCCACTGATAGCTTCAGGCCTTCAGCTTGAAGTCGATCCAACACCTTTAGCAATCTTTGTTCATGCTCCTCTGGTGTCTTCCCGAAAACAATTAGGTCATCTAGATACACTAGACACTCTTTGGGATTCATATCCCCCACAGTTTTCTCCATCAGCCTCTGAAAAGTAGCAGGAGCTCCTGTGACTCCCTGTGGCATTCTGGTAAACTGGAAGAACCCCAAAGGGCAGATGAAAGCTGTCTTTTCCTGATCTTCCTTCTTCATGGGTACCTGATAATATCCAGACCTCAAGTCAAGCACACTGAACCACTGGCTGCCAGATAGGGCGTTCAGAAGATCTTCTATCCCGGTCTGGCACAGTCCTCTTGTTCAGAGTACGGTAGTCCACACATAGCCGAACTGAACCATTCTTTTTCCTCACTACCACAATAGGTGAGGCATAGGGGCTCCGGGACTCTGTGATGATGCCTGCTCCTTCCATCTGCTGGAGTATGTCCCGGACATCTTCCACATCTCGAGGGGGTATTCTTCTTGACCTTTCTCTGAAAGGAGTAGGATCAGCAAGTCTTATAGCATGGGTGGCACTCTTAGAACACCCCACGTCCATCTCTGCTCTGGAGAACACTCCCTCTCGGGTGGCCAGTTTTGAACGAAGGCTGTCTTTCCACTGCTGTGGTAGGGGAGAATCTTCTAGATCAAAATCTAAAGGTGCTTTCACATGATCCGTCTGTTCTGCACTCACAGACATGATGGACGAAACTTGATCTAAAAGGTGTATTACACCAATCTTCTGATGACGATCAATCCGGATTTCCGTGGGGGTTAAATTCTGTACCATCACAGGAAAACTCCGACACCACCTTTTTCGCCAATCTTTTATCTCAGGTATGAGAGTCCACCCCTTCTTCTGATCCTCTTCAGGCAGAGACTCAATAAGGTATTGTCCAGTTCCCCCCAACATTTCATGGTGCATTGAGGCTATGGCTCGTAAGGTTTTGGTCTCACCAGGCTTCACAAATGCAGGTTCTGTTCCTGAATAGTGGCACAACCCTGGTTTTGTTGCAAGGGCTAGTCGTCGACACTCTTTTCCTAGGACAGGGCTGACCTCCATCAGTCGGTCTAAGGAGACATCTCCCACTTCTGTCAGATAGGCCCTGAATACATCCTGTACCATCTTTGCATTAGTACCCAATATTATTGGGGCACACACTTTCTTGGCTGCAGGGCATATCAAAGCTTCCAGCTCCATAGGACATATCATCCCGGTATTTAACTGGGGAATAGTTATGGTCACTTTTATGCATCCCTCCACAGGTTGAGCTTGAGACCCAACGCCCCATAGCTGAAACTCTCCTGCAGGTTCCATAGGAATGTGTTTCAAATGACGTTCATAGAAGTCTCTGTAGATAATGGTGACTTGAGAACCTGTATCTAGCAATGCTGAAGCATGAATTCCTTCCACTTGCACGTGTATCAAAGATTTAGGCCCAATCTTGGCCCCTACAGATAGACTATATGTAGGCCGGGTCTTCCTTCGCTTGTAAGACCTGGTCATTTGAGTCTCCCCGAGCTCGGTTGCCAGCACCCCCACATCCACCTCCATGGAATCCGCAGGGCACTCCCGCTGAAAATGCCCTGACTTTCCACATTTAAAGCAGTTCCCTCGGCGGGTGAATCCTCAGGAAACAGCTTTTTCTGAGTCTTCCTGTATTGCCCCCCACTTCCAGGGGGAAGATCTGCTCTCTCTGGTGGTGATTTGCATAAAAGCTCCAATTCAGCCACCTTCTTCCTAAGAGCTGACAGTTCTGTATTCTCTTTCTCCTTCTGTAGGGGTGGACACATCTGGTCTTCCAATCTCCTGGCTGTATTTATTAATGTGGAATAAGGCAGAACTTTATCATCCAACTTGGCTCTCAGCAGAATCATAACTGGATTACTGGTCAAACCACCTCTCTGAATTTGCTTAGATAGCCGAGCATCCAACTCAGAGGCAGTGACTGCTCCTTTATGGAATAACTTTCCAAGCGATAGCTGTAACCGGTTGATATAGTCAGTGGCTTTTTCGTGCTCCTTCTGCTTAGTGGCTAGGAACTTAACCAACAGATCATCCAAATCTTCTGATTTCCCATAAGCATCCTGTAAAACTTGTAGATAGTCGTGCGCAGTAGCTTGCCCATTTACTCCCTTGTACAGTCTTATCATGTCTGTAGCGGGAAAACGAAGACTCTCCACCAACCGCTGTTTCTTTATGGTATCCGTACAAGACCATTCCTCCAACAACTGCATAGCATTATCCTTCCAGACCTCAAAAGGCTCTTCTCCTGCAGGAACAGGCTGATTCCCAGAAAACACCTTTAGTTTGCGGTAACTATGGGTGTGGTTTGCCGTCACTATGGCTTCTGAGAGTTTCTGTAGTATGTCCGATACATCACTACCTCCTGTAGGCAGGGTGTGTACTTCAGGGTTGTCTGGTTTCAGTAATGCTGTAGATGGATGAGATTCTGCTTTAGGAGTAATCATCCCCTGTCCTCTAGGAGGATGGGCAGCTTGTTTAGGAATGGCTCCGGCCTTTCCGGAGATGGGGGTCAGGAGCTTAGAATAATTTTCTGTGACATAATCTTTCCGTTCTAATTTAAAGGGTTGTTGCAGTGAGACCCTTTCTTTCTTATCAAGGAGAGCGTACACTAAGGAGCATCCTCCATCCGGGGCTCCATGTAAATGAATGTTGGTAGGCATCTCATGGTCTCCCAAGCCCGTATGACAATATATTAACATGTAAGTTTGGCCTTCAGAATCCTGCAGGATATCTCTGATGGTCGCCATTTCTATTCCCAGTCGAATTTCTATACACAAGATGACGTGATTCATCTCACAGCAGGATGGGACTTTGCATAACATCACAGCTTGCTGTAATGGTACATTTCTTTGCTGGGCCCACTGTTTCACAAAGGAGGGAGTGGCCTGAGGACTTAACCTATTCTCACTGGTTGTACCCCAATACATCTCAGCAGTGCCTCCATCTGTAACGGGGTTTTGGGGGTGCCCCCTAGTGTCTTTGGGGTCCCCAAACCTAGTTAACTCACTATGCCTGACAGGCGGATCCTGAGCCTCCGCTATCTGGGAGCTGGGGTACATGTCTGCGGCAGTGCCTCCACCCAGTGGAGCATCCGGGGTAGGGATGTGGGGTCCCACTGGGAACATACTTGGTGCAATGAGACTGACACAGTCTAACTGGGACTAACTTTATATGGAAAGTAGCAACTGAACCAACATACATAGGAAAATACAATAGTGTAACACAGATAACAATGCAAATGGGGATTTTCCTCACTCACCCACCAGCACACCTGCGCCCCACCCCCTTATCTTCGCCCTAGCGGCCGTTGGTGCACATAGGAGAGTTGGGGCCCTTATAAGTCCTGCTTCACAGGGTCACTGAAGCAGCCTCAGATGTGTAATGTCCGTCACGGGACCTCAGAGTCTTTACTGTGAGTGAGGAGACAGGTGCCCTGTGGTGATACAGGGAGAGGCTTGGCTTACCCTCACAACACGATTAACCAGTCAGTCAGCAGCAGTCTCCTCTCACTGGATTCGCCAGACGTCTGGACTCAGTGCTTGTCTTCTTTCCTTTCCTGCAGGTCCCTCTCTCAGCTGGTGTGATCTTGGGTGAAACAAGTTCTCTCAGCCAGGTCCTATCTCTGTGCTACAGTCTCTCACATGTCCTTTCTCTGGCTCAGCATGTGGTCACTCTTAGAATCCTCCTCCCTCAGAGCTGTGCAGGAAGTCCTGACAGGCCCTGCGATGATGCCACACTCCTCTCTTGATTTCAGCAAGTCATGTGATCAAAGCTCAATGTTTTATTAACAGCATACTGAGTCCATGTGCCATCTACTGGGCATTTCAGATAATGCAGCCTGTGTAACTTCACGGGCTACACATGTTGTCTTACTCCAAGCTGTATAGACTCGAAAGCCTACTACCAATTAAGCATATTAGGTGATGTGCATCTCTGTAATGAGAAGGGGTGTGGTCTAATGACATCAACACCCTATATCAGGTGTGCATAATTATTAGGCAACTTCCTTTCCTTTGGCAAAATGGGTCAAAAGAAGGACTTGACAGGCTCAGAAAAGTCAAAAATAGTGAGATATCTTGCAGAGGGATGCAGCACTCTTAAAATTGCAAAGCTTCTGAAGCGTGATCATCGAACAATCAAGCGTTTCATTCAAAATAGTCAACAGGGTCGCAAGAAGCGTGTGGAAAAACCAAGGCGCAAAATAACTGCCCATGAACTGAGAAAAGTCAAGCGTGCAGCTGCCACGATGCCACTTGCCACCAGTTTGGCCATATTTCAGAGCTGCAACATCACTGGAGTGCCCAAAAGCACAAGGTGTGCAATACTCAGAGACATGGCCAAGGTAAGAAAGGCTGAAAGACGACCACCACTGAACAAGACACACAAGCTGAAACGTCAAGACTGGGCCAAGAAATATCTCAAGACTGATTTTTCTAAGGTTTTATGGACTGATGAAATGAGAGTGAGTCTTGATGGGCCAGATGGATGGGCCCGTGGCTGGATTGGTAAAGGGCAGAGAGCTCCAGTCCGACTCAGACGCCAGCAAGGTGGAGGTGGAGTACTGGTTTGGGCTGGTATCATCAAAGATGAGCTTGTGGGGCCTTTTCGGGTTGAGGATGGAGTCAAGCTCAACTCCCAGTCCTACTGCCAGTTCCTGGGAAGACACCTTCTTCAAGCAGTGGTAAAGGAAGAAGTCTGCATCCTTCAAGAAAAACATGATTTTCATGCAGGACAATGCTCCATCACACGCAGGGGCGTACCTAGAGCATTTGGCACCCGGGGCGGATCCTGTGCTTGGCACCCCCCCGCCCCCCCCAAAAAAAAAAAAAACCTGTAAAAAATGTTAAAGGTTTTCTTTAATTAATCCACACTCCTTAATTAATCCATACCCCTTAATTAATCCATACCCCTTAATTAATCCACACTTAATTCATCAACACACCCTTAATTAATCCACCCCCTTAATTGATACACACACCCTTAATTAATCCACTCCCCCTTATTAATCCACTCCCCCTTAATTAATCCACACTAATTAATCCACCCCCCATAATTAATCCATCCCCCCTTAATTAATACACCCCACTTAATTAATACACTACCCATAATTAATCCACCCCCATAATTAATCCACCCCCATAATTAATACACTACCCATAATTAATTCCACCCTTAATTAATCCACCCCCCATAATTAATCCACTCCGCCTTAATTAATCCACCCCCCATAATTAATCCACCCCTATAATTAATACACCCCCCATAATTATTCCACCCCTATAATTAATACACCCCCCATAATTAATTCACCCCCTATAATTAATATACACCACCCCCATAATTAATACTCCCCCATAATTAATTCACCCCCTATAATTAATATACACCACCCCCATAATTAATACTCCCCCATAATACACCCCCCATAATTAATATACACCCCCTCATTTCTCTCTTTCTCACCCCCTCCTTTCTCTTTCTCATCCCTTCCCCCTACCTGTGTAGTAGCGTGGCCGAGCCCAGTATAGTCCGCGGGTACAGGTAGCTTTTGTTTCCTGTACCCGGCCGGACTAACAGGAAGTGAACACTCAGTGTGCACTTCCTGTTAGTCAGGCCGGGTACAGGAGACAGCTGCTCCCTGTACCCGCGGACTATACAGGGCTCGGCCACGCTACTACAGAGGGAGTGACAGGAGGGAGCGCTGAGCACTGAGCGTTTCTCTCCTGTCAGCCCCTCTCCCCATGCTGCGCCCGGGCGGTGCGGTCCGCCCTCATGGACGCACCGCCCGGGCAAAGCTGCAGCCGCCTGAGGCTCTCTACAGAGCGCACGGGCGGCTGCAGCATGGGGGGGCCGGCGGGGCTGGTCATGGCACCCACCATCCTGGTGGCACCCGGGGCGGACCGCCCCCTCCGCCCCCCCCTTAGTACGCCACTGATAATAATAAGTATACAATAACAGGGGAGAGGCTCAGAGGAAGAGATGGTATTGTGCTATACAGAGACTGTTCTAGCAGCTTAGGAGCTGTGTGCAATATGGAGACGTGTTAATGGGGAGTATATACTGTATCTTTCTCTCTCAGTGGAGAGACAGCTCTGCTTATTAAATGCTGGGGATTATAACATGAAAGGTTGCTGGAAGAGACAGTGAGCAATTAGTAACTGGTGTTTTTCATAGTGGGAGGTTCTGTGTCTTCATTATCCTCTATATATCCTCTTCAGTAGGGCACATTGCCGAAATCCTCACTGTACAAAGCTAGCTCCCTCTAGCACACAACTATCTAACATAAAAACATCACACACACAGCTATCTCACATTTACAGTATCTCCCATTTCACAGCTACCTAACCTACTAAATATCACACACATACCTATCTCACATTCACAGCACCTCACACACACAGTTACCTTACATACTAACTATCACACACACACACACACCTCACATTCACAGCATCTCACACACACAGCTACCTGGCATAAAAAGAATATCACACACACAGCTACCCCACATTCACAGCATCTCACACACACAGCTACCTAACATACTAACTATCACACACACACACCCATCTCACATTCACAGCATCTCACACACACAGCTACCTGGCATACAAAGAATATCACATACACAGCTACCCAACATTCACAGCATCTCACACACACAGCTACCTAACATACTAACTATCACACACACACCTGTCTCACATTCACAGCACCTCACACACAACTACTTAACATACAAAATATCACACACATCTATCTCACATTTACTGCATCTCACACACACAGTTACCTAACATACAAAATATCACACACACAGCTATCTCACATTCACAGCATCACACACACACACACACACACACACACACACAGCTACCTAACACACACAGCATCTCTCACACACTATCTAACACACACATCTTCTCTGACACTGTAGTATCTAACAGATATAACATCCCTCACGCACACAGCTACCTATCATACAAAATATGTATCCTGCACTGCTATCTATTACATTGCAACATTCATAAACACACACACAACATATATAGCATATCACTCTCACACACAGATATCTCCCTCAACACTGCATCACACACACACACACACACACACACACACATTTCTTTCTGTCTCTCATGCACTCAGAGTTATCTCTCACACCCCTCTACCTGCTATACACAACTATCTCACACACACACACACACACACACACACACACACTGCAATCTAGCATACAAAGCTCTTTCTCTCACACCTCTACCTGATATACACATTTATCTCTCTTTCACACTCACAGACACACACACACTGTAACCTCAAACACAGCAGTCTCTCTTGCACACACTGCTATCATTCACAATCACTGCTATATGTTAAATGCACAGTATCTCTCACATATACAGAGCTGACCTACATATCTACCTTATAAACAGTTATTTCTCATTTACACAACTATCTCTCTCACACACTCTAGCAACTGCCGAGAAAACAGAACTATTGCATCCTGACACAAGCCGCTATCTCTCTACACAACTCTTTCTCACATACAGGGCTATCTCACACGTCATTCACACACAGCTATCTCTAGTGCACAACCATTTTATACAGCTCACTAATGAAGACTTCATGCCTTCTTCTTGCAATCCCTTCCCTCCTAATCGGTGAGTAAACAAATAAATTGTTTTTTTTTCATGTGTTTAATTCAATCATGGGATGTTTGATTAACCAAAACATATTTTTGCTTAATAATATTATTAGGGACATTACAATGGTTTCATCTGATTAGAGATTTTACCTTTTAGCTGAGAGCAGCAAGGTGAATTGTTAGCATAGGAATCGCCGAAGAGCTTTTGCCTTGACGTGGCAGGTAAGCTTGCACTTTAGTGGCCATTTCAGTGGTACAAAAAAACCTCTATTTCATTTAAATGTGCAAAGAGATATGGGATTGTGTGCCCTTTGTTGTTCTTGTGTCAATGTATTGGGGCAGATGAATTTATTAGGTTTTGCTGCCACCAAAGAGTAGTGGGAGTTTGAGTGCAAGACTTAATTTTATGTCCCCATTGAGTATTTTACTCTTGTGATCAATAGGTTCAGGGCAATAAGCCTGTGAAACAGAGAGATTACTTGAAGACTGGGGAAGGCTTCCAGCAAATATACATCTTTTATTAGACTTGGAGATTCATTACGTTACAAACTGCAATTCATCCGAATTTGGGCAAATGTACAAATTCTCAAACTCAGTGCCGAAATGTAGCCAAATCACGAACCAAGCTACGCAACGAACGAGCGTGTTGGTTTTGTTTCGTGATTTGAAGATTTGTGGCTAAATGTTTATTTTATTCACAGATCAACTGAGAAATGACCAATAGGGAGGGAATCAGGCGGAGCAGTAACAGAAAAGCTATATTTCTATACTATGTATGCAGTAAATATATAAATACCAATTTTTAACTGCGTCTCTTGTTCGTTTTACTGGTTACTTGTTCTCACTTGATCTTTGAACCAACATGTGGGAAAATGCACCAATCAGAGTACTACAAAATATGTAAATAATATTTATAGTTTGGTTTGGCCGATTTGTTTTTATGTTTTTATTTTTGTTACCAAAATTTGAATGAGCTGAACTGCCATATGGCCCAAATTTTTTTTTAAAATATTGAACAAAGTGGTTTGGCCGAAACAATTTTTTTTACTTTCTATCATTTATCAATCTGATGCTAACACCTTTGTGTCTCAAAGCGTTAAACCTTTTGGGGGTCTTTTTAAAAATATATATATAAAGAAAATGCTCCTACATTTACTTGCCTTGCCTTGTAATAACCAGACATTGTTTGAATTGTGTGACCTATTCCCCTCTCCCAGAAAGCCAGGTAACTTTTTATTTTTTTGCAATTTAATTTAAACTACCGTATATATTAATTGTGAAACAGTGAAATCTCATTTGAGATTAATTTTGGTTCCAGATTTTGTTTCTGCTAGGGATATGACAAGACATACATCTGGCTGACAATCTAATCAGATGAAATTATAAGGAACGACTAGAATGTTTAGACTGTTCATAGAATATTCTGAATAGAATTCAGAATTTCTACAGACCTGACTACACCTTCGGCAGATAAAGGTTTAAGCCAGGGCAGAGTGAGTATCTGAAATAACATATTCACAGCGTGTCTGTAATGACTAAACATGGAGGCCATACACCTGCGTCACTAATGTACGTGGAGAGGTTTCCAGAAACAGAAAATAATCAGATAAGATAAAAATCTTTGAAAGATCAGCAATTGGCTCAATCCTACTTCAAATCCACATCCCATCATCAGTCCCTCTAAGCTGCCCACAGTCAGTCACAATCAGTAGAATCATTTTACACAATTCACTCAGGAACTGTGGCTTAACCGACTAGGAAGTCAATCAAAATAACTAACGAGGAGGGGACGAAAATAGAGACTAAACGTTTTCTATGGATTACACTAATGACAAAATGATGCTTTAGCTCAAATTGTAGAAGAAACACCAACACTTTTTAAACAAAAAGAACAATAGACAATTACATACAAAGGGTAATAAATAAAAACAGGTTTTCTGATTTTATATAGTGCATCAAGTAAATGTCCCTGCTTTGCCTCATGTGTGGAGTGAATATATTAGGAAAAGTTTAGTATTTAATTGCAGATTAATTAGTCTCCCAAAATAAACAGAAGTATGTTAGAATGAATAAATAAATGAAATTGAGATCGCTAGTAACCCTGATAACTAGCAACGAGGGACCTTACGATAGGGATGAGAAAGTTCACAATATGGAAGGAGTGGGGTGTATAGTTACAAAGCAGGGTTCAGTGTATCGGAAGCAATCAGTTACACGAAAAGGAGGGAGCCCAAAATGGACCCTCTCTAGGTTTGCTGCCATTAGGCTGAATGTATGTCATTATTTATTCATTCAGAACTTCAATTTTAAGATAAAAAGTGGTTAAAATGAAATTTACAAAGTTGTTTTTTAATGAAAATCGGAAATTAGGTTCCGTGTGCAGAATTTTGACTTTCTGCTTAAAGGAACTCTCCAGATCCCTAAAATAATTTATCTTGCTGAATCCTTTACGTTTGAAGAGTGTATCCTCTTTTTTCATTTTAGAAAAAGTGCACAATGCAATAAAACTTGACACTTTTATATATTATCCTTGTTACCCCCGGGATACATGCCAGCTGTCAATCAGACAGCTGGTCCTGTAACTTCTTGGTTTGTTGAGCTCAGTGGAACTAGAAATTGCTCATAACACCTGCCTTGCAAAGACTTCTCATTGAGCTGCATTGGGAAGTCTGTGATTGGACAGCCACAGAAAGTCTGGGCGGGGTTAGAGGGGGAGGGCTTGTAAAGACTTCTCATTGAGCTGCATTGGGAAGTCTGTGATTGGACAGCCATCGAAAGGCTGCAGCTTTTGCCAGCTGTGTTTAGATATATCCCCAATGTAAAATGCATAATTAAATGCATGCATGCTCTCAAGGAGGTGTATCTACTATATAGTGATATTTATTTATCTTGGCAGTGGCGTGTCTCTTTAATATTGGCAACATTTAGGCAACAATAGTTGAATTGGTAACATTTAAAGGTGATATAACGCCTATTTTAGTTGAGAAATCGCTGCAAAGTATTCCAATATATATTAATAAAGGTTTTATTTGTTTTCTCAAGGTTTAGTCTATGAGCTCTTGAGAGCAAGACACGAACTCAAAACGCAACACTTTACACTTCAATCATTTCAATTTAATATTTTGAATAGGCTTTTCAGTTTTAATGATTAAGCGATATAAATCTGTAAGAAAAATGTTCCAAATGACTTGTCTACAAAAAATTCTCATAGATGTTAATTGGGACTTCTGTAGAGAATTTCATTAGAAAACAGACCATGGTCTATCAAGGATAATTTAACTTGTCAGTTTATACAAAAAGCATGGAATAGGAGAGAACTGACAGGAAAAGTTGAATTTTTTTTTTTTTTCTAATATGGATATTGAACTATAATTCCTGGGTCAATTGTCCTAATTCCTGGTTTAGTGATTTAACCCAAGAATGCATTTCCTGCTCTTACATTAATCCAATTAGCATGAAGACAAGAGAAGTATAATTAATTAAAGCGCAGAGACATGGACCAGCTAGAAAAACAGTTGCTTTGTAACTTCCATCTAATGTTTATTTTTCAGTAGAACTATAGTAATATAAAGCAAGCCATAACAGGTACAATTACATATCATGGGGTGTCAGGAGGTGACTTCCGCCCCTAGATCTCCATATTCCATAAATAAATGAATGTGTCCTCAGTCTGAATTGTGCTAGAAGTGAAGTTTATCCAATAATTAAGCTCACTTGGCAAAGTTTTGAACTCTTGGAGATCCTCGTCAAGTTATGTCATGGACAATGACCTCCCAGAGTTCAAAACGTTGCCAAGTCATCTTTATGGCTGTATAAAATTCATTTCCAGCACAATTTGTACTGCGTATTCATTCATTATTCATTATTTATTGGAATGACAACTCAAAATTACTTAGATGTTGCAAACAAGCAGTACGTTTAGTCGAACCTGCTTGTTTTGTAGTAGTTTCCCCATGACATGCATGTACCAGGTCTCCCTCCCTTGAAAACAGATATAAATATAGTGCAATAGGGAATATATTCTTCATTATATAATGTTTTATTCATTTATTGATTTTGAACTGGTTTTGAAAAGCAGTCACAATGAAGGTATTGATTAAAAAACAATTGGCACCATCCAGGAAGCTGGCAGATTTTGAAGTAGATGTTGGCATTAAAATACAGAAGACAATCCAGAGAGGAACGTAACACTGAGAAAACAGGCGGAACCTGAGGAAACAAAATATATAGAGAGGAAAATTTTAAACATAGGGAGGGGAGAAAGATAGAAACATAAATTATAGGAGCAGGTCTACCAACATCTACTGGGAGAAAACCAAAGACATGGTTCAAATAAGACTAAGAGCTAGTCCAGAAGACAATCAGTGATAAAGAAAGACTAACAGTTAGTCTAGAGAAGGTAATCAGCGATAGAGGAAAACTAGTAGGTAGCCCAGAGAAATAAGCCAGATATAGAAGGTTAGGAGCTAATCCAGAAAAGGTCATCAGTGATAGAAGAAGACTATTAGCTGGTCCAGAGAAGGTAATCAGTGATAGAGAAAGACTAGTGGTGAATCCACAAAAGGTCATTTGTGATAGAAGTTAGTGCAAATAAGCAATCAGTGATAGAAGAAGGCTAGCAACTAAAGCAAGTCCATAGATAAAGGAGGGAGGTCAGGCATTTTTCAAGAGAAGACACATATTGTGTGAGAGAGATAGACAAAGGGTCTGATCCAGACGAGGCACTCATATGATTGACTAAAATTGAGAGTTGGCGCAAATAAAGTGTATGTAGTGTTAAAGGGAGACAAAGGGGAGAATCGAAGGGACAGACAGACTGAGATAAGGAAGTAAAAAAAACAAAAAACTGGGAACTTGTTAAAATCTGAAGGAACACAGGAGGAGATTGAACATCAACACAACTACTTTGAAGGAGATCAAGATATTAACCTCTAATCCAAAAAGGGACAAGAAATATATCAGAAGGAGACACAGCTAAGGAGACAAACCATTCAGAAGATCTTCTTAGACTTTACTGACCAAGGAGATATGGCAAGAATATTCTGCTGGAGAGCTGCTTCCACCACTGTCCTCCTCGGCATGAGTGAGTCATAATAGGACAAGTTTTTAGAATCCAGAAGTAATTAGCTATTTTCATAATGTGTACATGGAGTTATAGAAGAACATCAAACTTATCTGCAGGAAAGGACTCATGTCAGAGAGATTCAAATACTGATAATGCAATTTTGAGTAAAATAAATGATAAAATATTGTAAAATTATTTATTTCAGTAAATACTTCTGTCTTTTCCTTCCCACGCAATACACATACACATGCAGAGTTATTGCGTTTATTGGCCATCATACTGGAAATCTAGCTGAATTGGATAATTGTTTGCATTTTTTTTTGTTTTACAATTTGCAATTCCCTTAGAAATTCCTTAAACTATCAAGACGTTCTTTTATTCCAAATATTAACGTATATAACATATTTTTATTTTATTTTACTTATATATGATATATTTAACTATTTTGCTTTGGTGGATCTTCGTTAATTTAAACATCCAGTCCCTCCAGTGTGGCCCCATGTTTAAGGTGAGATTATGGTGGGATTGTTGAGGTATGCTGTCCAGGCCATGGCATCATTACTGTCACCTGGAATAAATGTTTAATTGACACCTTGTAACATCATCTCACGGCAGATGTGGACAGTATTTCACAGCTCTTAGAGAACGTGTGAAATTGAATCCTTTATATTAATGTTTCATTTTCTGCACTCTTGCTGGGTGTGAAATATCACCTTGAAACCCGAAGGTTCAGCCACTGATCATATCAATGGTCAACATAGAGAGAATGGAACTCTGCTTTAAATCGCTAATCTTTTGTTTTTATTTTACAGGTTTTGTGGCACTGGCAACAGCTTCAGGTATGGACCAAAACGAGTTAACTGTATGATCAAATAATCTGCATTTCTGTCAATCCATCTACCCATTTATCCTTCTATCCATCTGTCTGTCTATCTAACATGGCATATATCTACTATATACCTGTCTTGCTGTTTCTCTCCTCTCTAGAACTGGAAGGTTTAAGTAGAAAGGAAGGCTTGATGAAGCTTGATATAAATATGGGTTTACAAAGCAGAGCAGTATTTTTTTCACAGTATTTATATGTAAGATGCTATTTGCGACAGGGTACACCTGGAAAATCATGGGGTTTAGAGAAGTGGCTGTATGCTATAGTATTTTGGTGTGATATTGAATTTCTACCCATTGATATATAAAATCATGTTTTATTGAGATCCATTCCTTAATGACCTAACCATAAGATTCTGTTTATAACTAGAGACAGTGGGTCAAAGATCTGAGGAATATCTGATCTGTGACCCAATTTGGAAACATCAGTTGTCAGAAAGCAGATCTCACAGCATGTGTTTTGCAGCTAAAACAATATTGCATAATTCCCTATAATATGCAGAGTACATGGTCCAGTTGGCTGTTATCTGACCTCTGTATATATGGTAGGAAATGAATTCAGAGTGAATTTAAAATTTATGGCCAATGTAACGAAACTAGAACCTGACTTAGAGAATGTATCTAGTTTGGCCGTAAAGTTGAATTTCACTCTGAAATGACTTTAAATGATCAGTTTAGTGAATAAATCTGTGTATCGTTTTGTATGTTCACAGGATGTGGGCAGTCAGTGTTCAATAACCGGATTGTAGGTGGAAGTAACACATCGCCAGGTGTGTGGCCATGGCAAGTCAGCATTGTCTATGAAAGCTCACACATATGCGGAGGGTCCCTCGTCTCACCAACCTCGTTGGTGTCTGCCGCACATTGCTTTCCCAGGTAAGAAGATTAACCAAGTCTCCATTTTCATGTGTTATAATTAATTTACATCATTATTATGAATGTTGTTCTTCACTGCTGTTAAAGTTGCTCAAATATAACACAGAAACACAAACACACACAAACACACACACATACACACACACACATACACACACACACACACAAACACACAAACACACACACAAACACACACAAGCACACACTTTGCCTTGCTTTTAAAACTTTAAAAGATCATGCATTTAGCACAAATGACTGACACTTTTTGCAATGCCCCCAAATAATGAATAAATGATTAATACAAGTTAAATGCTGACAGAACTACGTGAGTCCTTAAGTCCCAACAACCACGAATGCTCTTCATTTATTAACTATTATATTGTGGAAAAATCTGTCATTTCAAATGCTCCATTTTTGGAGAAATTGATTTCGACAAGCAAAGAACCCACTTCTGTGTTGTTTCTGCTGTAAATAACTTTGTACTGTACAATGTGTCCGACGTGTTAACATGGCTGCAATGTGAGGGTGCTATGCTATGGGTAATGTCATATACAGGGCCGGTGCAAGGATTTTTGCCGCTCTAGGCAAAAGAAAGATTTGCAGCCCCCCCCACCCACTCCCCAGTGACATCACAATGCCCCACCCATATGATCTGCCATATAAACTAATGCCAGTGCTGCACACAGTGTGTGTGTACATTAAAAAGCCTGCAGGGACCAGCTATAGACACCAGAACCACTTCATTAAGCTGCAGTGGTTCTGGGGATTATAGTGTCCATTTAATGTGAGGTAAATTAGAGATTAGTGCCACGAATAATATACTAGATTGCCTACTTACAACCAGATGAGGATGGTGATGGGCTCTGTGTAAAGGACCCCCAAAAAATGGAGCTGCTTCCCGTTCTCCCAGAACATTGATTTTTGTGACCACAGTTACAAACCGCCTCCAGAGAGCCTGTTCTGCACCAGACCAGTGGAGCCAGACTGCAGCTAGAGGCCATCATCATCCTCATCTGGTTGTAAGTAGGCAATCTAGTATATTATTCGTGGCACTAAGCTCTAATTTACCTCACATTAAAGAAACACTATAGTCCCCAGAACCACTTCAGCTTAATGTAGTGGTTCTGGTGTCTATAGCCTGTCCCTGCAGGCCTTTTAATGTAAACACGGCGGCACTGCAGCACTGGCGTTAGTTAACATGGCAAATCATATGGCTGGGGCATTGTGATGTCACATGGGGGGCGGCAAACTTTACTTTTGCCTTGGGCGGCAAAAATCCTTGTACCGGCCCTGGCTGGAGGGGGCTGTGTGAGCTGTGGCCGCACAGTGTCCCATGGTAGTTAGGGTGCCGTGCGGCCAGTACAGCTCACTCAAGCAAACAGCTGATAAACTGGCCGCACGGAGGAAATGTGTATGTGTGACTGTCTGCCTGTGACTGTGTCTGTGACTGTCTGCCTGTAACTGAGTGTGTGACTGTCTGTCTGTAACTGAGTGTGTGACTGTGTCTGTAACTGAGTGTGTGACTGTCTGCCTGTAAATGTGTGTGTGGGGCTGCAGGGATTTTGTAGAAGGGGGTGGGGGTTTTGTATTGGGACAGGAGTCTTTATAAGGGGGGATAAGCAGGGGATTTGTGGAAGGGGGTTGCGGGGTTTTGTAGATGGGGCAGTACAGGATTTGTAGAAGGGGCAGGACAGAGGTTTTGTAGGAGGGGCAGGGCAGGACAAGGGTTTTGTAGGAGGGGCTGACAGCGGTTTTGCAAAGTTTACAAATTGTAAAAATAAAAGAAATAAAACCTTTAACATTTTTTACAGGTTTTTTTTTTTTTGGGGGGGAGGGGTGCCAAGCACAGGATCCGCCCCGGGTGCCAAATGCTCTAGGTACGCCCCTGTGGGCATCATAACTTTTTTCTGATTGGTTGTTATGTTTCTATGCTGCTGGAGTTTTCAGTAAAGAAAGATATGCAAATATGAAGCCTCCTGTCATGTGGTAAAATTATCATTATATATATATATTTATATATAATATAAATAAATATGTAAATACGTTAAAAAATAAAATATAAAAAATAAATAAAAAATATATATGTGTAAATTCGTTCTAACTGTATTTTAAAATTAATATATATTGATATCAAAATACATGTAGAACGAAATAATATATATATTTATTTGTGTTAGGTGCTTAAGATAGTACAGTGTGAAATACCATGAATAAGCGTAGGATGATAAAAGGAGCAAGTCGGTTGTGGTGTGCCGAAACCGACGATGAGGTAGGCCTGAGAAAGAAGAGGGCCCACCCAGGAAAAGAAATAGAAAGGAAATAAATGTTAAAAGTGGTGTGGTGGGAGGGTCATTCAACGCTGACCTCGAACGGTAAGGAGCAAGGTAAGGGGAGTGCCTTAAGTAGGCTAGGGGTAGCAAACCAGCACCTCCCACAAATGCAGGCAAATTGCCTTAATACTTGTGTTAGGTGCTTAAGATAGTACAGTGTGAAATACCATGAATAAGCGTAGGATGATAAAAGGAGCAAGTCGGTTGTGGTGTGCCGAAACCGACGATGAGGTAGGCCTGAGAAAGAAGAGGGCAAAAATTAAGTAATCTAATTTATTAACAGACAACCAATACATATACATTTATCAACCAGACATGTTTATGAAAGCATCTCTTAACTCTTGTACTGGGTTCGGTATGTACCGTGAGTAAGCGGATGACTTCCAGCGCCCCAGTGTTTTGATAACATGAGTTGGGGCGTTGAAACTGGAGGCTGTGGACGCGGCTCCTATACGAAAGGAGTGTCCTGAGTAATTGTTTGCGTTGAGGCCCAGTTGTGTGAGCAAGGACCTGACGTAGGTCATGAAGGTTGTAGTGGTGAGTACTGCACCTTGTAGTTGTAATAACGGTTGCGAGGGCAGTAAGTGATGGTGCTGTATTGTCAGAGTATTTATATCGGCAGACATTTTGTGCTATGATAGAAACTAAAAGTGTATATTCTGAGTCACTCTGAACAGACCAGACTCCATTTTGTTATTTCAAGTTAACAAAGAGACACTATATTTCTATCTGTAAGCTAACCACTTTCCCAGAGCTGAGGAATGCATAGTATATACAAGACAAGTGATAAGGAAGGGGGTTGGACAGACTGTCTAATGCTAATGGAATATAATCAAATCTAAACCCAGACAATTGTGACAGAGAAGATTAAATTTAATATTTAACTGTCTATACATATAAGGTACCATTGTATGGAAAAGGGTAAACTTAGTTCATGATCTGTCATATCAGAAATTATGGCAGGAATTGCAGACGCTAAGTCTGGACAAAATTTAAGAAATCCTTTGAAATTTTAAATTATGGCGCTATAAAGATAACGCAAAATGACGTCAAAATAGCCACCAGGAAAAGTTAACTCTTTCCTGGATAGGTATGTTTAGTGGGACAAGACTGCCCTCTACAGACCAAATAACTAATTTGCGATCTGGAAGATAACCACACCTCTAGTGCTTCTATTGGGTTATCAACTGATGACGTACAGAGAGTCTGGCCCTTTAAAAGTTAAGACAAAGGGAAGATAGAGAGATACAAGAAAATACGAAGGAGGCAGATGCAAGATATGCAAGGAGAGAAAAGAGAGGAATTGGAAGTTTGGGGACTCCAACCTCCATGCAGAGACACATCCAAATAAATTCCTGAGACTACCAATCGGATGAAATATCTACTCAACTGGTAATTATACTGGTTTCATTTAATTAAATTAAATTAATTAAAATGTATTAATAGCATTATATATGACTGGATAAAGCACGGTCAGATTTCCATATTAAGAAATCTTAGTTAACTAAGAATATATAGTTATAAACATTCCATTCTGCAGGTGGAATTAAGAATAATTATATATATTGATGTGATATTATCACGTGTTAGCATACCGCTGTTTTTATCCAGGTGTATTGATTTGCTCTAAATTAAGATAGATATCTTTTAGACAAATTAAAAATCTGCTTATATAATATGTAAATTCTCTTATTGGATGATTTTAAGAAAATGACTAATGAACTGGTTTAAATGTTATTTTATTTAAAATTACATAAGAATAGATCTTAACTACCTAGGAGATCTAGCCAGCATTGAAAGGGTTATTCTAACTGTCTGCTAAACTTTACGACCTTATGCTGCACTCTGAGGAATTCTGTTCTCTGTGTGAAAAGTTTCACTTTCAGCCTGTGTTAAGGATACCTCATAAATCGTAGAAGTCTTGACAGATAATGAGTTAATAGCCATTGAAACGTAATACCCATTTCTTTGTATTGCATATAATTATGTACTGGATATTCATTGATTATTGTTATGCATGTTACATAATATTATTTGTTAATTATTGATTATCATAAATAAAATCTATTTTTATACATTGTGATATTAATTATATGAAATACATTCCACTTAACACGATAAACGTTCTTTGGGATCTGAGAATTGAATTAGTGGGCAATTCTCAACTGTTACTATTATTATCCCATAAATATCCCCACATATTGGAGGCACGGTGCTGAGATTGTTTAAGTTGAAATTATATTTCATATATAATAATAATATTGGTGTAATTCATGCAATTTAATCTTAATATAGAAAAGAGTTTTGTATTGAGATTAATCAATAAAATAAAAATAAAAATGGCCAGTGGCAGTGATAAATCTGTAACAGATAATACTGAAATAATTGAAGACCTAAGAAAACATGCTCTAGTTCATATTCATAAACATATGAAAAATGATGCAACCTATGAGGTTTTGTTGAAAAGCATAGAATGGGAAGCTAAACAAACCATTCTAACTGATGAACACATCATCATATATCTTAAAGAAATTGCTGAACAAAAGAACATAGAAAGGAAAATGGCGTACATAATACACTCTTGGCCTTTCTTTATGACAGCACTTCTTAAGGTGTGTGATGAAAACAAGTCACTGAATGCCAAATTGGACACGTACAGTGACGATTTGGGCATTCAAAATGGGAAATACCAAGATTTACTTGCTGAGCATAAAACTCGTCAGGCTGATCATGAAAAAGAAATGAAAGCTTTGATGGATAAATATGCACAGGAAATAAATCAGCTTAAAATGCAATTGGATGAGTATGAAAAGGAGAGTCAGAAATTAGACAGTGAGGTTGGTAGTCATCATTCTGTGCCAAAAAGTTGCACAAAAATGCAAGAAAAGACTATCTGTAAATCCCCTCCTTGTTATGGTTTTCCCACACCAAACCAGGTTTTCATAAAACAGTCTGTAAGTAAAGATGTGAGTAATTCTAAGAAAACACCTGTAGGTTCTTGGCAATCTTGGGCAGAACAGTTTGAAAAGACTGTCCTGGCCAAGCTGGACAGAAAGAATCAAATTCAAGGTGATAGGAATGAAAACAGACATGGTTCTGTACACTGGCAGGATTCTGATGCTGATCAGAATTGTGACAGTGAACAAGAAGCTCAGAGTGATGGGAGTGAAAGTGATTGCACTATCCACTCTGAAGGCCATGTAACTGATATGCCATCTGCACTGTTGTACGGGTCTAATTCCTCTTCAGCAGACAGATCGCATAGACGTTTACCCAAACACAGAAACAGAGATCGTAAATCAACGACGCCTGTTTATGAAACACCAAAGGTCATCAAATTCCTTAGAGAGACTGTCCCACAATTTTCTAGAGGTTCAGGAAACATATCTGAACATCTGGAAAATTATGATAGAGCAATGAATTCATTGGGCATGTATGATGACATTCATAAGAAATGGTTCATTACATGGACCTTTGATTCAATGTGCCGTGTTTATCTAGAAAGTCTTCAAGCTATACAGTTAATGTCCTGGTCCAAGATGAAATATGAAATAATCATGGAATATGGTAAGTATAAAACCATTGCCTCTGCAAAGAAGGCGCTTTATAACTTAAAGTGCCGTCCAGATCAAAGCCCCAGAGAATTTTTAATAATTCTTAAAAATGCATACTCCGTGGCCCAAAGAAAACCCAGGTATGAAAGCACAGACTTCAAAGATCTGTATTTTCATGCCATGCCGGTAAACATACAAATGAATCTCGCAAGAGATTACGATTGTAAATTGCCATTAGAATGGCTAGTCAGTCAGTGCATGAAATTGTATACTATACACCATGCACATGACGAAAATCAGCCAAAGGTTAAGAAACCTGGTGATAAAATGGTGTCAGAGACTAAAATTCAGTTAGGTTTAGAAACCCAACAGAAAAAGAGGACCTATTCTGAGGTTTTGAAATCTCCAAAACCTCAGAAACAGGAAAACGCAGGAAGCAATTCTGCAAATTCCTCTAATAACTCTGAAAAATCCAATGCCAATGGGAATAAACGCCCCTGGGTTAATAAGAACCAAGGCAATTCCCAATGGAGAAGGAATCCTCAGGGAAATAGGAGATATGGAAACAGAAATAACCAATCTGCTTCCAATAACTCCCAACAGTCTCAGCCATCCCAGCCAAATTCTAATGGGCAAAGACAAAACGGCAATGGGGGAAATAATTTGCGTCGTCAGGTTGGTCAATTGACAGACCAGATGGGCAAATTAATGGAGGGAATGACAAAGATTAACCAAGTCTTTGCCACTAAATCCTTTTTTAGGGATAGCTCCAATTGCAGAACTACCTGTGCAACCGCAGCAACAACAACAGGTGCCGCAGCAATAATAGCCACTGTGACTAAACAGGCTAGGTTATCAGTAGATGTAATGCCTAACCCTGTTTCCTTTCCAGGTACTAACAGTCAAACAAATAATAGTTGTGTTAGAAAACCTATTGCCTATCCCGTCACTTCACTTCCGGGTGAAGGAGGCGCAACGTGTTCCTCTGTTTTTCATTTCAGCCAAAGGCTAAAGTAGCCCCAGCAGCCACAAGTTTCCAGGATCCAGACCTGAAAGGGTTAACTGATGAGATGCCGACCACTAGTTCCCGCTTGACAGTTCAAGATATTCCTAAGAAGGATGGGCCTGTGGGTAAGACTGAGCATTCCTCAGTACAGGTAGAAACTACTGCTGTGACCGGTAATGTATGGAAAACAAGTAATATGTTGACACATTCTAAATTCTTATGTGAATTAGAAGAACATGAAGGAAGGTACTACATGTCTGTAGAAATACAGGATTCGCTACCCCAGCCTTTTAAAGGGTTAATAGATACTGGTTCACAAGCCACTATCTTATCCAATACCTACTTCCAGCAGGTAATGGACTTAGCAACGGATAAGCCGAAGCTAAGAGATTTCCCCAATGCTCTGTTGAGTGTAGGAGGAAATGCCCTTCATGTTATTGGCAATACCTGGTTAAAGTTTAAAATAGGTAACAAAACCTTTAGACACCCGGTGATAGTGGTAGATCTCCCCTATGACCGACTGATTCTGGGTATAGACATACTCAGAAGACTTAACACAATTATTGACTGTGTGAATGGAATTGTATGGTCACAAGCTAAGGTTCCCATAACCTATGAGAAATCACATGTACAATCTGATCGTAACTGCCATGTGATAGAAGAAAGACCTGACTCAATTGAGGTACATTTTAGGAATAGTCAGTCACCTGACGTGACTATCCTGCAGGTGAATGATGCAATCGCACCTGTAGATGAGCATTCCATAAGAATTGCTCCAGAGAGGATCCAGAATGTCTCTCTGGAAGGTGATGTTTTAACCATTTCTCTCCACAGGGACTATGTTGAATCTGTAGATCTGGCAGGTCATGCTCAATTCCTTGCCAGAATTGAAAGGGTTAATAACAACTTATTCTTTCCTATGCAAATACATGACTTAGGAAGAAGTAGGAATGCAAAGCTGGACTTAAAGAGTGAGAACAGCTATATTAGTAGAAGTCTGTTAAAACAGATCGCTAATCCTAAAATGATCAGGTACGCTTCCCCACATGACAGGTGGATCCAGAATCTGGATGGCGAATCAGAGAGTCACAATGTGATAGCAAAATGTTTACTATCTATTTCCATCGGAAATAAGACAGTTAAACATTTATTCTTAGTGATAGACGAACCTCGCTATCAGGTTTACGTTGGAAATGATGTCATACATCGCTTTGCCATACACCTTGACCTAATTAATTCCAACTTGTGGACAAGGTTAACAGGTAATCCTTGTGGATACCTACACGAGGAAAACGCCCTGAAATCAGGACAAATACTCCCATATGCGGTAAGTATCCAAGTTCCTGATGACATAACCATTCCACAGGGGACAAGTAATTTTCTTTTACCCCTACAGGTCAAGGAGGGTCAGAGATTGGAAAACTCTGATGCCCTAATCTGTTTATCCAACAGGATACAACAATTAGGGATGGTGGTAACACATACACCAATGGTAAGTATTGGTAAGAATCCCACCTATATCATGGTCAACAATGTTACACCCAATAGTGTTACTTTACCAAAAGGAACATTGTTAGGTCTAGCATTGGATGCTGAGTACTATACATTTGGTTTCCAAAACCAAATTATAGGCCTCATCCCTGAAGAATACTTAACTGAGGACGAAATTGTCGATCAAATATTCCATTCCTCCCCAGAAGGATTATTCACTATCCTATCTGTGTATCCCTTCAATGTTGAAGAAGGCTCGTGTAAAATCGAAGAAGCATCTATCACCTTCGATCATCCGCTCAATGAGCAGGAATCACAAGAGTATCACGACCAAAGAGAAAAGGTAAGTCAACACCGAACTGACCTAACTTCTAGGCTTGAAGAAGCTTATGAGATAGGCCAGCCTGAAATCTTTCCAGGATTTCAGGAAAGGCTAGAAGAGCAAATATCTTTAGCTGACGGTTGCTCCAACGATGCTGAGCGGCAACAGCTAAAGGAAATCCTTTTGGAATTCCAAGATATTTTTGCCAAAGATTCCTACGACTGTGGGTTAACTAACCTCCACGTAGCCAGAATACAAACTGATCCAAATTTACCACCTGTATTTATCAAACAATATAGACTCCCATTAGCGTCATATGATGGTCTACAAGACATCATTCAGAATTTAAAGGAAAGGGGCATTATACGTCCAGTGCACAGTTCGTATAATAATCCGATCTTGGGGATTCTGAAACCTAATGGACAATGGCGTTTATGCGCTGACTTACGACAGCTAAATAAACGCGTCTATATGTCTGGTTGGCCAACACCATACATAGACCAATGTTTGGTACAAATGCAGGGATCCAAAATATTCACTGCCATTGACTGTGCGCAGGGATATTGGACTGTACCAGTCCATAATGAAGACCAATACAAATTGGCCTTCACATTTGGAAAGCAGCAGTATACCTGGACCCGTATGCCTTTCGGTTATATAAACTCTGGTCATGAATTCGCTGTGTTCATGCATAAAGCTATGCCTGACGCACTCGAGAGAGGAACGTTATCATATGTCGACGATGTCTTGCTGAAAAGCACTTCCTTTGATAAGCATATCTTAGAGATTAGACATGTTCTCACTCAGTTAAGAGAGGCAGGGATTAAACTGTCTTTACAAAAGGCACAATGGTGTCGCACCCATGTCAATTTCCTCGGACATGAGGTAACTTCTGAAGGATTAAATCCCCAGAGGAAGAAGGTTGAAGCCGTACTAAAGGCTAAAACACCTTCAAACATCAGGGAATTAAGATCGTTCCTTGGTATGACTAACTACTCCCGTAAGTTTATAGATAACTATGCAGAAATAACTAAACCACTCTTACACCTGCTTAAAAAGGAAACTACCTGGAACTGGGGGGAGCCTCAGGACCAAGCGGTAAGTGAACTGAGGAGGAAGCTCACTCAGGCACCCTGTTTAGCATACCCAGAGGGGGGTAAACCCTTCTATCTGGAGACAGGATATACCGATTTAAGCATAAGTGCTGTTCTGTATCAGAAGCAGGACAGTTTAAACAAAGTTATTGCATATGCTAGCAAGACTTTGTCACCTGTTGAAGTTAAATTCAACACGTGTGAGAAGGCGTTATTGTCGACTGTCTGGGCACTACAAAATTTTCGTAGCTATATCCAAGGTGAGAAAATAATTGTAGAAACAGCTCACCAACCTCTACAGTATCTGCAGAGTGAAAGAATTAGAGACGGTAATCTCTCTAACAGTCGGATTACTGCATGGACTCTATCCTTACAGGGATGGCCGTTAGAAGTCCGTTATAAACATAATAAGAGAAGCCCAGTTGCCCAAGGTTTAGCAGAATTACATGACTGTACTGCTCCATCTCTGGATGATAATGACACCGGAGATGACTTCCTAGAAGAGCAATTGCTATCTCCTTATAAAGTTTATGACGAGGAATACTGTCGACCACTACCGTGGGTATACATTGATGGTTGTTCATATCACCACGTCGTTGGTGCTGAACGGAAGTTAGTTGCAGGTATCGGAATCGCCTGGACAGGTGATTATCCTAATGTATCTATAGGATACAATATTGGTCCCAAAAGCAGTCAGATAGCCGAACTCTGTGCAGTATATAAGACCATTCAAATGGCAATAGAATATGGTATCAAAGAATTTGTTATTATAACTGATTCCAACTATGTTCGCAACAGTTTCGTCGAATATCTGCCTAGCTGGAAACGTAACCAAATGCTGAAAAGCAATAACAAACCTGTTAAACATGGGAAATTGTTTTGTAAAATCGATGAGTTGGTTAAGGAAAATGGTTTATCCATATATTGGAAGAAAACCAAAGGCCATTCTAAAATAGAAGGTATTGACAAGGATGGTAATGACTTAGCCGATTCACTGGCAAAACAAGCTGCCATCAATGGTGAAACCCTAAACATTGATGATCTTATGGGTTCAATTCATGTTGAAGCCATAACTAGACGACAGGCTAGAGATAATGCCGACTTAAATGTCGTGCAATGGAGTCAAGAAGCTCCTAGTGATGACCTGATTACTAGTCAAAAGAACGATCCCGTCATAGGCATATTCTATAAACATATAGAAGACCCTACTGCCAATCCCATCACAGATGAGGATTGCAAAAATAATGAAGATTTACGAATCTTGATGAGATATAAAGTCCAATTTAGTATCATGGATGGGTTACTGGTCAGAACTTCTAAACATGGTATACAACAATGGGTAGTCCCAACTGTATACAGAGGGTTAATGCTCCAACACGCACATGATGCACCTACATCTGGGCATCGTGGTGATAAGATCACATATGAGATATTGCGTGATTATGCATATTGGCCACACATGTTAAGGGATGTTAAGACATACTGTCAGGGATGCTTGATTTGTCCGCAATATCAACCCCATGGTCCAACCCATCGTGCACCACTTCAGAAGAGGGGGGTGTCATTACCCTGGTCTGATATTCAAATTGACTTTATAGGTCCTGTAACAAGATCTTCAAGAGGTAACAAATACATGTTAACTGTTACATGTATGTACACAAAGTGGATAGAATGTTTGCCTTGTAAAGAGAACACGAGTACCGTGTGCGCCACTTTGTTGATTAACCATGTCTTTTCCAGGTTCGGTCTGCCTCAAAGAATTGAGTCAGACAGAGGTAGTCATTTTACCAGCGAAGTAATGGCTAAGATGTGGAACATTCTAGGTGTTAAACGAAAGCTACATATTGCATACCGCGCTGCGTCTAGCGGGGGGGTAGAGCGATATAACCAGTCTATCGTTAATATTCTAAAGAAATATGTTAAGGAGTCTGGTAAAGACTGGGACATTAAATTGCCCCTAGTTTTAATGGCGATTAGAGCTACACCTAGCACTGCTACCAAATTGTCACCTTTTGAATTGATGACAGGAAGAAAGATGGTTTTACCACAGCATTTACTATATCGTACTTCGGATCATAACTTGATCAATGCTGCCACTACGCATCAGTATATCGAAGATTTGCGCAAGCATTTACAGCATGCGTTTGCTTTTGCCCAAAAGAATCTAGAAAAAGCAGCGACAGGGGTTAAGACCTATTACGATCTAAAAACCACGAAAAAGGAATATGAAATCACAGATCAAGTCTATCTGTATAACTTTGCGCGAAATCAAGTCAAGGAAAAGAAATTTTTACCTTCTTGGAAAGGGCCATATGTCATTATTGACAAAATTTCCCCAGTAGCGTATAAGATAAAAATTCCTAAGGATGGTGATTTTATTGAAAAGTGGGTTCACATTAACCAGTTGCGTGCTTGTCATCCTAAATCTCAATTAAGGATTATAGGTGTGGATTCGGATGCAGAAGGGTGAACGACTAACCTGGATGAATGCTTGATTCACGTGGTATAGTATGATGTGAAATGTTGTGATGTGCCATGATCTCATGTACGTTCATGTCATTAACCATTTCCTTGCCATCCAATAACTACATTTTATAAGCAGGTTACTAGCTTGTTTAAATGCTATAGGCAAATTACTGAAGAGTCAGTAATAAATGTAGTGAGGGATGAAGTTATAAAAATAGATTTAGACAGAGTACATATGTTGATGAATCGTAATAATGTGTTGTCCTAGGCCAAGTGATGTCACACTGTTATAAGTTTGTATGCTTAACAAACCTTGAATCATTAGTAGATAAGTCTGAAATGAGTTCCTGATCCGTGACTGTCGAAAGATGTCCAAGAAGGATGTGGCGTGTTTCTGGATCGTACTGCTCCTGTGCCAAGAGCTACGGACCGACCCGATCGCAGAGATGGGACCATCCTCCGGCATCCTGATTCAAGAGACACCAGGGTTCATCTTAACAGAGAAGAGGATCCTGACCCGACGTGTGTTCGTCAGCTTGGACCCCAAGATTTCCATCGAGAAGGCATACAACATTTCATCGATGCAGCTTCCTGAGTTACGGACTTGGTACCAGATGCACCTCCAAAGAGCACAGGACCGTGTGCGAAACATCTTGGAGCAAGCCCGGAAACCATTTGTATCCAGTTCTATTCAGATGAGCAACCGACCCAAAAGGTTCCTCACCGCTATAATTGTTGCATTAGTTTGTGCCACTGTCGGTGCAGTTGTCGCAACTGGAATGTCTGCAGCCAACTATATTACTGTCCAAAAGCTGGATATGGAAATCTATGCGCTAAAGCAACACATTAACGATATTCATCAGGTGATACAACAGCAAAGAACACTTCTCCAAGACGTGTTAACTATTGTGGAAGACACAGTTGTTACAACAAATTTGCATTCAGAGTTAATTGCCAAATCCACTGAGTTGCACCAAAGTCATGACTTATTCAAGCGTGAACTTCTATTTCTGCATGACCCAATATTGTTCCACACACTTGCTTTTCTTGACGAAGTGCAAACTGGAATGATCGAATTGGCAGGGGGACGCATACCTCTGTATTTTGTATCCAAGGATATTGTTCATGCGATGCTTGCCAATGTGGATGGAGAGACAATTGAGCCTATGCAATTAAATCTGGCCTTTGAGATGGGGAGCGCTATACCTCTCTTAATTAATCCAGAACGTATGGAGATTTGCTTTTTATTGACCATACCATATGTAACTCCCAAAGACATTTTTCAAATGAAAACAATGTACTATGTAATAATGATATTATGGTTGATTGTACTAAGTGTAAAGTTCAAAACTTTTACAGGTATAAATATATACAAAAATGTTCATTCCACGCACGGGCCTATGTTAGAAATGATGTGATTGCACAATATGTCTGATAACGTCTATAGTGCTTATTCATAAGCTAAATTAATTTTGGCTATGAAATGCACTAAAGGGGGGTTATGTCAGGGTATTTATATCGGCAGACATTTTGTGCTATGATAGAAACTAAAAGTGTATATTCTGAGTCACTCTGAACAGACCAGACTCCATTTTGTTATTTCAAGTTAACAAAAAGACACTATATTTCTATCTGTAAGCTAACCACTTTCCCAGATCTGAGGAATGCATAGTATATACAAACAAGTGATAAGGAAGGGGGTTGGATAGACTGTCTAAAATGCTAATGGAATATAATCAAATCTAAACCCAGACAATTGTGACAGAGAAGATTAAATAATTTAATATTTAACTGTCTATATATATAAGGTACCATTGTATGGAAAAGGGTAAACTTAGTTCATGATCTGTCATATCAGAAATTATGGCAGGAATTGCAGACGCTAAGTCTGGACAAAATTTAAGAAACCCTTTGAAATTTTAAATTATGGCGCTATAAAGATAACGCAAAATGACGTCAAAATAGCCACCAGGAAAAGTTAACTCTTTCCTGGATAGGTATGTTTAGTGGGACAAGACTGCCCTCTACAGACCAAATAACTAATTTGCGATCTGGAAGATAACCACACCTCTAGTGCTTCTATTGGGTTATCAACTGATGACGTACAGAGAGTCTGGCCCTTTAAAAGTTAAGACAAAGGGAAGATAGATATACAAGAAAGATACGAAGGAGGCAGATGCAAGAGATGCAAAGAAAAAGAGGAGAGAGGAATTGGAAGTTTGGGGACTCCAACCTCCATGCAGAGAGAGACATCCAAATAAGTTCCTGAGGCTACCAATCTGATGAAATATCTACTCAACTGGTAATTATACTGGTTTCATTTAATTAAATTAAATTAATTAAAATGTATTAATAGCATTATATATGACTGGATAAAGCACGGTCAGATTTCCATATTAAGAAATCTTAGTTAACTAAGAATATATAGTTATAACCATTCCATTCTGCAGGTGGAATTAAGAATAATTATATATTGATGTGATATTATCACATGTTAGCATACCGCTGTTTTTATCCAGGTGTATTGATTTGCTCTAAATTAAGATAGATATCTTTTAGACAAATTAAAAATCTGCTTATATAATGTGGTAAATTCTCTTATGGATGGTTTAAGAAAATGAATTTAAACTGGTTTAAATGTTATTTTATTTAAAAATACATAAGAATAGATCTTAACTACCTAGGAGATCTAGCCAGCATTGAAAGGGTTATTCTAACTGTCTGCTAAACTTTACGACCTTACGCTGCACTCTGAGGAATTCTGTTCTTCGCTGTGAAAAGTTTCACTTTCAGCCTGTGTTAAAGATAGTCATAAATCGTAGAATTCTTGACAGATAATGCCGTTTAGCCATTGAAACGTAATACCCATTCCTTTGTATTGCATACCATTTTATACTGGATATTCATTGATTATTGTTATGCATGTTACATAATATTATTTGTTAATTATTGATTATCATAAATAAAATCTATTTTTATACATTGTGATATTAATTATATGAAATACATTTCACTTACGATAAACGTTCTTTGGGATCTGAGAATTGAAATAGTGGGCAATTCTCACTGTTACTATTATTATCCCATAAATATCCCCACACATCTTAAAGTCTGAATAGGTTATCTGTTGTTTATACTAAGTCGTAAGTGTACAGTCGTGGGAGATTCCCGGATTTGGGGAAGTTCCATTAACTTGGGGTTACCACAGTATATTGTGTACTGCAAGTGTCGTAGTATAGCCTTGAAGCTTGTTTATGCATTATTGTTATTGTAATTCGTCTGGGACAAAATGGCGCAAACATATTATGCACTGAGGTTATTGCTTAAAGAAACAGTTATGAAAAACAATATGTTCCATTTCTAACACCTTGTCAGTTTGCAATATCTCTTAAAGACAAAGTACACAGTTTAAGAAACACAACATTTCATTCTAAAACTTGTAATATTTACATTTGCCCATAACAGCAGGAAGTCCATGGAAGAGGTAAAAGGGTGGGCCAATGATGCAAATCACATAACCAGAACTGCCGAAAGCAGCGAACATACCCAAAAAGGGGGCATGTCTGTGTCCCCATGTCTCCCAGTCCCTAGTGTCTGCGTCCCCATGTCTCCCAGTCCCAGTGTCCCCATGCCACTAGGGGACATTGAGAGATATTGGGACACTGGGATACATGGGGACACTGGGAGACCTGGGGACACAGACACTTGAGGTGTCCCAGAGGCGGCTCTAGACTTTATGAGGCCTTAGGCGAAACTCAAACATGAGGCCCCACTAACGACCGCAACTCATGGAACTGTTTTGGGCAGGAGCCGCGTGTGTGGTCGGTAAAAGGGACCCTCCACACTTTTTCAGAACCCCTGAACCGATCTGGGTGAAATTTGGATATGTTTGTCCCCCAGATCAGGGGATATGTAATTTGTGGGCATACCCGGGGGGGGAAAGGGGTGTTCTGAGTTTTGGGAAATTGTGTGCTCTCTTCCTGGAGATAATTGATTTATTCCTTAACTTATCTCAATATCTCCCAGGCAGAGAGAAGGCGTGTATTACTGTAAATCTGTGTGTTGATTGGCTGTTGTCTTTGTTTGCTGTGGGAGGTCCTCTTGCAGGAGGATTTCTCATAAAAGCCTGTGTGTGTCAATAAAATTCATTCCTGTTACACCCTTCATGAAGTCTAGGCTCATGTTTGGGGGATATTCTATTTGCTGGGAAGAATCACCTTGGAACTGCATTTCATCTACCTTATTCCTCCTGCTGGGCTCCCTGTTACAGGCCATTGGTCTACTCTGCGTGGCGCCCTCCACCTCCTGGCACCTGGGTGTGGTGCACCCAGGATCAACACTGCAGCGGCCATTTTTAAAATTATTTAGGGCGGCCTGGGGGGCAATTGCCTCCCTGTCCCTCATCCCAGCCCGCCCCTGCTGGTCCGATCAACAATTTTGTACAACAAGACCAAACTGGAGATTGCAGGCCAGCTACTTCTGCCAGAGGGAAATAATGAATACATTGCAGATATGATAGCACATTACTTCCTCGAAAATATGAACTCTGGAATTTCACCAGAGATTAAATGGTGCACATTTAAATGTGTCATTAGAGGACACTTGATAAAACTGGCAGCACAGTGGCACAAAAAAAGAGAAGAAAGCCTCGCACAGCTATATGTTAAATTAGCCCAATATAGTAATGAAAATAAATCTATACCTTCAAAAGAGACTACAGATAAGATAATGTTACCGGGAAACTGACGGAGGCCAAGCACAGAGAGATGGACACAGGTTTCTTCAGGAAGGAAGAGATCTTTATTCGATTCACCGACTGGGACTCAGAGGGACTTATGTCACCAAAAACAGCAAAGATCTGAGTACTGAATACATAGAGTACATTCCTTATATAGCACTGTAGCTTCTCCCATAATTAGCTACGCCCACACATACCCTTAACCTAATCAATGAATAGAGACTAAACTCATCCATCCAGTCTAACCATGTGGCTCATCTGAAACAAAGGAGAGGGACGCGTAATTCCAGTTCCTGCATTCCTGCACATGCTCAGTACAGTGATGACAGTATCTTAGCTACGTGTAACTAATTAACTGATACTACAAACACATGTACCTACATATGCCTTGTGGCAAGCTTGGCCTGCTAAACTTGTATTTTACTGGAATTCCATCACATTCCCCCCTTTGATGCTTCTGATTTAAAATAATTCCAGATGCATCACCAATCATAGTTTGCTTACACCTCAAGTTGCCATAGACCAGACTAGACTTTGCAATCCTCTAAAGATACAAACCCCTCAACATTCCTCTTCCTGCATGTATTCTCCTTGATCTAGAGCTTCATACCTGCAAACAGCCTGTAACGGATTGCCTGGCACCCCGACTGGGTACCTCCGTTAAAGGATGCTTCTAGCGCTTCCTGAGGACTCCAAGCACTGCAGCAGACACCACAACCACCGAACCGGAGAAGCATATGAATCCTCTCAAGCATATGAATGCTGTAGACAGTTGAATAGGAACCATACGAATAGGTTTACTCTCCTAGCAGTCAAACTGGAACAGCATACAATAAATCCTTCCCCAATAATGAGACGACACTTCACTTTGAGGGTTAAGCAGGAACTCCCTGTACTGTCACATACAGTCTCTTTTATTCCCAAACCACAAACATAGTACAGCCCACAGGGCGTTACAAAACAACCAATCAATCCGTACAATACACCCAGACACTCCCACACAAAATCCTCCCCTCTGCCTGTGATATGATTACTGAACACAATGGGTAATCTCATTATCACCGGCAGAGGAATACAGTTTTTACACAATATTTATAACTTCTAAAATATACATCTCACAAACATAAAGCATACATTTTCATAATCAATCCATTCAGGGGAACAACATATTAAAAAATGGCACGAATCAGACCAGGGGTTCAAAAGTTAAGGGAAAATCCTTTGTGACTAAATGAAGCATGGCTTTCCGGCCCAAACCAGTTTCAGAGCCTTCTATCCTGGAGATTGAATTGGGAAGTAATTCAATTATCTCCCAGGACAGACACACAACTCCATTATGCACATGGTGAGCACAAAGCATTAAAATATTATAAAATACACAAAGTCACATTTTATACATAAAACACAGACATGTCACATATCCCCAGATAGCTGGGATCTGAGCGCACAAAACTACCGAATAGCGCTCGGATCCTATTCACACAGTTCAATTGCCATGGAGCCGAAGTCTTTAACTACACGAATGGGCTCCATGGCATACCTATCTGGGTTAATACATTCACATAAAGTCTGGTCCATAGTCCAAAGGCAAGAGGCGGGCAAGCAGCCCCCTCCAAGGACACGTGGCGAGGCCGGTTTCGACACATTTCTCCCCTTTACCATCCAGACTAACAGGGTATCTGACCTCCTGCCGGTCAGTGCCCTGGTTAGTCCAGCAACCCACCCATGAAGCACAAACAGCAATACAGCCCACCCACAATAACTGGTTACTACACCTGGATAAAATAGCAACTTGTCCATGTCCAGGTGCCTCACCACGGCTGTGTGGGGGGCTGGTAGACTGCCTTGGTGGGTTGCTGAGTGGGCAGAGACCAGCGGTACTCTGCCTGGGTGCCAGCGCTACCACTGAAGTAGCCTGGTTGGAGCCTGGTTGTGGGAGGGGGAGACCGACTGTCTCCCCTCTGGATACACTGCTCTGTGGCTGGGGGACAGGACCGACCGTCCCTACCCCTGGTGCTGCAAGTGCAGAGACTACGGTCCCATCTGCATAGTTGTGGGGCTTAACATCTCCCCTTGGTGGGTTAGGCTGCCGCTGGAGAGAGGGTGTAACAAGCTCCTCTCTCTGAACTGTAGACTGCCGCTGGGGAGAGGGGGAAACCTGCTCCTCTCCCTGACACCCTCTTTGCTGGTGGAGAGGGGGACCAACTGTCTCCCCCTTCAACACTCTGTCCTGCTGCTGGGGTGCGAGACAGAGGGTCTCTGCTTCCTGGGGTACACACTGCTGCTGGGGAGGAAGGATGGCACCTTCTGCTCCCTGGGGTACACACTGCCGCTGGGGAGGAAGGATGGCACCTTCAGCTCCCTGGGGTACACACTGCCGCTGGGGAGGAAGGACGACACCTTTGGCTCCCTGGGATACACACTGCCACTGGGGAGGAAGGACGGCACCTTCTGCTCCCTGGGATACACACTGCCGCTGGGGAGGGAGGACGGCACCTTCTGCTCCCTGGGTACACACTGCCGCTGGGGAGGAAGGACAGCACCTTCTGCTCCCTGGGGTACACACTGCCGCTGGGGAGGAAGGACGACACCTTCAGCTCCCTGGGATACATACTGCCGCTGGGGATCTGGGCCGACTGCCCAGCATCCCTGTAGGGCCGGTAGAGAGACAGCCGTCCCATCTCTACCTGCCATTGGTGGGTCTTCCCAGGACCAGTCTATGAGGTCCCCTACTTCTGCAACTGGTAGTGAAGCAGTGGGGACCTCGGCTGCGTTTTCCCAGCTGTAGGTTGGCAGGTCTGGGTCCGCCACCCAGTTTTCCTGTTCTGCGTCTATGCTCTGCGGCTGACATGAGTTCAGTAGTTCCACATAGTCCATCTCTAGCTCTCGTTCCATGGCAGCGAAACGGCGGATGTCTTCTCCCAGTCCAATAGATCTCGGGCCCTGTAACATCTCACTTCGGTAATGAAAGATAGCCCAGTACCGTGACTCTGCTGGACTGCCAAAGTCAACGTCTTCTGTTAAGGCCTTCCACAACAGGCCAGGGCTAGTGTAGTTCTCCCCCTCCGGCTGGATGCCCTCTGCCCTCCACGTCTCTGGCTGGACAGTGCACCACCACAGTGCCCGGTATGAGGCGTCAAGGCTCAGTTCCCATTCCACGAGGTACTCAAGTACTCAAGTTGTCTGACCTGCTGCCCTCCGGGTTGGTCTCCCAGAAGCGGCATCCGCCAGGCCATTTGTTCCTCCAACTGGTATGCGACACCAGGAAGGCGCTGCTACCATTGATACTGGACTTCCTCCAGGGCATCGTACCATAATTCTTTCCAAGCGATATCTCTCCAGTCTAATTCACTCTCTTCCTCAGGTGTGTGTGTTGCCCAGGGGTCCACGAACCCCATTTTCCCAAATCTTTATGTAGACAGGGACGCTGTATGAACACTAGCGTCGCCTTCAATTTGTAAATCCACGAACTGTGTCTCTGAGCTGCTTTACCTCGCACTAGGATGCCATCCCACCGCTTGCCACCAATGTAACGGATCGCCTGGCACCCCGACTGGGTACCTCCGTTGAAGGATGCTCCTAGCGCTTCCTGAGGACTCCAAGCACTCTGGCAGACACCACAATCACCGAACCGGAGAAACAAATAAATTCTCCCAAGCATATGAATGCTGTAGACAGTTGAATAAGAACCATACGAATAGGTTTACTCTCCTAGCAGTCAAACTGGAACAGCATACAATAAATCCTTCCCCCAATAATGAGACGACACTTCACTTTGAGGGTTAAAACAGGAACTCCCTGTACTGTCACATACAGTCTCTTTTATTTCCAATCCACAAACATAGTACAGCCCACAGGGCGTTACAAAACAACCAATCAATCCGTACAATACACCCAGACACTCCCACACAAACTCCTCCCCTCTGCCTGTGATATGATTACTGAACACAATGGGTAATCTCATTATCACCGGCAGAGGAATACAGTTTTTACACAATATTTATAACTTCTAAAATATACATGTCACAAACATAAAACATACATTTTCATAATCAATCCATTCAGGGAACAACATATTAAAAAATGGCACGAATCAGACCAGGGGTTCAAAAGTTAAGGGAAAGTCCTTTGTGACTAAATGAAGCATGGCTTTCCGGCCCAAACCAGTTTCAGAGCCTTCTATCCTGGAGATTGAATTGAGAAGTAATTCAATTATCTCCCAGGACAGACACACAACTCCATTATGCACATGGTGAGCACAAAGCATTAAAATATAATAAAATACACAAAGTCACATTTTATACATAAAACACAGACATGTCACATATCCCCAGATAGCTGGGATCTGAGCGCACAGTTCAATTGCAATGGAGCCGAAGTCTTTAACTACACGAATGGGCTCCATGGCATAGCTATCTGGGTTAATACATTCACATAAAGTCTGGTCCATAGTCCAAAGGCAAGAGGCGGGCAAGCAGCCCCCTCCAAGGACACGTGGCGAGGCCGGTTTAGCCACACAGCCATTATCTGTGCTGCGGCCTTTATTTCTGCTATACTTTCTATAATACTCTGCATAGACCTAATTACCAAAGGAATCAGACATGGCAGAAGGAGACACAACATCAAAATCAGTATGACTCCACCTACCAATGCCTTGATTCCTCCAAACTGCTCATACCAACTACCAAACCAACTACTCGGATTATACCCTTTCCATACCTGAGTAGGTACATGTGCTAGCTTAACCATATGGCTAGTAAGCTCAGCTGTTGCTTGCCCTTCATCATCTATTCGAAGACAACAATTGCTTAGATTAAACTTCCCACATACACCTCCCTCTACTGCCAATAGGTAATCCAAAACTAATCTATTCTGGTAGATGACTGTCCTCATCCTAGTGTTATGCTTCGCTAGGAGATTGAGCGCTTGTGATGTTTCATTGGTAACTATCCCAACTACTGCTTGCAATCTTATAATACGATTAAGCATATATATTGGGGTTCTGTATCCATAAGTACCATCCTCTGCCCACGTAGCTGGCCCATAATAATCTATAATACGCTGGGGAGGCGACTCATCATCTTCCCAGGTACCTATCTCTAGGGGTGCCCTTTTCTTCCTATGATTTACATAATATACTTTAACTCCCAAAGTCTCTCCTGTTTCAATTGGCAACAAGAAGAAGGATGGTTTGAGCATACCCAATACACATGCCCCTTGTCAGTCCTGTGGTAACTCCGAATATGCTTTCTTACCACAAATCCAGTACAAATTTGCTGGGGCTTTCCAACTAGATGTAGCAGATAGGTCAAACCATACATCCTTTAAATTGGTATAATTTGCAAACGGATTAGACGATTCTGAGACATTTGAAGCTGACCACCAAATAGTATCCTTTGTATCGTCATTATAGGCTTTCTGCCCTAAACAAGTCAATTCTCCTACAGATGTATTAAACATTATTCCTTTCCTTGCTATACAAACATAACCTATAATGGAGGTCTTTAATCGCCACTCAGATTTACCTCTAACACTCACTTGATAATCAGATTGAGAAGATATTAGTTGTTCAACTGTCTCAGAACCAGAATACATTACCTCCTTTGCTTCCCAGGGCCATTGGTCTCCCATATTAGTACCTCCACACACATAGCAGTTGGTTACATTAAGACTACCAGCAATGCTCTCAGCTAAGTCTATGAATAAGTTTTTGGCATTATGGAGAACCTTATCTTCCACACTCATCTCCTCATAAAAAGAATGGAAAACCTGATGAGTCTGGGGGGCCACTGTATCTGTCTCTATTCCTATGTATAATATCGTCCCAGGATCCAAACCTGTTCCATATATTTGGAACCCAAATAGATTCCCAAACCTATCTATAAATAGCTCTGGGTCCTTGATAAGTATATGGACTGGGTTACACTCCATAGACTTACAATATGGCTTGGTAGGCAATCTAGTGATAATCATATCCTTATCTACTGTCTGTCCCCAGGTTGCCCATCCCAAACAGGACCAATATGGACAATAATTGTAGTCTTTATTTAGGCAGTTTGGATCTATATACTTATGCTTATTACTAGGACAAATATACTTATCATTAGACCCATACGTTCTTTCCCATTTAAGACCACCACATACATTCCATGGCTTCCTACTACCTGATATCGCCTTACATACATCAAATAGCAAAACACCTGGAGAATGTACGCTTTCTAGTACAGTCTTATTTATCAGGTTCCCCTGTGCGTTCTCATTCCGAATAGTCAACCAAATTATACGGGGCTGATACTCAGGATTAAAACACCTAGGTTCTCCTGCTCCTATATGGCATACACTATAATCTGTACCTAGGTATCTACACTTTGATACATGTCCTGTGCACTCATATTGCGAATGCCAAATAAGGGTCTGGGAAATACGATTGCCTGTTTTCATAGTCTTAATGCAAACCTCGCAGCCTGGTGTGTCGGTACCTCTACCTTCCTGAATAATTAAAAACACACATAGAAACATAGAAACATAGAAACATAGAAACATAGAATGTGACGGCAGATAAGAACCATTCGGCCCATCTAGTCTGCCCAATTTTCTAAATACTTTCATTAGTCCCTGGCCTTATCTTATAGTTAGGATGGCCTTATGCCTATCCCACGCATGCTTAAACTCCTTTACTGTGTTAACCTCTACCACTTCAACTGGAAGGCTATTCCATGCATCCACTACCCTCTCAGTAAAGTAATACTTCCTGATATTATTTTTAAACCTTTGTCCCTCTAATTTAAGACTATGTCCTCTTGTTGTGGTAGCTTTTCTTCTTTTAAATATAGTCTGCTCCTTTACTGTGTTGATTCCTTTTATATATTAAAATGTTTCTATCATATTCCCCCTGTCTCGTCTTTCCTCCAAGCTATACATGTTAAGATTTTTTAACCTTTCCTGGTAAGTTTTATCCCGCAATCCATGAACCAGTTTAGTAGCCCTTCTCTGAACCCTCTCTAAGGTATCAATATCCTTCTGAAGATACGGTCTCCAGTACTGTGTACAATACTCCAAGTGAGGTCTCACCAGTGTTCTGTACAATGGCATGAGCACTTCCCTCTTTCTACTGCTAATACCTCTCCTATACAACCAAGCATTCTGCTAGTATTTCCTGCTGCTCTATTACATTGTCTGCCTACCTTTAAGTCATCAGAAATAATCACCCCTAAATCCCTTTCCTCATATGTTGAGGTTGGGACTCTATCAAATATTCTGTACTCTGCCCTTGGGTTTTTACGTCCAAGATGCATTATCTTGAACTTATCCACATTAAATGTCAGTTGCCACAATTCTGACCATTTTTCTAGTTTACCTAAATCATTTGTCATTTGGCTTATCCCTCCTGGAACATCAACCCTGTTACATATCTTAGTATCATCAGCAAAAGACATACCTTACCAACAAGATCTTCTGCAATATCACTAATAAAAATATTAAAAGAGGAGTAGGTCCAAGTACAGATCCTGAGGTGTTACCCCACTGGTGACAAGTCAGAAAGCTTCCGAATATATTCCATTAACTACAACCCTCTGTTGCCTGTTACTCCAGCCACTGCCTTACCCATTCAACAATATTTGAATCCAAACTTAAAGATTGCAGTTTATTGATAAGCCTTCTATGTGCAACAGTGTCAAAAGCCTTACTGAAATCTAGGTAAGCAATGTCTACTGCACCACCCTGATCTATAATTTTTACACATATATACATCATCAAACACATTACACCTGACATCTTCTTCCTAATTCTTCGACCGTGCGACGGCACCTCAGCTTCCAGGCGTGTGAGGGCTGCAGGGAATGGAGTCCTTCTGATCCTCACTGTTCTTCACAGAGGATTCCTCTGGCTTAAACGTTGGTAGGTGGTCAGGCTTTATTGTGGCCGTCAAAACACCTACTTGTAGATCTTTGTTGATGTTCCCTTGTAACAATACTCTTCGCAAAAACCACTTTTAATCTAACTGGGTCACTCTCTTCAACCGGATCTTGCAGGGATTCTCAGGATCTTGAGTAGCTTGCCAAGAATCTGCTGCTGGTTTAACCCTGGAGTGATGAATCCACGGAGTCACCTCTGCCACCTTTATAGCTGTTGGAGTAGACAAAAGAACAGCATAAGGACCCCTCCACTTTGGCCCCAACGGTACACTGTTCCACTCCTTTATCCAAACTTGGTCTCCTGGATGGTAAGAATGGACAGGTGGATAAGTATTTACAGGTAACCTATCTTGTACCCATTTCTGTACCTCCTCCATAGTTTTACCCAACTCTACAACCTGCCGCCAGGTAATTCCTTCTCCCAACTGACTCAAGTCCGCCCTTAAGTTACTAAGTATGGGAGGTGGACGCCCATACATAATTTCAAAGGGTGATAGACCTAACTTTCTGGTAGGTGTACTACGAATGGGCAACAGAGCTATTGGCAAAAGAACATTCCACTTGAGTTGGGTTTCTTGACACATTTTTGCCAACTGGGTCTTAATGGTTCTGTTCATCCTTTCCACTTTCCCAGAACTCTGAGGCCTATATGCTGTATGAAGTTTCCACTTAATACCAAGCATATGAGTCAGTTGTTGTAGGCACTGATGGACAAAAGCTGGACCATTATCTGATCCTATAGAACACGGTAGTCCATATCGGGGTATTATTTCTCGCAACAGAAATCGCACAACTTCTCCTGCTTTCTCTGTACGAGTTGGACACGCCTCTACCCATCCTGAGTAGGTACACACAGCTACTAGTAGGTAACAATGTCCGCCTGATTTGGGCATTACCGTGTAGTCTATTTGGAGATCGGACATAGGAAGCCCTCCCATATACTGGACTCCCGGTGGTTTCACTGGACCTTGCCTTGCGTTGTTCTTGGCACATGACACGCATCTTCAAGCAATGGCTTGAGTCAAGTTGGACAATCTTGGTATGTAGAAATGCTTCCCAAGAGATTCTTCCATACTATCTCTTCCAGCATGTGTCCCATTATGATAATTCTGGACAATTTCTACAGCTAGCGATGCTGGAATAACTATTCTTCCATCTTCTAACTAATACCAATTATTCTCCAAATATTTCCCAGCTTCAGTCTTTAACCACTCTACTTCTTGAGCTGTATAAACTGGAGTCCACTGGGACAGAGGGGTCGGTATAAGAGCTGCTACACACTCCACATATTCTTTTTGTCCGGATTCAGCGGCACGCTTAGCTGCACTATCTGCCATCCGATTTCCTTTCACCACATCACCATCACCTTTCAGATGTGCTCGACAATGTATGAAACCAACTTCCTTCGGCTCCCATACAGCTTCCAATAGTTGTAATATCTCAGCTGCGTACTTGATTTCTTTTCCTTCTGAGGTCAGTAATCCTCTTTCTTTATACAAAGCTCCATGGGCATGAGTGGTTAAAAACGCGTACTTTGAGTCTGTGTAGATATTTACTTTCAACCCTTCAGCCAATTGCAAAGCCCGTGTAAGTGCGATTAATTCTGCCTTCTGTGCTGATGTTCCTTTTGACAATGGCCGCGCTTCTATCACCTTGTCTATAGTTGTCACTGCATATCCGGCATAGCGAATCCCTTCTTTCACGTAACTACTGCCGTCCGTGTAATACTGAACATCGGGGTTCTGGATGGGAAAATCATGAAGGTCCGGTCTACTTGAGAACACTTCATCCATTACCTCCAGGCAATCATGTCAACTCTCAGTAGGTTGCGGCAAGAGGGTAGCTGGGTTCAAGGTATTAACAGTCTCAAGATGCACTCTCGGGTTCTCGCATAACATGGCTTGATACTTAGTCATGCGGCTATTGCTAAACCAATGATTACCTTTATAGTCTAGCAAGGTCTGTACTGCGTGCGGGACTCACACATAGAGTTCCTGACCCAGAGTGAGCTTGTCAGCTTCTGCTATCAACAGGGTGGCGGCAGCTACGGCCCTTAGACAAGGAGGAAGACCACTGTCTACTGCATCCAGTTGTTTGGACATATACGCAACAGGTCGTTGCCATGATCCCAGATACTGTGTCAGTACTCCCACAGCCATCCTTCTTTGCTCGTGTACATATAAGTAGAATGGACGTGTATGATCAGGTAGACCTAATGCGGGGGCGCTCATCAATGCCTTCTTAACATCCTCAAATGCCTTCTGCTGTTCGATGGTCCACAGGAAGGAATCATGTTCCGTGCCTTTAATAGCGGCATAGAGGGGTTTCGCCAGTATCGCATAACTGGGAATCCATATCCTACAGAAGCCTGCTGCCCCTAAGAATTCTCGCACTTGTCTTCTATTCTTAGGTGTTGGTATTTGGCATACAGCCTCTTTTCTTTCAGGCCCCATTATCCTTTGACCTTCAGAGATATGGAATCCCAGATACTTGACAGTTGGCTGACACAACTGAGCTTTCTTCCTGGACACCTTGTATCCTGCCTTCCAAAGAATGTGCAGTAAATCATAAGTTGCTTGCTGGCATATCTCTTTAGTAACTGCCGCTATCAACAAATCATCCACGTATTGTAGTAGTACACATTCTCCTGGGATGGACTTGAAATCTAATAAGTCCTGACTTAATGCTGATCCAAATAGGGTAGGTGAATTTTTAAACCCTTGGGGCAATCTTGTCCAGGTCATCTGACGTTTCGAGCCCGTTACAGCATCTTCCCATTGGAATGCAAAGATACACTGGCTTTCTGTAGCAATTTGTAGGCAAAAGAAGGCATCTTTAAGGTCCAAGACTGTAAAGTAAGTAGCCCCACCCGGAATCAAGGCAAGCAGGTTATAAGGATTGGGCACAACTGGATGTATACTTACTACCGCATCATTGACTGCTCTCAAATCCTGCACAGGACGATACTCATCTGACCCAGGCTTCTGAACAGGCAACAATGGAGTATTCCAGGGGGAAGTACAGAATTTTAGGATACCATACCTTATGAACTTATCCAAATAAGACTGTATGTTCTTCTTCGCCTTTTGAGGTATATGGTATTGTCGCAGGCTTACTGGATAAACCCCAAGCTTTAGTTCGATGCATATAGGTGGGATATTGCGAGCAAGTCCTGGTGGGTTATTTTCTGCCCACACTCCTGGTATATTATACAAGGATTCATCACTCTTAGGGTTTTGACTTGTCATCACTGTATAAAGTCGCCACTCTTCTTCCTTTGGTACTGATAGTGTCATTATACCTGAGGGTCCATTAAACTTCAAGGATGTCGTTCCGTTAGGCAGAAATGTTATCTGTGCTTGTAACTTCGACAACAAATCCCGTCCTAGAAGTTGGACTGGACATTCAGGCATGTAAAGGAACTGATGTTTCACTACATGGCCTCCCAGTGTACAGAGTCGACTTTTGAGAACCGGTTTAGCAGCACTCCTCCCAGTTGCTCCTATTACAGTGATAGTTCTTCCTGAAGGAGGAGCAACTAGGTCGGTTACCACAGAATGTTCAGCACCAGTGTCGATCATGAAAGAACTCCTTTTTCCCCCTATTGCTACATCGACCATAGGCTCCGCTCGACCAAGGGGGATGGAGCCCGGTCGGTATCAATAGTCCTCCATGACAGTGTCAGCCAAACCCACAAAGTCCCTATCTTCTCTTTCTCGCGGTCTCTGCGCTGCTGGGTAATACCTATCCACTTGAACGCTTCCTCTACTATTCCCACCATTTCCTCCAGGGCCTCCTCTTCCTCTCACTCTACCTCTATAGTTATTACTATATCCTCCCCTTGTTATATCTCTCTCATGTTGTTCCCTCAATGGACACTCACTCCTCCAATTCCCTACAATATGCGCATTGGTTCCTACTTAAAGGCTCCCTATTCCACTTATTCTCGCTTTTCTCGGTTCCCCTGTACACTTCCTTTTCCCTTCTATCTACACCAGCGATAGCTACCGCTAACATATCTGCCTTCCTTCTCATCTTACGCTCTTCTTCCTTCTTCGTCTCTGTCTCCCTATTCATATAAACCTTATTTGCTATTTCCATTAGTTGAGTTATAGACATCCCTACAAACCCTTCTAGCTTTTGCAATTTTCTTTTAATATCTCCGTAAGCCTGGCTGACAAAGGCAGAGTTAACCATCTGGGAATTCTCAGGAGCCTCTGGACTAAAGGGGGTATACAATCGGTATGCCTCCAATAATCGGTCATAAAAGGCACTGGGTGACTCATCACATTTCTGCAATACCTCAGCCGTCTTTGACATATTGATCGCCTTTTTCCCTCCGGCTTTCATGCCAGTAATAATGGCTTCCCTATAAGCTTTTAGGTGAGCCATATCAGCACCATTATCATTCCAATTCGGATCTACGTTTGGGTAATGAGCTGCAGCCCATGCTACCGGGCTGGCCTGATTCTGTGCACGGGCCACTTCTTCAAGCGCTTTAATTGCCGCCTGATTAATCCGAGTCCTTTCCTTGTTACTAAACAATGTCATAAGCAATTGCTGGCAATCAGCCCAAGTGGGATTGTGCGTTTGGATTATGGAGGTAATCAAATCTGTCATGGCTTGAGGTTTGTCTGTGTAAGAGGAGTTATGGGTTTTCCAGTTGAACAAATCCGTAGTGGTAAAGGAAACATAAACAAATACGGGGTCGGCATGTTGTAACTGGCCTTCACCATTAATGTGTGTCGGGCCCGGTGTCAATCGGAGAGGCATTTGATAATGTAGGTGTTGGAGGGTACCGGTCAATTGTCGGGTTAGTATGGGGCTTCGTTGAGGAAGGTCAGTTATGGGTTCCGGTCGAGGGGTAGTAAGACGAGGGGAGGGGGACGCTTTTTCTTTACTGAAGGGGAGGTTGGTAAGCAGAACATTCCAGGCCGGGCTGGGAGGAGCCTGACCGGGAACCAGAAATGACGTCAAATCTGGATAGGTGGAGTTAGTGGGGGTAGGTACCAGAAGGGGAGGGTTTAGAACAAGTGGGCTGGGCTCTGAGCTAGAGGATGGGGTAGGAGGAGACAATGGGGCAAGAGGAGTGGCATTACTAGCCGCACCTCTTCTTCCTCTTCCTGTAGAGGAGGAGTAAGGGGGCGGTAAAGGAATCTCTGACTCAGGGGGCGTGTCCAGAATGGGCGTGATCACGGCCTTGGTGGACAAACGAGTTCTGGCCAACAGGAGGCGGCATTGCTCCTCTTGGCACACCCTGATCCATTTTGGCAAGTCATCCACGGCCTGTTTCCAACAATCAATATATGGAAACTGGTCGTAAAGTTCCGGCCTACCAGATACAGCTACGTGTACACGCTGCACTAGATTAGGATCAAGACTACCACGTGGAGGCCATGCAACCACTAAGGCAGGCCATTCCCTGCTACATAAAGTAGTCAAACGTGTTGGAGACATCTTTACCCCAAAATCACATACATTATATCCCTTTTTAAAATTCTTTAACATGCAATCTAAGGGATCAACGATCTTTGAATCCAACGCACCCATACTTAACAATGGAGCGTCGTCTCCAATAGAAACAAAACAAAACACACTTCCAACAGTCACACCCGTTTCCCTTGGCAACAGCACCACGTGGCACAGTTACTAGGCCAAACGCACACAACAAATCATACAGGGAATTCCCGTACACACACAGCTGTTACACCACACACTAAATAACTATTACTGTACCTTTTTTGGCGAAATTATACAATTACCCACACTATAATTCTCAGTATTTAAATTACCCGTCTATAACACACCCTAGTAACATCGTCTTTACAAACAATAGTACGGTTAGCATTGGTCACGCTACCCAGCAAGATATACACTCTACTATAATAAATTTTAACACAGGGACACAGGGACCCAGTCACGGCGACTGTGGGAAGAAGTGCAGCGGTGTGTCCCCTGTTCCAGCTAGGAAGTGGTCCTTGGTGGAGGTACCCAGCTGGGGGACAGGGAGCTTCGCTACATACACGCCCGTCTGAAGTTTACCAATGAACATCTGAATGATTCAGAGGAGAACTGGATGAAAGTGTTGTGGTCAGATGAAACCAAACTCAAGCTCTTTGGCATCAACTCAACTTGCTGTTTTTGGAGGAGGAAGAATGCTGCCTCTGACCCCAAGAACACCATCCCTACCGTCAAACATGGAGGTGGAAACATTATGCTTTGGGGGTGTTTTTTGGCTAAGGGGACAGGACAACTGCACCGCATCAAAGGGATGATGGACAGGGTCATGTACCGTCAAATCTTGGGTGAGAACCTCCTTCCCTCAGCCAGGGCATTGAAAATGGGTCATGGATGGGTATTCCAGCATGACAATGACCCAAAACACAGCCAATGCAACAAAGGAGTGGCTCAAGAAGAAGCACATCAAGGGCCTAACCAGTCTCCAGACCATAATCCCATAGAAAATCTGTGGAGGGAGCTGAAAGTTCAAGTTGCCAGACGTGAGCCTTGAAACCTTAATGACTTGGAGAGGATCTGCAAACAGGAGTGGTACAAAATCCCTCCTGAGATGTGTGCAAACCTGGTGGCCAACTACAAGAAATGTCTGACCTTTGTGATTGCCAACAAGGGTTTTGCCACCAAGTACTTAGTCGAATGGGTCAAATACTTAGTTCACTCATTGACATGCAAATCAATTTATAATTTTTTTGACGTGTTTTTCTGGATTTTTTTTTGTTATTCTCTCACTGTTAAAATACACCTACCATTAAAATTATAGACTGATAATTTCTTTGTCAGTGGGCAAACCTTCCAAATCATCAAATACTTTTTTCTCTCACTGTATCTATGATCTGCCCAGCTTGTTTATTCTATGAGAATTTATGTATTATGTTCAGCTCTCTGTATTGTATGAGTATCTCTGTACTGTATAGGGAGGAGTACAATTCTGGTGGACTAGTCTGGCTCCCCACTATCTTGAATCCTCACCAGCTGCCACTGGGTTTCATTTAATCTTCTACTTTTTTATTTTTTATTTGCCAGAATGTATTCTTACTGTTACTATATCAGTAGGGATATGAAGCTAAGGGCTTTCACAACAAGAATGAGATGTGGGGTGCATGCAGGCCTAATTCACAAGTACTTGCAAGTACTTTCATGTCATTTACTTTATATAAATATAAGTAATGTTCTTTTTTTGTATTTTGTTGTGATGTAGGTTTTTTAACCCCTTAAGGACTGAGCCAGTTGTACACGTTCTGATCAAAACAAAATGTAAACAAAAACTGGAATTTGCTCAACCATAATTCACCTCTTTCATATTAAGTGCACCCACACTTATTATATGTCATTTTGTACAGGAGAAACAGGGCTTTAATTTCACATGAACTATTCATACATGAAACAATTCATTATGAATAAAATTAAATAAAAAGTGTGAGAAAGTAAGCACAACCAGGGGCAGGCTGGGACGGTGGGCATTTGCCTCTGACTGGGGATTTTTCAACTTACCTCTCTCCCTGCAGCCTGCAGCCAATGGAGTCAGCAGGCCTCTCCTGATGATGAAAGGAGAAGGGGGCATGACTTTCACTGCTCTTCTTCCGGGACCACTGGGGAGTCTGCGAGAAGAGCAGAGGAAATCACGCCCCCTCCTCCTGACATAATCAGGAGAAGCCGGCCAACTCCACTGACTCCTGGCTGCTGCTCCTGCTCCTGTCCTAAGGTAAGTCTCATTGAGGGAGGGGGAATACACTTTAGTTTTTTTATCCCCTTCCTCAACCCCTGCCCCCCTTCCTCAGCTCATGCCCCCTCCTCTCAGCTCCTGTTTCCCCCTCTCAGCTCCTGTCCCCCCTCTCAGTTCCTGTCACCCCCTCTCAGCTCCTGACCCCCTCAGCCCTTTCCCCCTCAGCTCCTGTCCCCCTCTCAGCCCCTGTCCCCCTTCCTCAGCCCCATGCCCCTCCCCACCACAGCCCCCAGATCATCCTAACTACAGCTCCTCTCCCGATATTGCAACCCATATCACAACCACACCACAGCCCCTTTCCCAAATTGTAGCCATCAACCTACTTCAGCCCCTATCCCCCACTACATTTCCTAATCCCTAATTACAGCCATACTCCCCACTCCTACAGCCCCTAGCCCCCTACTACAGCCCTATCCCCTTACTCAGCCCCTGTCTACTGGCTTTAAAAGTGTAAAGTGTGTGTGTGTATGAGTATGTGTGTGTGTGTGTTAATATGTCTGTCTGCGTGTGTGCCAGTATGTCTGTCTGTGTGTGTGTGTCAGTATGTCTGTCTGTGTGAGTCAGTATGCCTGTAACAGTGTGTGTGTGTGTGTGCGTGTGCCTGTCAGTGAGTGTGTGTTTGTTAGTGTGTGTGTCAAATCAGCAAGTGTGTGTGCCTTTCAGTGAGTGTGTCTGTTTAGGTGACTGCTCTACCTTTCATTCACATGGGAAAGGTGTTTTTAATCTCCTCTTGGTGCAATGGGCCACTTGACTGGATTTGCCCCCCGGGCCTAAGGCTGCCAGCCCTCCCCTGAGTACAACAGTACCCCCATGTACAGGTTTCATGGTGTTTTGGAAAGTTACAGGGTCAAATATAGCATGTTTAATTTTTCAGTTTATGCACATTCAAATTTGCCAGTCTGGTTATGTTGCCTTTCAGACTGTATCGTAGCCCAGGAATGAGAATTAGGGATTATTCTAGTTTTAGTGACTGAATAATCTAAATTTTATTAACGACAAGAGGCGAATATTTGCTTATCTTCCTTTACTCAACCTCCCAGCAGCAAAGAAATAGTTAACAATGATGTAAAAACATTTAACCAATCATAGTGTACAATCATAGAATATAATGTCCTCAAGCTCCTCCCAATTCCTCTTTCTTTCTGTAGCCGAGTGTGGTATAGATTAACCATGTAAAGGAAATTAACTGTGACTTGCTGGATTCTTCACACTAGAAGGGAATAGAGAAGAATCATAAAAGTATGGGTTCTCACACCAGAGAAACAGTTCGCGAAACTTCTTAAGGTGTGCATAAAGGTGTAATCATCTGCTGTAACCAGAGTGTAAACCTATGTCATGTGATGTGAGTATGTTTCATGGAGGTGTGTGATATAATGTATTTAAATTTACCTCGACGGGTGGGATAGTTATAGGTGGGATAGGGTGGGAAAATATTCGCCTCCTGTCGTTAATAAAATTTAGATTATTCAGTCACTAAAGCTAGAATAATCCCTAATTTTATGGCAAGACAGGAGGCTTCATATTTGCTGTTTTAACGCTCCTATATAATAGAAGATATAGCATGTGGCGTGGGTTTAAAAAAAAAGGTCTGAAATGTCGATTCCCTGGACCAATCCGCGGAAGCTAAGATATCTGAGAGGGAACTACCTGCCTGGAAGGCCGAGGATCCGGCTGCACCTCTAACTGAGTGGGCTCCGAAGGAAGGTTTAATGCCTGCTTGAACGAGGATCCATTTGAGTGGAGACCGGTTTGTGGTGTTTGACGTAGGAAAGCAGGAGAGGCCCAGAAGGGGGGCGCAGGGTAGCCATGGAGTCCATGTAGTTTTGGACACAACGCGCTACGCATAGCGTAGTCCTATCTGGAAAGTAAGGATAGAAGACTGAAGAAGAATTATTTTTTGTGCATCTGGTGATGTTAAATTTGACCCCTTCCGGTGTAAAACTTACAGAATGAAGGTCAAAAACTCGTATGTCCGAAACTCAACGAAAGGAGACTAGGCATACAAGTAATGCTAATTTGGCCGAAAGTTGTCAAAGTGTCAGAGCCTCGTTGGGGGCCACGATTCCAGGAATTGACATCCCAAAAGGAGGAATACCTTGGCTGAGGTGGTCTAGCCAGTCAAATTCCTCTCAAGAGTCTACAGACAGAGGGGTGTTTACCTTTGGAAGCGTTATCAATTGAGTTGTGAGCCGCTGAGATAGCGGATCGAAACACATTGATTGATCTATAGGATTTGCCTTGATCGAATAAGGTGGATAAGAAGTTCAGAATGGCTGTGAGAGATGCTGAAAAGGGATCGATATCCCTTTCCAAACACTAGCTGACCCATGTCTGCCATGCAGAAAGGTAGGCGCGTCTAGTGCCCGGTGCCCAGGAGCTGTTGTCGAAAGTCCTGACACATTCCAGAATCCCCTGAAACGGTCCAGGCAACTAGCTGGAGTCCCTCTTGAAGAGTGAGGGGGTGACAGTCCCCTGCTGGATTCCTGAGGATGTCTTGGCACTGGGGCAATAAAATTGGGCAATTCAATGATAGCTCCAGGAGAGTTGGAAACCAGGTCTGGGCCCTCCATAATAGAGTTACAATGACTATCGTCACGTCCAGAGTTTTGACCCGGTAGAGGGTGCGTTGTATCATGGAGAAACGCGGGAACGTGAATGCTCCTGTCTTTGGCCACGGGTGTAAAAAGGCATCTGCCGCCCAAGATTGGGGGTCTGGAAGCCAGCTGAAGAAGGCCTCTGTCTGGCGGTTCAGCTGAGACGCGAAAAAGGTCTAGCGAGAGGGGTTCGCGTAAACCGTGAATCTGGTGAAACAACTGGGGCTTGAGTTGCCGTCTGTCCAATGGCGGGAGAACCAGTCTGCGACTAGATTGTCCGTCCCCGGAAGGTATTCCACTCGTATGGATAAATTCCTCTTGAGGCAGAATTGATAGAGGTCCTTTGCAAGGTCGGATAGCAATCCTCCCAACCGATTCACATAACGTACTGCCGAGACATTGTCTATACGCAATACTAGTGATCAAAACTGCGTATCGCAAAGGATCCTGCTATTAACTCCAGACAATTTATGTGTAAGGCTCGTTCTGAGGGGGACCATAGTCTCCCGGTGGACCTTTCTGAACATGTGGCGCCCCAGCCTAGGAGGCTGGCATCTGATTCCAGGACAAAGTCTGGTTGGGATCCGAAGATGGCTTTGCCATTCCAAGCCTCCATGTTGTGTAGCCATCAGTGTAGTTCTATGCGAACTTCGTCTGTGGGAGATCAACTGGTCATATGAGGTGGACCGGCGTAGATAGTACGTTTTGATCCGTTGCATGGCTCAGTAGTGTAATGGTCCTGGGTAAATGGCTTGGATAAAGCCCTCTGGGGCCCATTCTCACACGGCATTGCATCATATTCTCCAGTGTTAGTCATCAGCTAAGATAAAAATTTCAACAATGGGGCCAGCTATATCCAAGAGTTTATCTTGGGTAGATTTAAGGCCCTGTTCAATGCCCTTACGAGGGTCTTTGCCTGACCTGTTGAGGAATGTGACTAACATGGGGTCGAATTCTGGCGTGAGAGCCACCTTGTTGGGTGTGGTTGGCCGGGGACATTCCGCTCTGAGCTTGGCACGTACTTCCTTATCTAGAGGTTTACGTAGCCACATTTTGCAAAAGTTGGCTATGTGGGTAGGTGGGGCCCATTCAGCCGAACGGGGGTGTTTGATGACCCTAAGGTCGAAAAATGGAGTGCCGGATGCATCCAAAAGGACGTCTGACTCGGGTTCTTTGGTTCTAGGAGGGTTTGTATCTATATAAGTTTCTTTAACAAATTCTGATGGGTTGTCGGGTAGCACATTCGCTGTGGACTCCCCATCAGAGAAACCGTGATAATAATCACTAGCCATAGCGGTAGCACCCTCTAAAGGGTCTGAGGTGGCCCGGACTGAACGGATGGATGAAAGCTTAAGGGATTTGGCGGGAGCCTTGCCCTTACCTGCTGATTCACTATTCCCTTTCCAGGGACGTTTACGGGATACCTCCTCCTGATCCAAAGGCTGAGAGTCATCGGAGT
>OW240920.1:26415176-26540140 GCA_933207985.1 Pelobates cultripes | reverse complement strand
TGTCTCATTCAAGATTTTTACCTGAAGCTGAGAGAAGCAAGGTAAATTGTTAGTGTAGGACTCACCTAATAGATTTGCCTTGATGTGGCTGGTGAGCGTAAATGGCCATTGGACCGATACTAAAAAAAACCTTCAGGTATTTAAATGTGCATAGGGATTTGGGATCGTTTGCAAGTAACTCTGTTCTTTCTTTGTTATTTTATGTATTGGGGCTGTACTGTAGTCATTGCAGCCGCCCAGGAGTAGTGGGAGTTTGAGCGCAGGACTTCATTTTGTATAATTTATTAGTATTGTTTAGAATAGGGGTGCCCAAAAGGTATATCACCAGATGTTGTAGAACTACACCTCCCATGATGCTTTGCATGCCTTTAGAACGACAAAGCATCATTGAAACTGTAGTTTTAAAACACCTGGGGGATCTGCCACGTGGGCAGCCCTGGTTAAGAAAATGCTTATCTGCTAATTGGTTAATTTTTTATTTATTTTTTTTAAACACAGAGATTAACTATTTTTTACAAAAATTTATGCATATTTACCTACTTATTAAATTGAGCACTAGACACTATTTTCTTAAACCTGCAAAATACCTTAAGGCTTCAACTACGCTCCCAATCACGCCTTAACCTGTCATATCATAGTGTTATTATTAATTAAAGGCATGCAGTGATTGGCTGGAGTTGGTACTGGCCTACACTGATTGGCTGAGATTTGGTATTGGCATCATGTTTAAATATGAAAATGCTGATACTATTTGGTAGAACAAGTTTAGCAGTCTATTGCATCATGTGTCTCTCCCAGAGGGTGCCTGATAATTACACAGTGACAGAAAGCATAATTATTTATATTGCCTGCAATTTTTAAGCTTAAATTTGGGTGGAGTAAGCTACCTTTAATAGTAGAGAGAGGAGGGACAAGGCACCCTTTTCTGGAAGTAATAAGACTGCCTCTGCCTGCTTGACAATATTCATCATTAATATATCATCAGTGGTGTTACGTAAGAAATGTAACAACAGAAATTATGTGCAACAGAATTACAGACAGATGTTCAAAACTCTCTGGGTTTTATCTAGAAGACGTTAGTCTGAATTTCACGTTAGTTTTGATTGCACTCCAGGAATCAAGCTGCTTAACCCCTTAAGGACCAAACTTCTGGAATAAAAGGGAATCATGATATGTCACACATGTCATGTGTCCTTAAGGGGTTAAACAACCTCTAAATGCACCCAGATCATTTTATCTCAATGAAGCGGCCTGGGTGCAGTGTCCCCGTCGTTTTAACTCTTCATTGTAAAACATTGCCAGTCTGTAGAAATAGCAATCTTTAAGTTAAAAGGTTAAAGGGATTCTCCAGTGCCAGGAAAACAAACCCGTTTTCTGGGCACTAGAGGATTCTGGAGTGCCCCATCCCACGTCGTTGAAGAGGTTAAAACCCCTTCGGACACTTACCTGATTGGTTAGCTTGAAATCCCGCCAATCAGAGTGCTCTGTGTCATTTTACACAGCGTGGGAAAATTCCAAAAAACTTTTGTTTTGCGTTGGTTATTCTGGATTTTTATTTGGCCTTTTTTGGGGCTGAAAAAATAAGATTTTAGAAGAAAGAAGACAACAAATGGTAAGTCTATTTTTTTTTTTTTTACATGTATTTAGACAAGGTTTCCCCCTCATTATTTTTAGGATTAAGGGGGTAGTTAGAGGTATTTTTTTGGGGGGGGAGGTCGGTGACTAGGGGTTTGCGGATCCCTAGTCACCTGGGGGGGGGGATTTTTATTCATGGGCCCCATCCGCTCAGGGATGGGGGCCGGGTGGGAGAACATTAGGTCCCCCCCCTTATTGTTATTTAGGGCCCCCACCCGCCGCGCAGGATTGGGGGCCGGGGGGAGGACATTAAGTCCCCCCCCCCAATTTTTATTTATGGCCCCTATCCACCGCTCAGGGGCGGAGGCCGGGGGAGGACATTAGGTCCCCCCCCAATTTTTATTTATGGCCCCCACCCACCGCTTAGGGATGGGGGCTAGGGGGGAGGACATTAGGTCCCCCCTCCACATTCTTATTTAGGGCCCACCACCCATCGCACAGGGATGGGGCAATAGGTTTTTTTTTTTTTTTTTTACAGTCACTGGCTGCTCGCGGTTTACTAGACACGCCCCCACTCCTTAGTATAAGCAAATGTGGCTGAAAGACCAATTTAGGTGACCAATTTAGGTCTTTCAGCCTTTTGGTAGATAGCTTCCTAATACCGTGGGAATTAGGGAGTTATCTACTAAGCGGCTGCTTATTTTATGTTATTTTTAAGTGATTTCCCTATCCACATTTGTTTGCAGGGCACTTGTCCTACTCTAACCCCCATTTTACTTCCTTTTGCAGCCCTCTAGCCCTTTCCAGGAGTTTTTTAGAGCCATTTTTGTACCCAAAAGTTCAGGTCCCCATTGACTTCAATGGGATTCGAGTTTGGGGTCAAGTTCGGGGTCAAGTTTGAGCCCGAACCCAGACTTTTTTTCAAAGTTCGGCCGAACCCTCTGGACCCGAATATCCAGGTGTCCGCTCAACTCTAGTTGAGATCACTGCAAGTCCTGGGGATCCTTATTACCTGCTGGAAATTTAAATGCAAGGGTCAAGTTCTTTTGTCTTTTTAATGATTTGCTTTATGCATACATTTGTAATACATTATCTATATGAATAATCGAGGGGTCAAGTTCAACTCCACACAATGCTGTGTCTCTGGATTATTACACTTTTGGCAGACCATCAGAATTCACCAGAATTCCTTTAAACAGTTCTAAACAGATATAAAGTTCTTGTCTGTTTCTCAAGCTGTTTATGCCTTTTGTACGTGTCTCTCCCCATTTTCCTCTGTTTGTGCCGGATCTTTTGTTTTTCTATATTTAATCTGTGTTTACCAAATGTAGCACAGACATTTATACCAAATAGTCCCCCATCCTACCCTTCAAATTCTATAGCATAGATTCCTCTATTTAAGAAACCCAAGACCCGCTGTCATACAGGTTGGGGCGGTGCTGGCTTAACATACCTAGATGGATGTTTTAACTTGATATGCATTTCCCCAGAAGGCAAAATAAAAAAAACAAAAACGAGTTTTGCTCCATTTCTTCTTAGCTTTACATATTTAATACTGGTATAACCGCATAATAAAATGCACATTGACAGGGTTATTTACAAAAGGGAGAATTGTGGGGAATTCAAAGTGAATTTCAAATTCAAGGCCAAGGTAGCCGAAACTGGAAGCATATCTAACTTAGAGAACTTCTCCAGTTCAGCTAGTTTTGCCTAAAATTTAAATTTACATTGAATTGAAGTGCTCGTGCCATTGTACAGAACACTGGTGAGACCTCTCTTGGAGTATTGTACGCAGTACTGGAGACCGTATCTTCAGAAGGATATTGATACCTTAGAGAGGGTTCAGAGAAGGGCTACTAAACTGGTTCATGGATTGCTGGATAAAACTTACCAGGAAAGGTTAAAGGATCTTAACATGTATAGCTTGGAGGAAAGACGAGACAGGGGGGATATGATAGAAACATTTAAATATATAAAGGGAATCAACACAGTAAAGGAGGAGACTATATTTAAAAGAAGAAAAACTACCACAACAAGAGGACATAGTCTTAAATTAGAGGGACAAAGGTTTAAAAATAATATCAGGAAGTATTACTTTACTGAGAGGGTAGTGGATGCATGGAATAGCCTTCCAGCTGAAGTGGTAGAGGTTAACACAGTGAGGGAGTTTAAGCATGCGTGGGATATGCATAAGGCTATCCTAACTATAAGATAAGGCCAGGGACTAATGAAAGTATTTAGAAAATTATTAAATAAAAGATTTGGGCAGACTAGATGGGCCAAATGGTTCTTATCTGCCGTCACATTCTATGTTTCTATGAATTTGCTTTTTACTCCTGACAATTCTTACAGTGCATTAGCCCTGTAAGTTTTACAATCAACATTAAACATGATAACCATACCACACATTCATGTCTTTGTTTTGCAGAATAAAGATTTTCTTTGAGCTGCATATTTTAAAGAAACCTTCAGGCTGAGAAGTAGTAAATCTTTTCAGCACCAGAAGGTGAGAAACGAACGGTTAAACAAAGTAAAACATTTTATGAAAAGGAATGTAATGAATATTTACTGGGACATACTTCCATTCAGAGCAACTGGACCACCAGGGAATGTATTCAGGAGGAAGGGTGGACATATATACATACACACACCCCACTCAGAAACTGAGTCCCCTAACCACACACCATTCAGTCAAACTCAGCCTACCCTAAGCACACACACACACACAATGCAGGCACTACACAGCCACACTCAGCCACTACACACACTCTCACACACAACACTCAGTGAGCACACACACAGAACACTCACAGAAACAGAGCCCAGGGCTCTATTAGGTGACCCCAATATTTCATCCTGCCTAGGGTCTTGGGCAACCTTTAATTTGGCTCTGGCCTTTATTATATATATCAATATCTGTAGACTAAAATGGTCATGAGATTCCCGTTCAATAATGATAAAGTGGAATAATAAAAAATACAATACTCGCTACAGATTTCAAAACTCCGCTCTACTGGGGGATTTCTAAAAATTTAGAAGAGGCATATCAGAACTACTAGAATAAGTAAAGGTACTTTACTAAATGAAATCCCACTGCTGCTGAATTACCTTGCTGTGTGCCTGGGGAGTGAAAATAAAAGCTGGTTTTGTCAGTTTGCCATGAAAGATGACCTCCTATACATTTGAAATTGCAAGTGACATATTTCTATTGCTAGTCCTTCTATTTTTTTGTAAATGTCAGAGAGTAGAAAGCTATTATTGTAAAGATTTATGATCTCTGAGGTTTTATAGCCCTATCCCAAAAAACCTGTATATCATTTTCTATATAACCACAGACTGTCATACTTTGCTATTTTACATCTGGGTTTCACACCGGTCCTGTAACAAAGACAAGCTTTTAAAACTATGGCCACAATATAACCCATTGCTGCCGATAATAGATTAAGCCAGACACTTCTGAATTATTCATTCTGTTTACACAATGTACGCACGCTGTACAGTAGCTCTTTGTGAAATGAATGTGTTACACTCAAAGAATGGTAAACAAATGGTAAGTGTGTAATGTCCATCAAAACCAATCAAAAGATCTTAAAGGCACACTCTGAGCATACCTTTTTTGTGTGTGTGTGCGCATTTAACAGCGTATGGTCTTATAAATTAGCTGTATTTTTTTGCAGGCCAAATTTGGCCTAGTTTTGTGTAATTCTGCATTTTAATCACAACCTTCTTTGTCCCATCTTTACCATTCGGAAATATTTTCGAGGTTAGGAACGCGATAATTTTTCAGGAATTTAAAGTGAATTCAAATGGAATTTTGAATTTATGACAAAATTTAAGACACAAATTTACAAAGTCTGCAATGTGTGTGGACTTGCTCAAAACTAATGAACTCTGAAAGTGAGTATAATTTGTATCTCTTATTATTATGGATTGATTGTTGTTGCATGTTTTAACTAGATTCACTTTCAGTTTTTTTAAGATCTCGAGCTTTCATTGAGCCCCATATAAAGAAATAGTATTTATTAGTATCCTACATGAGAAAGTGGACTTCATACCAACAATAAAATGATTCCACAGTTTGGTGAAAATATTTTAAATACAACTCCCAATATTCCCCGTCATTCACAGTCTAATACAGGAGTTGTAACCTAGAGCAGAGCTTCCTAATTTTTGGACAAAGTCATACATCTACCATTTTATCTCTAGTGCTTATAGATCTTAGAGTGTTCCTCTACATAGGGACACTCTGAACACCATAAGGTCTGCAGCTCATTGTACTGGTTAGAGTGCTAAAAGCCTAGAGGCGCCATGTCCCTATTGTCTTGTCAAGTCATTTTGGCTTGAGCCCCTAAAACTGCTCTCTCTTCAGCTCTACTGGTAATGTAGAATCAGCCCTATTTAGCTCAATTCCATCCAACCCGGGCAACCAGAAGCTGAGAGAGCAATCCTAAAAAGAGAAGTTACACGGGATACAATTGTAGTGGAGAGCTGGTCTTACAAAGCCTATCTCCACTTTAGAGCCCAGTAAGGCTCAGGATCAAGTATTATAAATCCACAGGGTAAAATTTCCAGCTGGCAAAATACTCCAACAATATCCCAATCTCAATCCCAATGACTGGACGACACACAGCATCAGGAGCAGAACTGAACTTTTAATCACAGCATTTCCTTATAAAGGTTTCTCCCATACAAGGGAGGGATTTACAATAATTAGGACAGTAACCAATGGTACAGTAGTTCCCTCCCATACATCCCCTCCCCTCAGTGTGACACTTAATCTACTTATTTCGGTTACAGTTTTCTCTGTCTTCTGGATGTACCCCAAAACGGTGGGGTACAAGGATCTAAGTGGCATCCCCTGGTAGCCCTGATCTGGGTGACCAACATACTCAAAATTCACCCAGATCAGACCAGGGGTTCGGGAGTTATGGGGAATAAACTATTTGACCGACCGCACACGAGGTGGTAGCCGAAAAGGGTTCCATGTGTTTTGGCCCTGCGGTCGGTCTACGTTCTGGAGGTAAAACATTCACAAATCTTTGCCATCCATTGCTAATAATGCCTTCGCATGAATCCCCTTGTTCGGTAGGTTGAATTCACCGAATGAGGGGCTAATTGGCCCCTCCGTTCGGGAGTTATGGAACTCTGGAGGTCTCAGCGGTGTTCAGGTAATCGAGTGTCCGATTTGAGTTCCAGACACTCGACGACCAAACACCGCTGAGAGTTCGTGCGTAAGATGGCCACCACCACGTGTTCGCTTACCAAATGGCGGCCACCCAGATATAGCAATAAAAAAACGATTAACTGTGGTTAGAGAAGTGTGAAAGCCTTAATAAGGTACACACTTCTCTCTGGGGTGGTCTATTGATTCGGTAGTTTTCATTTTTATGAAATACGAATGGAAACTACTGAACAAACATACGAATTCAACATAAAATTTCAATTACACAGGAAAATAAACACACGAACAGTCTTTTAAACACAATCCTGGAGGACAGTCCAGTGCCATCTGCTACAACAGTGTTCCTTCTAGAGTTTACTAGAATCACATTGGCTTGTAATGCATTGATGTATTAAAAGATATAAGGTTGTGTGACTATCAACTAGCTCAAGTTAGTCCCAGTAGCCGAAGCACTTACCAGGACAAATAACAAAATGTTTGAAGATTTCAAATGTACAGGGATGGCCAAAGAAAAATACAAAGTTTCAAAGGTAAAAATGTACATTGTTATACTTATATATTGTAGGATTTTAGGATTCTAATTTTTTTTTAATTTTTCCCTTTTTATTACGGGTCAGATGAGAAGCTAATTTAATGCAAAAATGTTACATTGGCATTTCGCAATGTAAACGTAAAAATAACTGAAAGTTTACGGTAACAAAGTCAAATATTAAACAGGTTAGCATATACTAATTGTAGCGGAGCTCAGTACTCAGACTGAATACCTCCGTTGTAACTTCCTCCTTCCAGGAGAAAATTGCACTACAGTGGTTATAGCTTCCGACACTAGACAACACATAGTGCTGGGGCTAGAACAACGTTTATTGTCACCAAACTGCATTAAATAGTTCCAGGCTGCCGTGGCAAAGTGTCGGTCACTGAAATTCCCTGCTTCTGGAGTGGAGAAGGAAGGCTCCCTTGGCTCTTAGGTAGAAATCGGTAGCCTCCATCATCTCTATCTCCCCTCCAAAAAGCTCTGTAATGCCCCGTTTTCACTGAGCGCTACGGTTCGGGTCGGTACGGCCAGGTATGCTATTTTGAGTGTTTCCATTATGAAAGTGGCCCATACAACCAAACCAAACCGCACCATTCCTGGGCCCCCTTCAGATGTAGGTCCATAGGAAATGGTATGGTATGGTATGGTTAGGGCAGAGCTACTGGCATCATACTATACAATCCATTGATTGGCGGACAGGAAAACGTCAGTGCTCATGACAAATAACACGCTAGGTCTAAACCCTGCATGCCCCCTGGCGGTCCAGCTTGCAGTGGAAACACTCACCTGAATGGTCTGGACCATTCTAACCCTTCCGAACCATACCGACCCAAACCATACTGCTCAGTGGAAACGAAGCATTAGTTTCACTAGGTAACCGCATGAGTCCAGACCGACTTGTTCCATAAAATTAGAGCCTGGTCCTGCTGAGGATGTTGTGGCTGCACTGGCCTCTAAGAACAGTTTTATGGGCCAGAAATAGAGCGCTCATCATTGTAGAGGCTAGGAGGGCCTGTAGAGGGGGCCATAAGGGTGATTAGCTCCTGTTGCAAAGGGAGTAAATTGGAATCCTGCACCAGTTCAGGCCCTGCCATCCAAATTAAAAATGTTGGGCCTTTTAAACAACTTTTGTTGGTTTTACTTTTCAGAACAAACCCCAGCAGCTGTTTTGGAACTAACCAATGATTTTCTTTCTCCCTCTAGTAACTTCAAGGTCAGACCAGTACATCTATAGAATTTAAGCAAGGAACTTTTATAGTAATGTTCTTTTACTGGTCTATTGTTCTATTTGCGCCAAGCATGCTTATTGTCATAAAGAGTAATTTGGTTTGAAGTTCTATGACATTATATTCCGAAGAGCTGTGCCTCTGGGTATTTAGTTTTTTTGTTGCTGTCTTAGCGTGTCAGCAACATGATTGCTTTCCTTTCAAAATGCCACCCAAGTAAGTCCCATTTGCTATTTTGCGTATCAGTTATTTTTGAAATATCTCGACTCATCCCTACTGGTCCGATTTATGAAGACGTTACAAAAAGTGGAACCACAGCCCAGAACATAGTGCTCCTGAAGGATGTTCTGTTTATAAAGGGAATCACTATAGACTTGAAATAGGTCTTGTCTGAGACGAGTTGTTTTTATGAAAACCCTGAAGTTTTGAAACCTGTATTTTGTGTGTGAGCTGGTTTCTTTTTAAATCACTGCACTATAGAGACTTGTAAAATGGGTCAGATTGTTTAGATATAAGATCTCAATACATACTATGCAAGATATATAAGTATACACAGAAATGTCAAGTCACATGATCTAAAAGGGAGACACATGATATTCGCACCGTGCTCTTATCACCAGACAGATGGGCTCTGTCACCCAGTGTGAAGAGGACTGTTGAAAAGTGTCATCCTTGTGCATGTTTAACTGTGTTTGTGCTACACTTAGTTGTTCCTTTTTAGACCTGTGTACCATTTTTCTGTTGGCAACCCTGCTATAAATCTACACATGAATCACAACAGATGACTGCTGGAATATTCCCACCAAGAATTTAAATCCCTTTTAAGAGAAGCTCTCCAATGGAGCTACACATAATCTCTTACTACAAGACCCTGAGAGGACCTACAATGGTGGGAGAGTATTTAAATGCTATATTGAATCTGGACTAATTGTGAGAATTTTACATTCATTTATTTATTTTTTAATGAATTTTAAGACCTATGGTTTATCAATTTTTTTTTTTACATTTTTATTTCAAAACAGGATTTTGTTTTTTATTGTTATTTTTTTTGTGTGTGTGTTTTAATAAATCTGTTTTTAACTTTTGAACTCTGGTGTTTTTCTCCATGTAATTCAATAACATATGGGATATATATCACACTGGATGGTACTGGTTAATATGTGGTTTGTATTACCGTGCGGTTTATAGTTATTAGACGGCTTGTTTATAGATAACTCAGCACTATCGCTTTCAAACACTTTTTTGAAATCTTTTAAATCTGTCACATTGTATTTTTACAACCTTTCCTACCGTACAGCTCTTCGTAGTACGTGATGGCCCAAATTGCTACTACAGATGCTGGTTAACTAAATTTTCTGTACTTCTCATTTAGACATGAAGATCCAAAATACATGAGGCTCTAGTATCTGGCTTTTCCTCGTGTTATGTGTCTGTTTTGTAAAACCAGAATAAAGTTTTGTGATACTTTCGTTCGGCAAATGCTCTTTGCTTGGCTTGCTCCTCTGTGGTCGCTTCTCTAGATGAGTCGTCGTTTTTCAGTGAGCAACATCTATTATTATTGTGTGACAATGTAGGATGAAAGATAAGATATGTGTAATGTTGTGGTAGATTCTGTGTCTATCGTAATAATGCCACATGAACGCAACCTATTTATAATCTGGGATTTGTTGACAGTATAAGAATGATACTTAGTGGGGTGGTTATACCTTATCTTTATTGTGCACAGCAATTATACCACCCCAATATCCGCCCTGTGACTGTATGTGTTAGGCATTGTTGCACAATCCCTGTTTAAACTGGATGTTGATGTGTAAGACTGGTTTAGGAGAAGAGCCGGTTGCTTAACACTTTTAGTGGGAATTAGACGTCAAGTCAAAAGATTTGCTAAACAACCTCATCTGTCTTAGACAAAACTAGAGATCTTTGAAGTGTTTTTGACGGCCCAGCAATTTAATTTAAGTATCTCCTAGTGTCCCCTTTCCTTACAATCTCTTGTATTTGGTTTCGTCATAGTGCAGTTTGGTGTTATCGTAGGTTTGTCAGATTCTCAATTTTTAACAAACAAATATAACTTTTAATGATATGCCATGCAACATGAAGAAATTGTATGAAATGCCAGTGGGGTCACAGCACTAATGATGACTGGGATCCATTGCTACCAGTGTTAATTAACTGATTTCCCTCAGTCTTACTGTGATGATTCCATACCATTGAGCAGCCTTCAAATGATCTTGGCTGAGAGTAATAGGAGTTACAGAACACATCATTTTAAAGACCGATACACCCTAACCTTAAAACCATTTAATTTTTATTGTAGCCCCATGATTTCTAAACAACCATAACCATTACTACCCGTAAATCTACTATATGGGGTGCACTGAACAAAAAAAAAAGTATTAAAGGATCTCTAAAGGGTCAGGAATAGCGATGTTCCGAACGGTTCGCCGAACGGTTCGCCGAACGGTTCGCCACGGATGGCGAACATATGCGCTATTTGTCATCATTGAGTAAACTTTGACCCTGTACCTCACAGTCAGCAGACACATTCCAGCCAATCAGCAGCAGACCCTCCCTCCCAGATCCTCCCACCTCCTGGAGGGCTCACTAAGAATGCAGCTTCACAATGAATGTAAAATGGATGCTGTCCAGGAGGTGGGATGGTCTGGGAGGGAGGGTCTGCTGCTGATTGGCTGGAATGTGTCTGCTGACTGTGAGGTACAGGGTCAAAGTATACTCAATGATGACATAGGGGGCGGACCGAACAGCACATATGTTCACCGTCCGTGGCGAACCGTTCGGGACATCACTAGTCAGGAACACAAACATGTATTCCTAACCCTATAGTGTTAAAACCACCATATAGCACCCCTGGGCCCCTCATGCCCCCATAAATATAGTAAAAATCTTACTGAATTCAAGCCTGAAGCTGTAACTCTGCATGCTGTTAGACTCAGAAAAACAAGCAGTCTGCTGACATTATCAGAAGTGGTGGCCTAATCCAATCACAGTGCTTCCACATAGGATTGGCTGAGACTGACAAAGAGGCAGAGCCAGCATGATTCAAACACAGCCCTGGCCAATCAGCATCTCCTCATAGAGATGAACTGAATCAATGAATCTCTATGAGGAAAGTTCAGTGTCTGCATGCAGAGGGAGGAGATACTGAATGTTTGGATGCATTTTAGGCAGCCATGACCCAGGAAGGATCTCTAACAGCCGTCTAAGGAGTGGCCAGTGAAGTTATCACTAGGCTGTAATGTAAACACTGCATTTTCTCTGAAAAGACAGTGTTCACAGCAAAAAGCCGGAGGGTAATGATTCTACTCACCAGAACAAATTCAATAAGCTGTAGTTGTTCTGGTGACTATAGTGTTCCTTTAACTATATAATGCAACTGTATTATTTCATTATTAAAATATTATAAGTCTTGCACTATAAGTATAAAACTTTAGTATAAAAAGGAGTAGTTTGCTGGGCTCTTTATTTGCAGTTGATGCCCAGGTCAGATATACCTAGCCCTCCCCTGGGTAGCTATACCCGATGTCACTACAGCCCTGTGTACTGCAGTGTAATATTGATTGTCAGTATTCACAATACTACAGCTGCACATCAGTCTTTTCAGTGAGAGATTTAATAGTGAATATTATTCAAGTTATTCCGTGCTGTGCGTATACAAGCTGAATAACCAAATGTACATGCAGTAGCTAATTATCCACACACAGACTGTGCATGTACAAGGCGATTATAACTGACATTTTGCAAATGTACTGTGTGCTGTGCATGTACAGACTTTTTAACCACTGTGTAATACTATGCTCAGGAAATACAGGTTGATATTAACCCATAAAAACCACTGAGCAGTGTACACACAGATTAATAATGAACTGAGTAGTATACACACAGACTGATAAAGCACTGAGCAGTGTACACACAGACTGATAAAGCACTGTGCAGTGTACACACAGAGTGATAAAGCACAGTGCAATATATACACAGACTGATAAAGCACAGTGCAGTGTATACACAGACTGATAAAGCACCGTACTGTCTATTATTGAGCAATCAGTGTCTTCCACTTGCTCTGCCAGGTAAAACACACTGTATGTTGTGAAATTACTATTTATTATTATAAGTCCGTCAGATAATTAATTTTATGACTGTCTGTGTGTTATAAGATCATTTACAGACTGCTATAACTGAAAAATACAGTTGAAAAGTGATTTGTTTTATTGAGATTATAAGAATGAGCCAGCAATATATTGTTTTTTTTTTTTTTAGATTCTATAACTGCGCTTCTACATTCTTGAAGGACCTCTAAAGTCACCTTGACCACTTCATGTAAAGCATTGCAGTATAGTAGAATCTACATTGCAGGTTTCAATGCATCTCTAGCTGCTGTCTTCCTGAGAGCCACTAGAGGCGCTGCCTCCTCCAGAACTGAGTGGAACTCAGTCTTGGAATCACATGCTGACAACTGCATTTAATTGGAGGAGTGCAGCGTTTGACCACTCATGTCATTCCTAAAATCGCTTTTTTTTTATGAGAAAGAGGAGATTGCGGGTGATGTCAACTTGGATGGGACTTGTAGTCCCGAAATAACAATTGTTATTTTCAGGACAAAATGGGTCTCTTTAATTTTAATTTGGAATCCTTACACCAGCTTGGTAGGACCACCCCGCAAATTAATATTATTTTCGGTAAAATCTGTTAGGTAGTGCATGAACCCCCTATTATTCTAACCCCTCAGTGGTGGGATATGGGTTAATAAAGATCAGCACGCATCTAAGAGAACATCATTTATATCTTCCCCGCCTGTAGGGGCCATGCGTTCCATTTTAGTGGACCCCCCTATTAGAAAGTGAGATGAAGCAGTATTGAGCAACCCTTACATCACACTTCATTCTGGATGCATTCTTGATAGCTGGTGTTTTCCAAGTCAACTGTCAAGGAGCAAATCTCTTCAGCCAATCACTATCAAGAAGACTGTAAGGGATTGTTTAACATGGCTTATTCTGACTTGTTTTAAGTCGGTTAAAGTTTATTTTTTTCCTATTTCTCAAATCTTTATGGAAAGTTCCTGTATGGGCTGGCTGAGGAACCTCCCTTGACCCAACCTCATCCAAAGTTTCTAAATCAAACTTTCTTTAAAAATAAGTTTAACGGTTGGATCTTTGTGAATTTTATTTTGTTTCAAAGGGACAGCACAATATATCACAAGGTCACAAGCAAGTACAGCCAGTGTTCAAGGTCAACACCAGTGGTCGAACAATTATGCGCTCACCTAAGAGTAAACAGATCAACAAACACATTTGGACACAAGACCTAAAGCTAATTACCTTTGTTACTCCTCGTTAGACATTTTTTTCTCACCTAAAACATTTAAGAAACCCCTGGAGCATCTCACATTTGACATTGCACTTGCACTCCTTGCACGCCTCCTCTACTGGCCTCGTGACAAACCCATACATTATGCCTTTGAGTACTGACAAATTAAACACTGATTGTTTTGTCACCACTCACCTGTTGTCAGACATTGTCATGAGACAAAAAATAATAATTACAACAGATGGATTGCACTTACTAATATATCCAGTAAGAGCCAATGTTTTATTTTTCCACATAAAACAGATTTATATAAGTAGAGGTACAACCTGTGACTCCCGACTAGTGTCATTTTAATGAATATGCATTATCAGACTTACTACACTTAGTGAACAAAAATAATTCTATCCTGTTCCTTTGCAGCAATGTATCTTCTGTGTGTCTGTCTTTAGAACCCGATCCTTCTGTTCCTTCTTTCTATTGTACCATCTATCTTTTGGAGGTTTATCAAGACAAAAGAGGTGCAATTTTGTGCAAAGTGCTAAATCAGGAGCAGTCCTAGTGGAAACCAATATCACGTCTCTCAAAATTTAGCACCTGCTTGGCCTTGATAAATCCACCCAAATATTTGTTGTGTGGGAGTGTATCAAAGAATTTTACAGGAAGAAAACCCACAGTGAAATGAAATGTGTGTGAGTGTATCACAGATGTCAACAGCATAAATATAACTTGTATCCCAGAGTTCAACAATACCAACTCTCAGAATTATGTGGTGTGTGTGTGTGTATATATATATATATATATATATATATATATATATATATATATATATGTGTGTGTGTGTGTGTGTGTGTGTGTAAGTAATAATTATCACAGAGCTCCACTGAAACAGAACTCATATCATTAAACTGCATAAATTAATTTAATTATAAACGTTGGTCTCATTATAAGTGTGTATCCAACTACATTAATGGTTCCATTTGTTTTGATGTCACATTAGACATTCTGAGTTAGTTCCACACCACCAGACACATTCCCTACAATAAGGTGTAATATGCTAAGATAACCGGCCACTGAATCCTGAATGGCCACAGATTATCCATAATGTTTTAGTACGTACGAAGAGTGAATAAAAAAATGTAAAACATTTTTTAAAAAAAAAATTTTTGTTCAAAGACAATCTTGAAAATTTACATTTCGAGCTGTTGAACGAAACTTGCATTCTAAAGGAACATTGTGTGGTTTGAAGATTCTTAGAAGAACATGTAGAATTTTATGGAACCTATAAAATGTCTCTCTTTCTGTGAAATATTTAAAGGCTTGCTCCAAAATGTCCATCATTCTAATGCACTGAGGACAATGTGGGTAAAGGGTCATTCGTCTCTTTCATTTGGGCAATGGCTATAAAACGAGCCACAGAAAAGCTCAGAACTGGTGTCCACAGCGGTGACCTTCTTAGAATTGAACTGAGACACAAGAAGACATTGTTGCAGGTTTTGGATAAGTGAGGGTTATAAAGGCAAACACAAAACTACTCAAGACTTCACAATGTCCCAGGACATTCCTTCCAATCTACAAATAGATGCACGGACATTAAAATAACTGGTTTTCTTTTTTTGGGCATAGCAAATCTTCGAACCTTGATCTCTCTTTAGTTACTGACAGTGAATCTGCAGGATAAGGGATTTACCAGGAAAGAGCCTTTTGTCATTTTCTGCAATCCCAGTTTTAAGAAATAAAACAACTATTTATTCACGCGGTTTAGCTCCTGAGGATATTGCAGAAGCATTGGTGTAGATATATAAATATATTGCCAGGTGAATACAAACCATCTCACTTGTGGCTCAAAGTGTTAAAATAGGAGATGGGTTAAATGCAAATGATCCAAAATGTAACTGGCCGTGGTTTTTTTTTTGTGTCTCGTGGTGGGGAACCCTTCATGTTTTCCCTCAGCATTTGGCACAGTTTCCAGCCAACGAGTGCTGGCATATCATAAGGTCTCTAGTCTACCCTCCTGATGGTGGTGGTGCTACTCTTGATGCCTCAGCTTATAGGCTGCGTCTCCCTCTCCCACCCCAGATTCATATCCCTCTCCCCCTTCCATAACCATACCTTCACTGCAAAAGCATTTTCCTTCCCACAATGATGCATATGCACGTGTATAGTGGGTTCTTCCCATGATCCCTTGTGTGATCATAAATCATTACAGGGAATTGTATCTTATTTCAATTTACATGGAATGCCACCCTGTGCCAGAGCACCTTACCTACTACAATAAGTATACAAATTCAGTTAAATGTTTTGCTTTTTTCCCTCTTTAAATTCACTACAATGAATATGTAACTGTTCTTGCATTTTCCACAAAACAGGAAAATGTTGAATACTGACCAATTATAAGCCAAATAGCTGTAATAGAAAATTTCTTTCCAATTGAGCTACTTGACTAATTTGGATGAAAATGTGCAGTCCTTGTTTTGTTATTAGGACATGCTGTAATCCATTCACTATTAACAAACAACAATATTCTCTAAGCTCTCACAGGATTATTCACTAAAGTTAGAATTTAAAGTGAATTTCAAATTTAGGGCACAATTTAAGTGAAAACCCAGTAAATTTTAGGTTATTAAATCCAAATTAAATATGATTTTTAAAAAAGTATCCAACTATAGTTACAGCCTGGCTCTTTTAGCCCCAGTTTTGCAATTTGGATTTAATTTTCTAAAATGCAGTGTTTAGTAAATAAAACAGAAAGCATATACATTGCACTTTTTTTTTGGCATTGCATTTCATTGCATAGTGAAATATAACGAATCCTGTTTTACCTCTGATATCTTGTTTCAAAATGTACACCCAACACACTGAAGCTTTTTAAATTCATACAATTGCTCCAATCCATTGACAATTTTTTTTAACAATGTTTTAAACAAGTTAGTAGATGTACCCCCAAAGAAAACAGGCATATATTTTATTTCCTGCGTACTTTCTTTGGGGGTAAATTAAAGAACAGTTTGCAAAAACTGTAGACATGCCTTCTGCAGTCTTTGCAAGCCCTGCCCTTTTTCCCCAGCACAGATTGAATACTCATTGAGAAGCGTCTGGCTGGAGCAGTGAGTGCGCATGCATGCAATCACGACTTTTCTATTCTTCTAATCTAGAGCTATAATGCAATTCATGGAGAGAGGGGAAGGCAGGTGTGCTGTAGCCCACAAAGCCTGCCGTTTCCATTAGCAGTGTGCAGTTTAACTGTGCTAAATTTGGGTCAAAAAAGCAGAACTGGAGTATTTGTCATATTTAGTAAATAATTCCCTCTGTGTTCCTTCTAACCAGGATAGAGGGTTATTCTCACTTGTTACCTCATTTGTAGGCCTAATAGTGCCTTTATTTATGGGATAATAGGAATTTCAATCCAACAAAGACTGGGGAGGTTTGGCTGTCCAGCATCCAGACTAAAAACAATAAAACACAGTTATTTATACATTTTTCTGACAGCAAGGAGTGTCAACATATTTATCTCGTTTTAGTATCCATTTGTATGGTCTTTAGAAACAGTCAAAATGGGTGGGACTGCCAACACCCTCATTCCCATCTGCAATACATGTATTATCCTTCAACATTGTGCATCTGATACCACATGGGACGGTCTGCTTATAACCCAAGTACAACAAATATTATTCATTGTGTCAGACTTCTTAAATGAGCCCTGCAAACAGCTCACTGTAGTAGTTATGGTGCCAGGAGAGCCCTGGCAGCCTCCCACATTTACGAATATTTAGACAACCTACTGTGGTTCCACGGAGCACCTGCTGCTACCTCCACGGCAGATAGAAGATATTCTTAAATCGTTTGACTACACTGGATCATCTTAATTAGACATTGCATTGGGAATGCAGTGTTCCTACAGCGGCAATGGTATTATGGGCTATTGCTTGATGCCTTATTACGGTAATATCCAAAACAGCATGCGGCCCAAATTTTGCTTTTTTTTTTTTTACGGGTTAAAAACCACTGGTAAAAAAGTATACCTATCGTGCAAAACATGACACAGTGACAGTTTCGAGTTATTTCCATTCAAGCACTGTAGCAGCAAAAACAATGTGAACTATTGAAGATTTGGGTATAATCCCATGCCTTGAGCATACAGTGCTGTGAAAAAGTATTTGACACATCTGCTATTTTGATTTCTGCATATTTTTCACATTGAATTTTGTCTGATCTGTTTGAGCTTGGTTGTAATGTTGAGAAAAAAAGTTCAAGAGAGAAAATCAAATGATACTTATTTGTATTTGTTTTACAAGTTATTAAACAAAAAGTGCAAACTTGAAAAAGTTATTTCCTCAATAACTAAGATTGTTTATGATTTTGTCAAAGCTGTATTACGTAGTTACAGTTACATAGCTGAAAAGAGACTTGCATCCATCAAATTCAGCCTTCCTCACAAATGTTTTTGCTGTTTATCCAAAAGAGGGCAAAAAACCCAGTCTGAAGCGCTTCCAATTTTGCAACAAACTAGGACAAAAATTCCTTCTTGACCCCAAAATAGCAGTCAGATATCTCCCTGGATCAAGCAGCTATTACCGCACTAATTAGAAATTATATCCCTGTATATTATGTTTATCCAAGTGCTGTTTAAACATCTGTATGGACTCTGATAAAACCACCTCTTCAGGCTGAGAATTCCACATCCTTATAGTTCTTACTTTAAAAAAAAACATTTTCTTTGATTTAGACTACATCTCCTTTCTTCCAGTCTAAATGCGTGACCTCGTGTCCTATGCATAGCTCTGTTTATGAATAGATTTCCAGACACTATTCCTAACCCTATAGTGTCCATCTGCCCACCCCCGTCTGCCCCTTGGATATTAAAGGATTAAAAACCATTTAAAACACTCACCTTCTAGCGTTGAAGTCCCTCAGCCCTGGCTCCATCTCCTCTGTCAGCTCCGTGTGGGAACCTACTGTGTATGTGCAGTAAGTGCCGTGCCCGCATAGGGCCTTCCCCATATTAAAGCAAACAATCATTGCTTTTGTACGGAGGATTTGAAGATCATCTTCATACACAGAATTACCAAATTCCAATCCAACATACAACCAGATCAGAACAGAAGGAGGGGGAGGAGGGAAGGGAAATGTATCAATCATACAACCTCTATAAATAAAATAATGTGAGAAAAGAAACATAAACTTAATCATAAGCCAATACATATTAAAATGTCCTCTACGTTAAAACAGATGCTATGTCCTCAATTGTAGCTCAACGTAATAGCTAATAAAAGCTAAGCAGTTGGTTGTGCTACAAAATGTTTTGTTTCTGTTAAAGTATGTAAATTAGTTCAGGGTTAAAGTGCCGTATATGTGGTGCAGGTGTGTATATGGCACAACCAGGGAAAATGCTGATTGAATAAATACAAGTTTGGCATTTCTCTGTTAAATGCCCGAGTGTGCATCTGAGGCATCCAAGTGGCGGCAGAGACACCACAACAACAACACACAGCTATCTAGAGAGAAAAAAAACTATATTAGACACAATAGAAACTTATGAGAAGGTGTAAAATGAAGAAGAAGGTGTAATGTTCTCTAGTAAACCAGTCTGTATAGGTAAAGAGAGTGAGACAGGATAGTACAGATGTAAAGAATATAATAATAATAATTATTATTATATCTTTTAAGATACATCTGATCTCAAAGACTCAAAAACAATGAACCAAAATGTGTGTGTGGGGGGGGGGAGGGGGACAGAAAAAGACATAGGGTTGCTAGAAAACACAGTCCCCAAACTAATGGTGAACAGATCCAGGGATAGATGAAATACCAGTGACAGTGATAGACGAACATCCTAATCTCAGTCCATAGCTGAGATAGTGGGTTATCCTGGAGAAGAAACAGCCAGGGCCTGTGACTGTGAGAATTGCCTGACAGACAGGGGTAACACTTGTCTGTCTTAAAAAACAAGTTTTAACCTTTCAGAAGCCAAAAATGCAATGTAATAGTCCACAGAGCTGAATAGCAGTGCAGCCTCGGTCAGTTCCACTCCCTCATTCATATTTTGTAGTTTGTTTATTATATTCATGTTGTGCAAGTTATTTTATTTGGTTAAAAAAATAACAAAAAACATTTTATTTGTTTTTGACGAATACAAATAAATATGCAATAGTATAATTATTCAATAGCTGTTTAACTTTTTTTGTTTAGTTATAAATAAATAAATAAAATAGAACACACTGATAATATGGGCTGCACACACCTATGGTTTTTAATTAATACTCTGGCTGGCCAAATGTTTACTGTAAGAGAAATACTTACCTGAAAATTGTTACCTTCTCCTCCAGAGTGACAGCTGATTGTGGAATTACCTGTTATTGTGACATTTGGGGACAGGTGGCTGCATGTGCAGCAGACCATGGAGGCCATGTCTGTAGTGTTTAATTGTTTGATGGTATATAGAGGTAAAGGCTCGCAGTTTTCTGATTTTAATTTGTGTATACAATGGAATTCAAACATTTGCACAATGTATGGATACAACTCTATGTAAAGATACAATGTTATTATTTTGCCACCATGTCATGTTTTGTATGACACATGCACTTTCCTGAATTGTAACTTCTATTCCCTATCTTGATGGTATCTAACCAGCATATCATCCAGCTGGGGAGAATAAAAGGGTATATTTTTAATGCATTCCTATCCCTCTATATCATTTGTTTGTTAGTTCCACAAGAAACAGCCCTCTGTCTCCCCAGTGCTCCCTTTGGGGGAGATAGTAATAAGTGTTATTATAAATACACAGCAGACACAGTAAATACAATCTGGGAGAGAGGAGAAGCCTAGCTGGGCAGGTCTGAGGGCACACCCTGAGTCTAATGATACAGGGAACAGCAACATGAGACACATTTAAGCCTCAGGTAAACACACCTGCCTGGTAGGCTGACAGAAAGCATTCTACACTAGCCAATCACAGCCCTGCGGCTCTGTCTGATGTGTCTGTCAGCCAATGGCAGAGCAGGATGGCTGCTACTGTCCCGCCCCCACCTCCCAGCAGAATGTCCACTGAAAGTTCCATACAACAAACAGAGCCAGTGTGTGCAGCCAGGAGGAGGAAGAGGAACTGCAGTCATTCTGCCCAGGTACTCAATGCTGTCTCTTTAAGGGAAGGAGCTGCTGGGATTGGGATTTCATAATAGCAAATACTCCTTTTAACCCCTTGAGTGCCAGAAAGCTATTCCCTCCCCCAACCCCCATCCCTTCTGATCACTTTCATTCCTTGTGAGCAAGGGGTTAAACTCCCATTGCTACATTGTTTCTTATTGCACTAGAGGGGATCAAGGGTCTGACTTGCCTTGGCTTGCTGCCCTCCTGCTTTAACCTTTTCAGTGCCGGGGTGTGTGCAGTGATTCTGGCAACGAAAATATTCATTCAGGAAAGTTTTTTTTTGTTTTGTTTTTTCCTGATTTATTTTTTTTTTAATTTTTTTTAATTATTATATATTTTTTAATTTCCATCCTCCCCATCCTAGCCTAAAGTCTGCCCTGAACACGGCTAAGCTGATATATATTTATCTATGCAAAGTTGTAGAATAGGAAGTGAATAAGACGTTGTATTTGTTTAACCTTAATTTTAATTTTGCCAAGTTGGCATTCAAATCATTATTTTTGCTTAGGGCTGCCTTTGCAATGTCAGATGTATGTTGAGCACTGAGCAAATCCTGCATCTGCAGTCAATTCAACACAACTCTTTGTGCTTTTATGTCTATCATCATCATCTCTTTAAATGTATCTCAGAATGTAAATGGGGAATTATATATAAATTACCGAATAAGAACAGATACCTTCATTTAATGAACCCCAGCTCTGCTCTGGAAAGGTGTGTGTCTATATAATAGGCAGACTGCAAAAACTACAAACAAGCCCTGCACCAATAAATATAGGGCTGCTGATGGTATGCCTATTCTAAAGGCTTGCTTTGTGTTTTATATAAAGATTGTAATTATTGCCATAGAAACGTATTCAGATAATTACATCCCTAATCTGGCAGCATGTTAGAACAACATGAGTCTATTACCAATTGTCAGTGTTAGTTTTTCAATTTACATTCAGGACACTTGTGTAATTTCTGGACAGTTTTGCAATACCATACTGAATTTGTCTGCTGGAAGGCCATTCCATGCATGCACTACTTCCTCCATAATGTTATATAGACCCTACTGCTGCTGATTAATATATACATTCTTATTGGGTTTTTTTTTAAATCGCATCTATTGATTCTCATTGTTTCATACATTTACACATTTTTATTTGCAACCTAAAAGGTTCTGCCCATGCAATTAGCATGATTTAGTTGCTGCTAAGGGGGGAATGCGGAGTGCCCCATTCTCAGTTATTTTCAGTGGTTAACCTTTGCTGACTGCGTTTGTGACGCATTCCGAACAATGCAATTGGTTGCCATTCATTTCAGTTGCTGTTGTTCGTGAAACAGGGGCAAGAGATAAGTTTTTACAGTGGGAAAGCTGTTAAAGTAATTTTATGTTATTAACGCTCAGCTACTAGTGGACCAAGGAATGACTGTTCTGTGCATTCATAGTCACTGATCTTTCTCCTGATGCTTTATGTCCAAATAAAGGGTTTCAAAAGGGCCTAAGCCCGGAGCTGTTGACCTGCAGCCTATAGCTACCGAAAGGGAAAAAAAGCAAAAGAAAAGTCTGATATTTTTATTTCCACAACTAAATTAGATAATGTAATCAATGCTTATCTCATGTCAGATTCTATAATTGACAGGTATTTATGGTCCAGACAAAATCTACACAACTGGAATAACGCACTGAATGATAAATTGTGGTAAACTGAAAAAGGAGTTACACCATTTCGGCAAAAATTTAAAAAAAGGTTTTGACTTTACTTTTGTAATTCAGATAGTATATCATCAATGCTTTACACGGCTATCCCAGGATGCAAAGAGAAAGGGCTGTCGCACTGTGTGGGTTAGCCAAGTATTCCTTGGCAGCAGAGCTAACATTCCAATTCTTTCTCTTTTTTGTTCCATTGCCCCTTAGAAAGAGAGCAGGTAGGCGGCGGTCAATATTGTGAGGTAGGGATCCTAACTCTGTCCAGTTGACCGTAACACGCCTGACTGGGATGTCATTGTGTTGACAGGACGTAGAGTTGCGTGTGAATTTTATTTGGAAGGCGTTATATTTACAGTCCTTCTGTGAAATCGTTACCTCAACCAGTTTATTTTGCCCAAGGATAGTGGAGATAAATTTTGAGCTGACACATCAAAACTATCTTGTTCCACCTAGCAAAGTGCTGTTCTAACTCTGCTCATAATTCGTGCTCATTATCTCTATTTTTCACTAGTGAATTTAAATAAAGCGAATTGTGGAATTCATGTACTATAGTTAAGCGGAGTTGGAGAATCTTTTCAAAGCAGCATGTTTTCCTTACTCTGTCAAATCACTTTTTTATTTTTTGTGAGTTAAACCTCTTTAACTGCTTTTCAGAGGTGATCATAAATCCTCTGTCGCGTAAACAAACAGAACATAGACTGATATGAGTCTGGGAGCGTTATCAAACCTCAGGGTTAAAATGTACACAAACTGCACAAGAAGAAATTAATAATAATACATTTTAGTGATGCTATCTGTGTTGCCATGGTGATGACATCCCATTTTATCTTAAGGTTCGGAGTGTCATGAAATGTAACTTTTCACTTTATTTTACAGGTTTTCAAAGCTTAAATAAGCAAAGGGTTGTCCCTTCCCATCCGTGCCTGGAGCAAGATGTCCACTTCTAGTTACCGGGAAAATGGCAGCGTCTCGGATAGGGACAATGTCTTCATTGAACGCGTGAGGAAGTACAGTCCAGTCACCAAGATGGTTCAAGTTCTGGATGGCAATTCTGTTCTCCCAATGTCTCCGAGTGCTCATTCACCTGGTCCTAGCTTTCAGACGATGGCATGGGGCCAAGAGCCAGTTCATCATATTCAGGTAAGAAACAAAATCCTAGTTCTCAAATTTAAAAGATTTTTTTTTTCTTAATGTAATTTGACACTTGTCTCCTTATAATCGCGTTCCATGGAACGTAAAACATATTGGTGAATGGTTCTATCCGCATGGAACGCAATTTAATAGACTAGTATCAGGATTAAAGGTTTCATTATACACAGGCATGTGGATAAGAATCTTTTATTTTACTTCTTTTTTTGTTTATTTGCTGTAACTCTTAACTTAATTCAACAATTCTCAAACTTGGTGGCAGATTAAATCCAAGAAGTAACCATAGCCCATAAATATATTGTATATTTGGGCAGATCCATCGCTGGTGGTAGAAGGTGTCCACAAATCCTTGAAGTTGTAGGTCTATCATTGTATTTGGAAAGGATGTGTGGTAGGCTATGTCTGTTTATTATACTAAGGTTGTACTGTTGTGTTGAGTAAGAAGTTTATGAATCAATGCATTGTTTTTTTCTCCTTATGTCTAGATTAAATCCATGTTGAGACAAGTTTTGTAATAATAAGCACCAGAAACTCAGTAAATAAATCACACATGTTCTTTAATTTGAGACCTAGAACCATGTGTGAACATTTTATTTATTTGTTGTGATTCATCTTCATTGATTCAACCATTGAAGAATCTCACAACCATGGAATACCCATTCACAGTAATAAGTCAAGTGATGCAGTGTCTTGCAATACCTGTTTGTTGGACAAATGAATGGAACAAAGATCTTTAGGGAGATCCCACCCCTCTGCCATTCCCCTTTATTATATCTTCAGCATAGACTTAAAGGGACCAACTTAGACAGAACTTATACCAGCATGCCCAATTACAGATTTTGAGAATTTTGACTCTCAGTTCAGTCTCATTTTGTTACATCAATTGAGTTTACCTTTTGATTTATTCTGACCAGCAAATACAGCTACTCCCATCACCACTATCCACATTTTATCACATTTGTTTAGATGTGTGTTGTTTATATTTATGATTTTTTTTATGATGATACCCTTTTGGTATTTCTTTAGTTTTATTGTTTTCAGCGTCACCCTATTGTGGACACTGCCTAATGGTCGTTTATATCTCTGAATTTTTGTTCTATGAACCTACCTGTTTCTTTAAATAATGGAATGATCCCAGATCCTTGTAAACATCCTTAAATGGACACTATAGTCACCAGACCCCCTACCGCTTAATATAGTGGTTATTTTTAATGTTTGCATTGCTGCCTATTAACACCTCTAGGTGCAGTCACTGAGACAACCACTAGAGGTGCTCCCTAGTCCAGTGCTGCACGGTGTGCAGCACGTACATTCAGCGTTTGCACACTCTGCAAACATGATACATTGTTGTCTTTCTACTTAACATGAGCATGTAAATATTGACATTATATTTATAATTACCATATCAACGCGTTGTTTGCAGAGTTCTTCAGCTTGCTTTGCAAAATGCGTTGCTACAGGGAGCTGAGATTTTATATTTCAATGTTAAATGGCATTGGAAAGCAACATTAGATAATCCAGTGGTGTCTAACGTTAATGTCTTTTAGTAATACTACTTTCTTCTTTGAATAAATACCTCCTCTAGGGAAATACTTCGTTTCCTTCAGTTTCAGCTTGTCTGTAGTTTGTTTTTTGTTAATAAGATCCCAGTCTTTTAGAAGAAAACTGCCACACCTTCTGGTCTCTCGTGGACACTAATAATGAGATGTCCTGTTTGTGTTACTTTGTTTACTTGGGGGTTTACAAAGTTGCACAGCTTAAAAGAGACTTCAAGTTCAGCCTTTCTCACATCTGTTTTTGTTGTTGATCCAAAAGAATGCAAAAAAAAAAAAAAAATCAGTCAATTTTGCAACAAACCTTAAAAACATCCTTCTTGACCCCAAAATGGTGGTCAGATATCTCCTTCGATCAAGGAGCTATTAACCCACTAATTAGAAATTATATCCCTGTATGTTATGTTTTTGCAAGTATTTATCCAATTGCTGTTTAAACATCTGTATGGACTCTGATAAAACCACCTCTTCAGGCAGAGAATTCCATATCCTTATTGCTCTTACTGTAAAAAAAAATAAAATATGTTTTGCCTTAAACTAAAATGTCTTTCTTCCAGTCTAAACGCATGACCTCATGTCATGTCATGTACAGTCCTGTTTATCTACTAAAGTTGGACTTACAGGAAATAGAAAGTGCGATTGCAAAGTTTAGGTCAAAATTGGCAAGTTGGATAAAAGGCTTGGCTGGAGAATTTACTTAGTTATTCCCAGTTTAGAGAACGAATTGGAAACTGGATTGTAATTCTACACCGCTGGGCTGTTTTGGCCTAAATCTTGCAATTTTGTGTTCTGTGCACTACAATTCATGGTGCATATTTAAAGGTATGAGAGTATATAAATTATTTATTATGTTAAAAATTACTTACAGGGCTATTCAGAACAGTGAGAGTTGCCAGGAATTCAAAGTGAATTTTCAAAACGTAGCTAACAATAGCCAAATTAGAAAGATTCTCCAGGTCAGTTGGGCTTTCAGTTGAGATACTTTGCCTTTTGGCTATACAGGTACTGGCGGAGGCTCATGGGAGGCATAGTTTGAAATCAGTTGGAATTCATTTGTTGGCAAACATTAGAACTTAAATTGTTCTTTTTAAATTCAGCTAAAAGGCTTTGAATTTCTATTTTGTCTGCTAGTTATTCAGTTTATATTTCTGCTTTAACAGAAGCTTTTACTGTTAGAAATACAAAGATGTATTCCTAACACTAAAGGGTCAATCTGCCCACCCCCACCCACATTGCAGCCTTCTCTGTTGCCAAGTAAAGGGAGAAATAGCCCTTTTTTATTTACCTGATTCCAGCGCCAAAGTCCCTAAGCACCAGGTCGGCCTCTTCCTCCACCGAGTTCAGCCAATAAACCTAATGCACATGCAAGGCTTGCGCCACCAACACATTATTCCTTCACCATAGGAAGGCATCGAGTCAGTGCTTTCCTATGGGGTCTTAGACACTGGACAGCCTCATGCGCAGCGTCAATTCATGGAGTTAAACTCTGTGACTGGCCAGGAAGCCGCTTTAGTGAGTGTCTGGTAGACAGCCACAAGAGGCAGTCTTAACCCTTGCTCTAAAACTACTTTTGCAGCTTCAGGAAGAGGACAGGGACCGTGTGCCCACACCACTTCAGTGAGGTTAAATGGTCTGGATGCCTATAGTGTCCCTTTAATAAACAGGATGTAAAGGTTGCACAGTCAGGTCCACAGGTTTAAGCTAGACAGTGTGTGTATGTGTGTGTGTGTGTGTGTATGTGTGTGTGTGGACTTTTAAATACACGAGAGTGCTGATACCTGCTTTCATGGATGGATACTACTAGCCATGCTATGCGAGCACCCGGATACTAAGGGACTTTAGCGTGAGTCCAAGAGCCATTTTCTTTTTTTCTATGTATGTGTGTATACACATACATACAGATTAATAGTCTTGTGGAGGCTTGGATATTCAATCTTGACAGACCCAATGCTCTGTCACTTGAAAATAAATGTTACATTAATTGTGGATAAAAAACAGTCTATAGATTGTGTTAATATGTTCCCTAATTAGCTGAGCATTTAAAATATATTCATAATGGAATTCTACATACATCTTCCTGTTTCTTTCATTTTGTATTTACCCTGTTTACATGATTGGCTGATGGGTTTGCATCCTGTAGTACGTTTTATAACTTTTCTATCGCTCGGGATGAAGGCGGAGGGTTACATTTACCTCCAATGTTCCAAACATTAAATGTTGGCTAGAATGTAAGGAAGGGTCATGTGTTATTATATGCATAGTATATTATCATAAGACACTGTCACATACCCAGCTAAATTGCAATAACACTCCCCCTAGACATTATAGTCAGTGAAGTGCTGTCATATCAGATGAAAAGTGATGATGGTCACTAACAGGGCTATTCACTGAATGAAGTCTAAATGATTGGAAATGAAAGTGGAGTCAAGGTGAATTTATGATTTTTGACTGAAACTGATGTAAGAATTCTCCTGGTCAGCTATGGTTTGAATTCGGCCATAATAAAATTGGAAGATTTAAAAATTTTATGAAACACTATAATGTTAGGAATACATATATGTATTTTCAACACTACATACAAACAATAGTTTAGGTCCCCTCATCTCTATGAAAAAAAAATGAAATAAACAAATAACTCACCTTTTCTCTAGCGCCTAGTCTCCCTCGATGCTGCCAAGCCGCCCGCTTCCTCGTCGAGGAGCACATATGCTCGCTGCAATGCTTCTATAATGCCTCCAAAGTGAATAATTGAATACAATGATTCTCTATGGCAGACTGTGGCGGCACTGTGTTGTAATGAAATGATATATTACGGTATGAGAGCAGGGAAGTAAGCCAGATTGCTTGGAAGTGTGGTTCGAAGCTGCGATTTCAAGCCTTCCATTTACTTTAATTTTGGATTTTATGAAGTAGGACGGGGTGGGGGAAAGCAGGACCTGCAGGCACTATAACAGCTTCAATAAGATGGAGTTGTTAAAGTGCCTCCAGTGTCCTTTTATTATTAATGGTGTTTGTCAACATTCTATATATAAAATATTCATCTGGTTTCCATGGTGACCGCTTTGCCTCAAAACTCGTCCTTCTACTTTAACTGCTTTTTGTGGGATGCACTATGTTTATCATTCATGGTTGACTAACCATGGTGTGAGTTGAAGGCCACAGGTTCTAGACAGTTTGATGACATATTATTGGCTTTGTTTATAGTTTGTCTCCTGGCTACTCTCTCCCACGTTGGACTATAGCCACGTGTGCTTTAGAAAGCAAATTGTAAAATAATAAGAGTGGCATATTCTATTTCTACCTGCAGTTTGTAGCCCTGGAGTATCCCCGTCTGCGCTGAGTATTACAAAACTGACAGGGTTATTCACAAAACTTCTAAACTGACATTCAAATTACAATACCTGGGCTGAAATAGCCAAGCCGTCTCTATTGCTGAGTTGGAGAATAGTTTTTTCCAGACCCGCTATTGTTGCCAAATGGTTTCCATCTCGATTTAACTTCAACACTTCAGTTTATTGAATAGACCCCACAGGGTGTAGCTTGAAATGTAAAAATGCTGGTCTTTATAATGCACGCATGCATTGCCCCGCTCTGTTACAGAAATAATAAGTAATACAGTAGCACATTTTAGGATCTGTGCTTTGAGTGTAGGCTACTCGCTGGGTTAAAGGGCTTTGCCCCAAATCTGGAGGCCTTGTCTCCTTTACTGGTAGGACGTCCTCTGTCATGCAAGCCTCCTCCCCAAGCCCAGGTTTTGGAAATGAAGTGTAAGATAGGTATTATATAGAAATACTGAATTCCTACTCTGCTTGATGTATTTTAGATAATTAAATAATAAAACAAATCAATTGGCAGTGGATTTAGAATGACACTGACATTTAATATAATATCGGTCATTTAAAGGAACCGACTGGGTTAATTTTGGGTAGTAGTTTCCCTTTTTCCCATTACCAGCGGTAAAAGGCAATTTATTATACAGTTCCCACATCTGTGTAATAAAGGACACATTATATAGGAGAATGGAATTTAAACGTGGATGTGTCTTGAGGCTTCTAGATGGGAATGAATGAAGAAGATAACAATTAGACTGAAAATCTGTACTGTTGGTAAAGGCAAGGTATGGACAAAAAAGGGGGGAGGGGGCAAAAGGAAATGTTTGGTGTCTAAAATGTGAAAGCTTTGCAAAACAGATTCTATTACCAGAAAAAAAACTTTGCAAACTGCAAGTACAGAAAATTGCACAGAAAACGTAACAGTAAAGAAAAAGTGTGTGTGTGTATAATGCATATAAATATATATAATACAGGGGAGGTACACAAAAGGCACAATAAATTTAATTTAGTCAGGGTTATTCACTAAAGTGAGAATTCAAAGTGAAAACGTCTCTGTCAGCTATGCTGTCAATACTCCCTATTTAAAATTATGCGTTATTAATTATGCATTTTTTGTTTTTTAAACTGAGAACATATCTAAAAAACAGCTGGCAAAAGCTGCAGATCTTTTATCCTCCCTTTGTAACTCTGCCCAGACTTTCTGTGTCTGTCTAATGACAGACTTCCCAATGCAGCTCAATGAGAAGTCTTTGCAAGGCAGGTGCTCTGGGCAATTGCTGCCTCTTGAGTTTAGCTCCACTGAGCTAACCAAACCAGGAAGTAACAGGTCCGGTTGTCTGATTGACAGCCGGGGGGGAGGGACGGTGTAACCAGGTTAATTCATAAAAGTGCAAATTTCTATAGACATCTGCATTTTTTATAAAATAAAAAAAATAGAGGATACACTCTTCATATATAATGCATTTCAGCTAGCTAAACTGCTTTAAGTATGTCCCTTTAACACTTCGGGGCTTGATGGAAATGTTGCTTTGTGAAAACAGAGATTGTTTATCTAAAAGTGGATGTTGTCCAAGGCAGCAAGATAGCAGTGAGAGCTCTGGCAGAAGAGACCCTAGAGTTTGCAAGACCTTAGGCGAAACGTGAATATGAGGCCATGGTTGATGCGCTCATATTGACATCAAGGCTCCCGCAAGTGTGAGACCTTAGGTTGCTGCCTAACTGGCCTAATTATAGAGACACTTCTGAGTTAAGCTTTAAACTGCTCCAGGAGGGACTGTTATAATTAACAATGATCTCTATGCCAAGTAGACACTTACAGTAACATACCAAATGTAAGTAATTTTAGCATTTGGAGTGCTAGGATGTTGGAATAAAATGTGTTGTATATAGAGGAGAATAATCTCAATTTACATTAATAGTGCGTACACTGCATGACGCATGTCCGTGTGCAATCTATCCCATGCAAAGTCTAAAATATCTGCTGTAATGTTACAGCATTACAGTGTTCAATGGGAACTCTTTTTAAAGTGACCCAGTGAACCCAAAACACAACCCCGGAGTACAATGTTTTTACATGGTCAGATCAAAGTTAGTTTGTTTATCCAGCTCCATATTCCTGTGAAAAATGTAAAGATCACGAGTTAATGTGTCTTGTAAAGAATTCTGTTAACCGTTTAATGCCACCAGCCAATATAGTGAACTATGAGGGTTTTCATCCGTTCTGTATCTCTGAATATTGGGGCCCTAAATCTCTCTTCCTCCTCCCTGCCATGGTGCCTTCTTCCCTCGAAGCTGCTATTTTTTATATGTATAAAAAATATCTAAATGTTCATCATTAATAAAGCCCACAATATGTGTTTCAAATGAAATTAACTTTCAGTAAAGATCGACTCCAGGAGCTTTAAGACTGTCATTATGCCATGAAGTCACGTTAACGAGGAACTTTGTCACATCTGAGATTTTTACACATCTTTAAATAAAAGTTACTTATGGGTTATGCACACTTCTAACGTTTTCCTGCTTCGGAGGGGCAGTCCCTATTTTGGGCCCGAATCCCTCTGTCCCTTTTTCTACCCTAATGTCCCTCTTTTCTATGAGGGGGTCCGTAATGTTGGTGTGTCTGAGCTCCACAGCAATAATACTCCCAGTAATGTGTCTTTAAACTACAGTAAATGTATTTAGTAATCAGTCTATGTAAACACGATACATTGTTCTAAATTTAGCATACATTGCTATTAGTAAGTCTCCTAAAATTTCTCAGTGCAACCTCACCCTTGGCCATACCCCTGCTCACACCCCTAAAATTAAAGAGTCTATTTGAACTGTAGAAAGTAATGGTAATACATTTTTTTTTTCTCTGTACCGTATTTCCATTTTTATATATTTTTTCCTTTTATACCTAATTTAATGTTTATTCTATATCTGGATGTTGTGGCACGGCCAGAGAATGCCATGCAAACCATACAGGTGCACGTGATACTATTTAAGGTATACCTACATGCATATGCAATCTCACAGCAATTCTCTGTAGATACCTGAGCACACATGAGTATGACTGCGATATTATGGGGTAATGTTGTCACCTTTGACACAGAAGTGTTTCAAAGGCTTTTTTTTGGTATTATTTATTTTTTTACTCTTACGTCTACTGTACTACAATAGTATTTACAGGTTATAGGGGCAGATGATCTAACACATCCAGTGACAGTTCTGCTTTAAAATACCTGGAGTTGCTCAGCCTACCTGTCAACCTGCAGTCACACCTTTTAAAGCAAACGTGTCCACTTTGTCCATTTTGAAACATTGGCAGGTGTGACACCTACACAGGTTCCCTGGTTTATAGCTCTAATATAGTGCAGACTGTATATTCTTTGCAGATTAAAGGTAAGGTGCGGCACGTACAGGAATTGATGATTGACAACACTCTTGATAAGGGCTTGTTTCAGTCTTTTTTTATTTGTTTTTTGTGATTCAACACCCACTGAGGTTATAGGTGAGGCGGTTTAGTTTTTTTCGAGTGTGTTTTGAGCACTTGTGCCTGCCATCGAGTCTGCGGAAATATCAGACTGCTGTGCAAACGGTGGCTCCTGGGACAGCAGCATTTAATTTTCTTAAAGGAACACAGAGAGAGGGTTAATTCTTTGGCTCAAAGTTCTAAAAGTGGATACTTTTGGGTAGGGCAGCTCTGGAAACACTTGCTACATTCTGAGGCTGAATCGAATACGTTATGGACGGCAGAGGATATGTGCAAAACCACGTTTATACAACAGGAAGAATACTACAGGTAAAAACAAAATTCAATCCTTTCTTTCTTTCTTTCTACTAGTATGCTGGCTAACAATGTATACAATAATTTTACAGATTACATTGCATTGCCTACCTGAAAAGGATCTAACTATTCCGAGTTTTACTTTAAATGGCTGTCCATTTAACCCCTTAAAGACCAAACTTCTGGAATAAAAGGGAATCATGACATGTCACACATGTCATGTGTCCTTAAGGGGTTAAAGAGCCAATCCATGCACCATAACCACTACAGTTTATAGTAGTTTATGCTGCATAGAATATTTAGATGCAGCCTTTCTGGGGTTTTTGAGCCACCTCCAGTTCTCCAAATGTGCCATTGCTATACAAATTTGGATGGACTTTTATGAATTTTGTGTAACTGAAACATTAGCTATATCTTTGCAGCAGCAAAAGGTCTGGTCTTTGGATGCCTGGAGCGCCCTGGTTTTGTCAAAGCGCTTGCTTTAGTAAAAACAGCGTGACAAAGTCCTGAGGCAGTGCACCCAAAGACTCCTTACACCATAACTACTTTAATACAAGCTGAGGTGGTTATGGTATTTGAAGTGCCCATTTAACATTAAATAGAAGTTTAGAGTCTCTCAATTCTGAGTTTTCATGAAAAACAGAATTAGAACTAATTGGAGAGCCAAGTTATTTACTAGTCACAATAATCTATAGTCCTTTTTATCCTTTATGTTGTTTATGTGCGTCCTAAGGAAGCAGATGGCTGAGCTTCATGAGATGCATAGTCCACAGGAGCTAGGTGGCAATGTGTCTGATTGATTCAGGGCTGAAGATTTTTGCAATATCTGGGCCAAACTTACTTTACATTCCTATCCTGTTGTCAGCCAGCCTCTCCCTTTTTTAGCAAACTAAATGCTTTTTGTTCTAGTAGAAAGTGAAAAAAAATAAATCTGTCTTCATGTTTTTGTTTTTTCTAACAAGCAACCATTGTATAGTGGTGTTACACCCGCCACAGGATTCCCCAGAACAATTGAAGTTAGGGAGCATAGTCCATTGCTGTCTGGTCTGCAGCTCTCCAACCACACCTGCTGGCACAGGTCCGAAGCAGAGTAACAGGTGTACTAGCTTGAGCAAGAATCTCCGAACCTACAGAGATATTTCAGGTGCAATTGGAATATCCAGACTTGGGGGCTGCTTGCTAAAGCCAGAATGCCACTGTTCGGGTTAGCAAAAATAATCTGGAAAACTGCCCGGGGGTTTTCTGACTGCAAAATCTTTACATTATTTGCAGAGCATTATAAATGCATTTTATCTGATTTATTTCAAGTAATTATACTTTTAATTAATATGATTTGATGTTTTTATATACATTCTAAACCTTTCTCAGCTGGCTGGGTGCATGTATCGGTTTTCAGTAGGTTCGCCAGATTTTTTTGATTAATGTGTGACTCCCCTATAATCCACATAAGAGAATGGCAGATTGTAAAACAGACACGGGATGGTACAGAATGAGATGTGGTTACTTAGGTAAAATAACTGGATTTGCTTTTCGTAAATCTGCAAATTGCAAAATCAGTTGAACTTTGATTATTTTTCCAGCCTGAACCATATTCAGACGTTAGTGATTAACCCGACAATATCTAATGAACACGACTTAGCCATGAACGTTTCATTTATTGTGTTTGTTTTTTTTTAATTCTTTATTTAACGGAAAAAAGGTTTTTCCGTTTCACTCACCTCAATAAACAATATGCCAGTATACACAGTTTTAGGAGTGATGAAAGGTAGATTTTCAAATGACCATAAAAAAGAAAAGTGTCTAAGATCTGGATTACAGCCAAGTGATTTTGAATTTGTATTTTTGTTTTCAAGGGATGGCCCATTAATCTTATAGTGGGTTCCAAACCAAAATATCAAATTAAAAATGTGAATATAATTGTCAAACATTCTGTTGTGTGATGCTCTTGTTGTCATTGTTATTAGAACCTGAACAGTGTTTCTGTAATACCAGTAAAGTGTTTATATATTTTTTTATGGTTTTAATCAAACCTTTTTCCTTTTCTCGTATCTCAGTTTACTTAATTTGTATCGTGTTAAAGTTTATTTGCAACTGGTGGCAACTTAGGTAAATCTATTTTGACTTGGTGTATCGAGGAACAGATGGCATACAGGGAAGGGAACTGACTGGCAGACTTTGCCAATTCCAGTTCTTAAAATGTCACAGTGTAACAAACAGTGTATCTGACTTCCTAGTGTAGCTGAAGTAGGTAGCAGGATAAAATGATAAACTAGTAGTATAACCGCTGACGTGGGCGTACTCACAGTTTGAATTTGTAACGTCCTATTGAGGTGTTCAGTTTTAATAACTGTGGCTCACGTGTTTGTGTGTGAATAAATTGTCTGCTTGGCTGGGTGTTGGCACATGGCTTAATGAATAGTGTGTGGCCTCTCCCAGTATTACTACATCCCTTAAAGAAACAGTCTAATAAAAATATATATTTTTTCAGTTGTCTGTTCTATTATAAGATTAATGGGGCCCTCCCTTTAAAACAAAAATACAAATTCACTTAGCTGTAATCCAGATCTTAGACACAGTCCTCACAGTAACTCGATCCACCCTCGCTGATGCAATTAAGATTGATTACTTTTGTCTAGTCATGCAGTTTCCCATAGAGAAGCATTATTTATTTATGTGCAAAATGGAGTACATTAGAAAATAATAAATAAATAAACTAAAAATAAGAATTTAATTGTTTCGGTGCTTAGGTCCATGGTACCTACTTGTGCAATCAACACTTACACAATAATACATGATTAGACTAATTCTGATTATGAAGGAGTTAAACGATAATTGAAGAGTTTGTTTTTTTTTTGTTTTTTTTAGACAAAACCCAGCAATGTTGGATTTTTTTATTTTTTTGACTCAGGATATTTTGGGCCACAGTGAAATGCCTGGAATGTTTAATTCTACCCCTGCTGACAGTTTGTATTACGATACTTCTCTTTTTGGTGGCTACGCAAAATAGACATTTACTGGATTTTTTGATAGCAGTGACAACATATAAAATTCTTTGTGCCATACACTTAGAATACAAGTTAACTCCATTTTCCTGTAATAATACTCCATGACTTATAACCTTTTCTTAATTTTAGACCTGTTACATAAGACATGAAAAATGGCAATTTGTGTTCTTTCAAGAGGCAGTCAGTTGCTATTTTTTTAATTTATGATTTTTATTCCTTCTTTGTTCCTCTGTTCATCCATTTATATTTATTTATGTGCAAAATGGACTACGTTCTCTTTTGGAGAGTTTTACTTTTCTTTGGAAATGATAATATATTGTATTAGAGTTGTTTATTTGTTAAACGCTAAATTGTAGAAAATTTTAATTCGAATGGCAAAAATGACTGACCAGGAAAATAGGTTTAGCTTCTTTCATTTTTAAAGCTCTCTCATTGTCCACCAAGCCCTGCCCCCCTTCCCCAGCCCACACCTCTGTGCCTTGGAGAACAGTCCAATCAAACGATTCTCTAGGGGAAACCTTTTGATTGGACCTCCGAGTGACGTGGCATGATGACAGACGGGGCAAGGAGTCAAATGAGGAGAACCTTATTCGGCACTGGATTTGTAACTTTTATCGTATTTAATAGTTTTTTATTTGTCATTGAAAATAAAGAGTTATATTGCCCAATAGGTAGGCCGTTTCATGAAAAAAGGTTTACAAAAGTTATAGATGCTTTTTAAATTAATTTCCTATTACGTTATGTAAATTCCATCAAAGTGGTAGTTCACCTTTAAATCATTAGAGGGTTAATCCAGGTAGTCCATGTTTATATTTCTAAAGTCAGTCAAAGCCTTTCAAGCATTTTATCTCTTCTTTGTAAATCACTGCTGGTACTTAATTACCCATAACATAGTAAGGGCTCTCAAGCAAGATTTATACTTGTTTTGATCTTTTTTTTTAAATTAAATGTAGAATGGGTTTTGTTTTAGCTGTAGGCATTCACAGATGTCAATCTCTTCATTTTGAAGAATGTAAAGAACTAACTATTAAACAAGTGGAATGGCAAGAATTTGGAGCGTAAATATGCCACTCTACAATTTACAGCAGTGTTGTCCTTCTGTTTGCTAGCTTGGGCAGAGAACCTTTTAAATGCTTGTCAGAATTATTGTTAAACTATAACCTCAATTAACTGAAGCTTATTCACTAAAATGTGAACTAAAACTCAAATTCCATAACTTTTGGTGAAAACAGCCAAAGTGGTAGTGTAGCTGCCTGGCTATTGTCTATTTTTTTTTTAAATTTATTTTTTTACTCACATTTGAGTTAAAAAATGAGGTTTATATTAAAGAATAGTCTAAACAACAGCTTTTCCAGTAAACATAAATTTTAGTCTTTAGTAATGTAGACTTTTTTTTTTTTTTTTTCTTAATTTCATTAGCCTCCTGGCATGCCTCCCAGTTCCAACTCTCGGAGTTATATAAATGAAGATCTATATGGTGGTGTTCTAGACTGCATAGGCAATGTGAGGGGGAACTTTGGGGGATTCTTTAGCCCTGAATCGTTACAGGTAGTGGAGGGCAGGAGGAATGCCAGTGTTATTTTTTTTTATTTTATTTTTTTTATTTTAATTTTGCAACTGCCAGTTTCTTTGACAAGCATTTATAAAATGAAATATTAGTAGTTTAGTGCTCTACAAGGCTACATAGGAGGAGGGGGTGGCATCCTCAGGGCAATGTCAGGAAGAGGTGCTGGGGAATATAGGTTTGCTGCACACCCCTCTATTAGTTAGGTAGTGGATCACATGAATACTGGGTTTGTTTCCGGATATGCTTTCATCACAGAGAGTATCCGCATCCTGCTGTTTATCGGTAGAGGAGATATATCATAGAAAGGCGGGGATATGACATGACATGCTCATTTCTCTGTTAGTGTAGGAGTCATTACGTTTTTCCCTTGGGCTCAAGCGCCAGGTGTTTCTGGAACCTCACAACACCCCTGCTAGACCATATCTTCTAAATTCTAAATTCCTTGCAATTCACTGTTCATAGATCTAACCCCCAGCTGCACTGAAATGGCTGCATGGGCTGATGTACTGGCAGAGTTTGTATGTAAACATATGCCTCTCTAAGTTGGCATTGTGCTGACACTAGAGATGCCAGCTAACCGGTTAGATTGTAAGCTCATGAACCTTCTTACATAGAACCTTGTATAAAGGGATATAGATGTGATAAAATAATTGGCAATCATTGGGTTCTCTAACCCATTATCTTTCAGTATGTCAATGTATGTATCCCTTGATCAGTAACCCAACCTACAGCTAATTTCTCTGTTTTGTAAATTATTTAATTAAAAATGTGCAGATTTCTGTTGAAGGGACACTCCACTCCCCCCCCAAAAAACAAACAGAAAAACAATTCATTATCTGTAGATATACCCCCAATGCAAACATGCATGTATGTTTTTCCATTGGGGGTATAGCTAAAAACAGATCGTTTGTCTGCAAGCCCTCCCCTTCTAACCCCATCCAGACTTTCTGTGTCTGTCCAATCACAGACTTCCCACTGCAGCTCAATGAGAAGTCTTTGCAAAGCAGATGCTCTGGGCAATTGCTGCCTCTTGAGTTTAGCTCCACTGAACTAAACAAACCAGGAAGTAACAGGACTGGTTGGTAGCCAATGGGGTGTAATAAGTTTAAATTGTAAAAATGCCAATTTCTTTTGAAATCTGCTCTTTGTAAAATAAAAAACAGAGGACACCCTTTTCACACCTAAAGCACTTCAGCAAGCTAAATTGCATTAGGTGTGTGAACAGTTCCTTTAACTGCACTGTGTACACCATGCACATAATCTTCAGGGCTGCAAGCAGATTAATTGATTCCTTGCTCTTTGTTCTTTGGAAATTATTTCTGACGTCTCTGAGAAGTGAGACTCATAACCTTTTTCTCGAGGAGATAGTTGAACAGAGCTGAATGAAATGAACCTTCCAACATGTGGCAGGATGCCTTATGCAATTCTCTGTTAGTGAGCGTAACATTATGAAACCTGCCTATCTCTGGTCCTGGGGGAGGGGGGTAAATGCAAACAGTAAAGTAGTACCTCAGCAGAAATGAAGACGAAAAGCCAGGTGCTCACGTTGGAAGATTGGTTTGGATGCTGGGTGACAGAAATCCTTGTTTTTAATTGTAAGAGTTTTTATTCTTTTTACATAAAATGATTGCATGATCCCGCTGATGGGACTGTGTTTTCATTTCATAGAACACAGTAGGAAAGTGTGATACAGTTTGGGGAATCCTGGTAAAATTCAGACATTAAAGGAATTGCCCAGATGTTTTGAGTATGTTTGTATATTTGTGAAGTCGTTCTTTATTTGTGAGTGCGGAAGCCTTACTTTGTTCCCTATGAGGACTGTTTTTACTGATTTTTAGGCTGCATTATGTAAAATTTTATAGTTTTTGGAAGTTGCAAGTACATGTAAATATCCAAAGACGAGTGAAAACATTTTGTGCACCAATACATGTATTTTATAATTTATTTGTTAGATTTCTGGAGCATGGCAAATTTTTTTCCTTCTTCTTGATTTTTTTCTTTTTCCACTTTGTTTGGTGTGTATAATGACTGCAAATCTCTAACGTATATTAAATTTTAATTGTTACTGGAAACAATCCTTGTAATATGTATTTTGTGTTACATTTTGCGTGTCAGGCACCATTCATTCAGGGCTATATGTGACAGATGGTCATTGAGGAAGGAATCAATAGAATTTGATTACTATACAGTGAATAAATAAATTTAAAGGATCACCATACTGTCAGGAAAACAAACTCGTTTTCATGACACTATAGTGCCCTCACCCTCAGGGTCCTCCCCCTCCCTTGGCGCTGAAGGGGTTAAAACCCCTTCAGCAGCTTACCTTAATCAAGCGCCGGGCTCCCTCGGCGCTGGTGACCTCTCCTCGCCCGCCAACGTCAGCGCTCGAGTGGAACAAAACGCGCAGTGCTTTCCTATGGACGTTCTGCAGGCTGGATGCACCTCTAGCGGCTGTCACGAAGACAGTCACTAGAGGTTGGATTAACCCTGCCATGTAAACATAGCAGTTTCTCTGAACCTGCTATGTTTACATCTGAAGGATTAAAACCTGAGGGACCGGACACCCAGACCACTTCATTGAGCTGAAGTGGTCTGGGTGACTATAGTGTCCCTTTAAATCCCAAAATGCAGATTGAAGTGGCCGAACTGTGACTAGCTGAGTAGAAAAATTATTGCAACTCTGCTATTTTGGGCTGAATTTTCCAATTCTGTGTTCAGTTCATTCAAATGCACTGCTTGATTAAAAACAAACAAAAACTGTTTTATGTAAATAGAGAGGATTTTAGATTTTGTATTCACACCCTAAGAACTTTTGTTTTCTGGCGTCTCCCATAACACACATGCAAACTAACAGGTAGTATGGAGAATGCTGTTTGTTTTGTGTAGCAGAAGCTTCATAGAGAATGATTCACTGTTCTGATAAACATTTACAGGTTATTTACTAATGTATAAATTCACAGTGAATCTCAGACTTAAGGACAGAGTAACTGAATGGAGATTTTTTTTTTTCCAGTTTGTCTAATTTGATCTGAAATTTGAAATTCACCATTAAATCTCACTTGAATAATGTGGATTTGTGTATGCGACCCATTCCACCGGCACTGTTTGTTTAAGAGGATAGTAGCAGACTGGTCTCTGATATCCTGCACTGCTTGGTACCCCCGGTTTTTATAAATTTTTATGCACCATATAAATAAGCCTTTTCTTTCTTTTCTTAATTTATATTAGGAGAGACATTTGAAAGTTACAACAAAGATCAAAACTGCAAAGTATAGTATCAAAAACCAATATACTGTATTTTAGATATAAAAGGCAGATCTACGTAGACCTTCCTGAAAACTGTTAATATATATTAACCCTCCAGTCAGTAGATGAGTCGACTAGGTTAACATTACAATATTCTTAAAGTATTGGCATGTTTATATGGTGATGATCTCAATAATCAAGTGAAGTAGGATAAGGCGAAAAGTCCTAACATGTCCCATGTCAAAATCTGCTTGTCTGGCAGCTTTCTCTGACAACTGACATTATGGATCGCCATATGAGTTCTGTCGGAGAGAAAAAAAATGAAATTTAGTAAAAAGGGAATGAACAGCCACCTAAAGTATTACATCGGTGCACAAGACTTTCAGGCAGTGTTAGTCCACCGTTTATTGGCAATCCATACACCAGACATGTTCACAATACCCCAGAAAAACATACAATGTGAGTTAGCACCAAACCCAAATACAGTTTATTCTTGTAACATGGAGGCCTATTGGGGAGGCTGGTGGTAAATTCATTTTATAGTGCAGCCAGATTTCTGTATAGATTTGTGGAATGCTTGTTTTATTCGCAAATAGCCATAAATATTGTTCATATGATCCAATTCCCCCGGAACACTCTGCAAAGCATGAATTATGGCAACAAATTCAATCTTGTTTGGTTCTTTGACTCACAACCTGTGATACTTTGAAATGAGAGCTGTGCATTCCAGGGGAAACACCTGTGTAATTAACAGGACTGTTTAAATATGTTGCACTAAGTGTTGTGTTTGCAGCTCCTTGTACACTGAGGCTGGGTTGCAGGTGTTGAGTTCAGAGTTAATTCTTCTTCACACTCTCTATCAGTTTCATTATTTGTTTGAATACCATGAGCGGCTTGAATACAACTAGATACAATTATTAAGCGTTGGGTGTGTGAACTCTGCTGCTTAATCATTTTGTTATTTATTATTCCGTCCTTACGGTCCCACAGTGGGCTGCATCTGGCACCTAGCAGTAAACACCCAGCAGTTAGCACTCTTAGGAGTTGATTCACTCTTTAGTTTTGTGGTGAATCAGAAAAATTACAGTAGATTGCAGAATTCAGGTAAAAATTAGTAAGTTGGAAAAAAATTCTACCATTTGGTTAATTTTCACACCTGAATATTGTGTCCTAAATTTTAACAACGTGGTTTTCAGTTTCCGTCAATTCACTGTTTAACGTGTAAATCCTTCTGTGTTTAATATTCTACTTGTTTCCTGGCAATGTTACATTTCACCTAACTTCCTGGCATCCTCAATATCTCACCTTGGTGCCTAGCAACCTCAGTATCTTGCTTTACTGCTAGGCATCCTCAATATCTCACCCTGGAACCTAGCAACCTCAGTATCTCGCTTTACTGCTACGCATCCTCAATATCTCACCCTGGTGCCTAGCATCCTCAATATCTCACCCTGGTGCCTAGCAACCTCAGTATCTCGCTTTACTGCCTGGCATCGTCAATATCTCACCCTGGTGCCTAGCATCCTCAATATCTCACCCTGGTGCCTAGCAACCACAGTATCTCGCTTTACTGCTACGCATCCTCAATATCTCACCCTCGTGCCTTGCGATCTCAGTATCTCTCTTTACTGCCAGGCATCCTCAATATCTCACCCTGGTGCCTAGCATCCTCAATATCTCACCCTGGTGCCTAGCAACCTCAGTATCTCACTTTACTGCCTGGCATCCTCAATATCTCACCCTGGTGCCTAGCATCCTCAATATCTCACCCTGGTGCCTAGCAACCTCAGTATCTCACTTTACTGCCTAGCAACCTCAATATCTCACCCTGGTGCCTTGCAACCTCAGTATCTCGCCTTACTGATAGGCATCCTCAATATCTTACCCTGGTGCCTAGCAACATAAGTGTCTTTCTTTACTGCCTGGCATCCTCAATATCTCACCCTGGTGCCTAGCAATCTCAGTATCTCGCCTTACTGCCTGGCATCCTCAATATCTCACCCTGGTGCCTAGCAACCTCAATATCTCACCCTGGTGCCTAGCAACCTCAATATCTCACCCAGGTGCCTAGCAACCTCAGTATCTCACCCTGGTGCCTTGCAACCTCAGTATCTCGCCTTACTGCCAGGCATCCTCAATATCTTACCCTGGTGCCTAGCAACATAAATGTCTTTCTTTACTGCTTGGCATTCTCAATATGTCTCCATGGTGCCTAGCAACCTCAGTATCTCTCTTTACTGCCTGTCATTCTCAATATGTCACCATGGTGCCTGCCAACCTCAGTATCTGGTCTTAGTGCCTGGCAACCTCAATATCCCAAACAGCTACCTTTTATTTTGTGATTTTTAAATGTCTTACATGCTGGAAAAATATAACTTTAAAACCTCTGGTCCTCCTCTCTTATCATATACTCTTTTGCGTACATGCTCTTTCTCATTCTCAGAATGTCTGTTGTGAAATACCATTGGGTTTCCTAGGCAGGCGTTTCTCTAACCATCCGGTTTAGCTCATTAAAACCTGTGATGACATCCCAGATTGTTTTATAGGGTCGATTTGTTATTTAAAAGTGTTAATTGTGGCACTGTATGTCATTACCAGTATCTCCACTTATATTAAATAACAAGGACTGAGTGAAGTTGCTTATCTGGTTTCCTACTCATCGAGCCTGTTATACAAGAGGATTAGATCATAGATGCTTTAAGTCATGGGGAAAATTAAAAACGTAAAAAAAAACAACCACCCTAAAGGTGCCTTGGGAATTCCAACAAGGCATTTTTTGCTTGACGTCTTATTTACTGACATTGTGTTATTTACTGTGTGTTTGTGAGTGCACACCTGTGAGCTGTCCCTTCATTTTACAGTCAGTGGTTATTCACATGATGATGGTGAATGTAACTCTCTGTAATAATATTTACTATTCTTTCTTGACATTATGGTCCGATATTCATCACATACATCATCTTTATACTGATCAGCCAGCTTGCTATATCATATCATATCATTCTTCGTGTGATCCCAACAGTCCTGCCTTTTAGTGCATTAGTCTTACATACACTTGGTGTGTGTGTATATATATATATATATTTACTATCTGAGCAGTTATTAGCATTCTGTATCATGAAATACAATTATTGGTCTAGACCAAGCATGTCAAACTCAAAGGTTAAACATAGGTTAAACAAGGTTTAAGTTAAAAAAAAAAAACAGCACCCCCCCCTCTGTACTAAATCCCAGTCCCCCCCTCTGTACTAAATCCCAGTGCCCCCCTCTGTACTAAATTCCAGACCCTCCCCTTATACTAAATCCCAGCACTCCCTCTACTAAACCCCAGCCCTTTAAACAAAACCAATATTGACTACCCGTCATCGCAACACTGACCAACACACACACTCTCTGACAGACACACACAAACACTGACAGACACACAGACTCTGACAGACACACACACACACACACAAACACATGTGCACACACTCACCTCATTATATTTATTGCTCCCTACTTTTGGGAGATGGTCTTTTCTCCTTCGCTCAGTCTTCCTGCTCCCTCACGCGTGCAATTTAGTGATGCCAGGTGCCTGTGAGGGAGCAGGAAGTCTGAGCTCCTTCACTGCCACCAGGGACCTCTCCTCCCCGGCAGGGTAATTTTGGCAGAGTAGGCACCTGCAATGTGGGACGAGCAGGTGCCTACTCTGCTTTAGTAAGCATGGCAAAATTGTGGCTCGCTGGGCCGCAAAAATATTCATTGTGGGCCACATATGTCCCGCGACTTTGACATGCTTGGTCTAGACTCTAGAGGGAAAGCAGTTGGGTCCGTTGGTTTTGCTGCTCAGATTTCTTTTATTCTGTTCCTTTGTTTTTCTGCACTCTTACTCATAGGCGGCTCTCTAATTAGATGATTTAGGCGGCTACCTAAGGCCTCACACTCACTGTTCCTCGCAGCCGCCTAACTGGAGAGCAGGGCCTGAGGGCTGCCCACTATTAGGACGTGCGAGGAGTGACCTCAGTCAGCTGCTCCTCAAAATGGCACAGATTAGGAGGAGGAATAGAGAGCACCAGCATAGGTGCCAAGCATCAGATAATATTGTAGGTGGTCCTCCAGTATTAGACTGCACTAATTGTTGAAAGCCTGGGCGAAGGTTGTATCTGTGAAGGAGCTGGTCTGTATTTGCCTGTCCTCACTGGCCTTCACACTGCTATACATCAGGAAGCTGCTGAAATCACAGTTTAAGCCTCTCCCCTCCGTCAGTAAGACTTCATTGAGCTGGGGGGGAGAGGAAGAGGGAGCTATTTGGATTATAGGGAGATGAAGCTGAGGAGTGAGAGTTGAGTGTAGGGAAGATAGGGGGAGAGAGGGATATGGAGCTGAGGGAGACGCTGCCTGAAAGTCTTCCAGAGCATCAGAGTCACCATCAGGAGAGTACAGCCAGAGGCAGAACGAACGTAGAGAGACCCCGGTGCAAGATTATTATTTTGTGCGACATGCAGAGGTGAACCAGGAAGGAGTTCTTACCACTACACACAAGAGATCCTGGCCAGTTAATAATATTATAGCTTGCATTATTTTTATTATAGATGTTAGTGGGGGGCATCATGATCACGTACTGCGTAAGGCGTACGAAAGTCTAGAGCAGCCTCTTATCGTACTCACACTTTTAAGTAACAGCCCAGAAAATATCAGTGAGCAGGAAGAGTAGAATTTGTTTTACTAGAAGTACTGATCTCCGTGCTTTTTCTTCTCGATCACTAGGACCTGACAGGGCTTTTGGAATATGGGCCAGCTTACAGCAACTGTGCCCACTAGTGGATTGGGGACATGGTAGGTGAACCTAGCCCCATCCATTCCCAGTTCCCCAATGTTTCGACACGGTACGTGATAAAGACACCTATCATGTTACAATGTTGTTGAAATCTTGTTGTTTTTATTATACTAGTGATCCTTTTGAACAAGGATCAAGCTTTTGACACAGGCACCAAAACGGGTTGTGGCAAAATGAGGGAAGTGTGATGATTTTGGGTTTTTTTGGATTTTTTTTGTGGTGTATTTTTTTTATCAAACACAAAAAATAAAAAAATCATTTTCTTTTGTATACAAGTTACCGTATGTCTTGTTTATGGTTTTGTTTTTTAATATAATAGTTTTTAAAAACTGTCCATTACGTTCTATTTGGGAAGATATGTGGTGTGTGTATTTTTTGTTACAAAATACTAAATTGTTATTGATACCCTCCTTTTTTTTTTGTTCTAGGAAACACAGTCACCAACATACTCACAGGGGACCATACGAAGATACATTGTTCAGAACCCTGAACCGGTATGATGACGTTTTTTTAAAACTTATTTTTATTTTATCTTAAGAATTGTCATTGTTTTATTTATTTATAGCATACTGATTAAAATATTTAATATTTTCTATGTAGTATAGTTTTTCACAAGAAATTCTTGAAGAGTTTAAAATATTGATTGTCTTCGTTGCCTCAAATACGCCATTTATGAAAAAAAAATCAACATGGCTGAATACGGTTGTGGCGGACCGCCTGGCACTTCGACTCGGTGCCTCCGCCAATCGATGCTTCCTAGTGCTCACCGAGTACTTCCAAGCACTCCACCAGAAACCATAACCACCGTAGTCCCCACAGCCAGCGTTACAGCTTGGTTGGGGCCTCGCTGTCCTCCACCCACCCTGGACCCAAGGCCAGGATTCAGCTTCCAGTGGGTAGACCTTTCCTTCTCCAGAGATTATAGCAGGATAGCTCTTACAAGAGCAAGTGATTATAATCCAAGGGAGTATAAGGAGTATAGCAATCCCCAGAGTGAATATAGCTGTCCCCTCCACACATGAGATGAGGCTCTATGTTAAGGGTGAAGGGTGTTTTAATTGGGTCCACAATTGGCCTTATATGCAGGTCCCCATGCAAGGGGTTTTCCATAACATATTCCTGGGGCATTCCCCACTGGACCTGAGGGGGGACTATGACAAGGTACACACTTTAATTATATTGGCTCTCAGGTCCAGGACACTCCCACACAAAACAGGGTAATCCCCCCCTGTGCCTGAGAGATAATTGAGTCAGGAACTGTACTAAACTCAATTATCTCCAGGCACAGAAAACATACATTTTAACAACATCCCAAAAGTACCCCAAAACACATGAAAACCCCACAAAAGTCACATCCCCTGAGAGCCCCGATATAGGGGACCAGCATATCCAAAAATCAGCCAGATCGGTTCAGGGGTTTGAGATTTCCATGGATGTCATACTTTTGTCCAAACGTGCACATGGTCCTATGCCCAAAACAGTTCCAGGGAATCAGTGCTGACTGTCAGTCTCTCTTTCTGGAGTACAAAAGTACATAAACTGAGCCTTTTAAAGTGCATTAGGCAAGGTATATTGCAGGGCCCATAGCCCTGAGGCATGAGGCTGGCAAGCAGGCTCCTCCAGGAGCCTGTGGCGTGGTTCTGTTCGACACAACAGTTACAAACTAAATATCAATGGCTTACTTTTGTCAACTTGCTGAATAGCTACTTAATCTTCCCACCCCATAAATTAGGGTACTTGTAGCCTCACAAGAGCTCTTTATAGAAAGCTATGGGAGTGCTGGATGCACTCCTACATTGTACAATATATTTTTTGCATCTGGGAGAGGCTTGTCTTCTCCTATGTCATCAGAAAAAGAGGTGTGAGGATATAGCAAAGTGATGTAAGTATAATGAATCCGATCATTGTATTATAACTACAATAACCTGTGCAACAAGACTATAGGGTTGTGGTCCAAGTGCTTCGTGTCCCCAGAAGACTGTCACTGAAGTGTCTTTTGTGAAAAGACTGTGGCTTATTTGTAGACAAATTTAATTTTAGACTAAAACCAAAAGAGAAAAGTTCTTAGCATATTGTGCCAGTTCCTTATGCACGTTTAAATATCTGAAGTTTTTTGGTATCACTCCAATGGCCATTTTAAGTGTAAGCTCACCAGCCACATCAAGGCAAAATCTCTCAGGTGAGTGCTACACTAACAATTTACATTGCTTCTTTAAAGGAACACTATAGGGTCAGGAACACAAACATGTGTTCCTGACTTTAGTGTTAAAACCACCATCTAGACCACCTGCACCCTCTGATCACTATTATTTTGCAGGAAATATCCCCCCTCCCTCAGTAAAGGTAAGAAGGGAGGGGGGATATAAGGTTTTAGTATTATTCTAATTTAAAAATATATTTATATTTGCATTAAGCTAAACATTTTTACACACACTGCCCCCCATCCCCAAAACACACACTGTCCCCCTCACTCACACACACACATACTGCCCCCCATACACATATTCATACTGCCCTTATACACATACACTACCCCATTCACACACACACTACCCCTCACATACACTGCCCCCTATACACATACTGCACCCCTAACACATTGCAACTCTCACACACACACTGCACACCTTACAAACACATACACTGCATTCCTCAAACACACACATTGCATCTCTCACATATATTGCACCCCTCACACACAAACACACACACATTGTACCTCTCACACACACACACACACACACATTCAGGGCCGGCGCTACCATAAGGCCTTAGGGCGCACCGGCCCTGGGGGTGCAATGGAGCGCTCCCCTCTAGCCGGTTACTTTATGAAGCTCTACCCTCAAGGCAGCCTCTTACCACCGGCCCAGCTTACTGCCACCCGAGGAGCCTTCTTCACTGGTGCCTGCCACAAGCTGTGTAGAGGGGGCGGAGATATGAATGACTACATGGCTTGGAAGAAAAGACACATAAATGGATCTGGAGGGGAGGGACACACAAAACGGACTAAGGGGAGAAATAGCCACATAGAGGGGCTGTGGTGGAGAAAAAAAAACAAAGAAAGGGGCTGAGGGTAAGAGACACAAAAAGGGGATGGGTGTAAGTAAGAGACATACAAAGGAGGTTGTAAGATACACTAAATAGGAAATAAAATACACTAAAGCACAAAAGGTTAATACATTCAAAAGAGGGGATATGAAACACTAAAGCGGGTAAGAAAGTAATACATTCAAAAGGTGGGGGGGGGGGCTGGTTACAAGACACACAGGTGAAGATGCACTTTTTTTGCAGGGTGGGTGGCAAAATGCATCTTTGCCTGTGTAGCTAAAAATCCTTGCACCGGCCCTGCACACATTACTGCCCCTATCCCCTGCTACAGGCCCTATCCCAGCAGACCCCAGTTAAGTTGTCAAACGGTTCTTAAATGGGTTGACTGCTTACTCTGGGAGGGCGCCACGGAACTCCTGGAACCATAACCACTATAGAGAGCTGTAGTGGTTATTGTACCTGTAAATAATCTCCAAGTGCTCCTCCCGAGATTTGGTTCTGAATCTGCCCCTGAGGTACTGTGCAGATCAGACTTTTAACGCAGGTGCCACACACTTAGCATAAATCTTGCCTTAATCTTTAAGTGATGCTTAAAACGGAATGAGGTGAGTTGTTTTGTTTTTTTGGTGTACTTCGTTTTAGTATTTTTGTATCCAACACATAAAATAAGTATTTTCGTCTTTCTTTTTAGATATAAAAGGTGTGTGTATTTTCTGTTCCCAAAAAATACTAATTATTGCTAAAACACCCTTTTATTCCATTTTTGTTCTAGGAAGTACAATCACCAACATACTCACAGGGGACCATACGAAGATACATTGTTCAGAACCCTGAAACGGTATGACAACGTCTTTTGTTTTTTCATTTTTAAATTTTTTTATCTCGAATTGTCATTGCTGTGTTTAGAATTTAACCCAATCCCGCCGTTCTACGTATCATTATGTTCTGAATGACATGGGCTTTTGAAGGTACCTGTAGCCTCAAGGCTGCTGTTTAGGCTCCTTCATAGAAAGTTATGGGAGGTAGTATACTGTCTTGGGAGTGGGTGGTGGATGCATTCATACTTTGTAATATATATATATTACAATTTTTTTTTAATCTGGACAAGGCTCGTCTTCTCCCATGTCCTTAGAGAAAGGAGGTGTGAGGATATAGCAAAGTGCTGCAGGTCTGATGAATCAGATGATAGTACCATAACTAGGATAACCTGTGCAACTCGACTATAGGGAGACAGTCACTGAAGTTTATTTTGTGAAAAGAATATGTAGTTTATTTGTAGACAAATATAATGAAGGCCAATATTTTAGCTATTCCCGGCTGCCTCTATTAAGATAGACAGGCATGATATCTTCCTGTGTGTGTCTATCTGTCTGTCTATCATGTAGAAGATCCAGCGCACTCACTAACAACATCTTGAAGCTGACCATATTTAATAGTGTTTTTTATTTAGACACCTACAAACATTGGGTGGGTTTAGCTACATCATATTGTCATACATTGCATAGACTTGCCACAACGCGAATGTACCCTACGTGTGTGTGTGTGCGCTTATATATGTGTGGGCTTTAATACATTTTATGTAATGTGTCACAAGTATAAAGAACTATTCCATGTTCCAACGGTTGAGCAATCACTACGGAAACCAATGGAATATATTTGCAGATGATTCCATTTTCTGATGCATCTCCTCTTTAATTACTTTGTCATTTTGGATAGGGTTAATTTTTGCATGATAGTAACTTTTTATTTCCCCTCTGGCACATTGTGTGTGCCTCCACCCTTCCTCCACTTCAAGCTTTCTGCACAATTCAAGTATGTGAGAGCGCCTGAGGCAGAAGCGCTGTTTCAGCAAGTTAAGATTTTTAGACTGTTTCTTTTTTTTTTTTTTTTTAAAGTTGGTTTTAATTTTTGTTTTTATTTAAAATGTGCATACTCTGTGGAAAGTATTTTCTAATTGGGTGATACATTGTTGCATTAACTATTTACTAAATGGTAGTATGGAAGAAAATCGTTTTGTACAATACAGTTGGCTTTGTTACTCAGAAGACATTAGGATCCTTTCAAACTGCTTCAAAGAAAACGTAATTGAATATTTTTCTATTCTTGATCTTTTCTGATAAACAGAACCTCTCAAATTTCTTTATCTCAGCAATTACCATTGATATGTGCGATTTTTATTTTTTTTTGTCAACCAGAGAGTCAGAAATTACAGATTTTACACCAGTGGTGGAACTAATGTAGAGAGCGCCCTGCTGCAAAAATTTGTTTTGGGGCCCCTCTAGCGCAAGCATGGCCAAAAGGTAGATCTCCATCTGTCATACAACTCACACAATGCTTTTCCAGCTGGGGATTTACCAGATGCACATACTTGCAAAGGCAGTGTTTGTGAGCAGTGTTTGTGTTTGAAAGTAAAGCATTTTTTGTGTGTTTGAATTTGAATGTAAATGTATTTATTTTTTGTAGTGTTTCCATTTGAATGCAGTTGTATGTTTGTAGGTACAGTTACTATTTGAAAGCAGTGGTGTAGGTGTGTTTAGTGTTTGTATGTAGAGCTGGTGTTTGATTGCTGGAATGTATGCATATACACTGCCCCACACGTACACACTGAAACACACACAGATACGCACATACTGACACACACACTGACACATACAAACACACTGACACACATAGATCACAATTTAGTTAATCCCAGGAGGCTAAGTCTGATGAGAGTCTGGTTCAGGCTCTCTCTCCTTTCTGTTCTCCTCCCCCTCTCTTGTTTTCCCGCGCGTCTCATTGGTAAGCTGGGAGGAGTGCATTGTAATCTCTTCCTCCAAGAACCACGGCTTTACAGAGACCATGAGACATTTGCAGGTGCCTCAAGTACAAATAGTGGTATATTTCTGTGTTGATTGCTACTGGGCATGTATGGCCTTGTGCAGCACCAATTTTCACAGAAACAGGGGCTGTCTGTGAACTTACAAGTGTTCACCTCTGGGGAGTAGCAACTGCAAATCCCTCCATGTCAGCAGCGACATACGTTTGTCAAATATTTGAAACAAAAAGCTGCAAATACATTACCTTGACACCATAAGAACTTCAATAATTTTTGTACCTGGTTATGGTGCCAAGAGTGTCCCTTAAATTTATGAAACGTAACACCAGGTATAATTTTTAAAATTTTATATTTATTTTATATCTGGATTCAAAAACAGCCATCCCTGATTTTGACTGTTCCCCCTTTAAATTGATCAAGATACAGGGGTCACAGTGTGCTTTGTTAGTGTCACGCTGGGTAGAATTTTCACTTCCTGACAACTGCTAAGGAACCTTTTTAATTATGTTAAGTATTTATTCTCAGTGAATGTTGGGAAATGCCTTGAAACTCTTGTTTAGAAAAACAAAGCATTTAGTGTACAAACCAATCGAACTTGTTTAATTTGCTCATTGGTGGAATCTGAAGATGCTGTCTTGTAAGATGAATGCTGTTTTCTTACAGGAAGTACACTCTCCACCATACTCTCAGGAGACCATTCGGAGGTACATCGTCCAGAACAATGAGCAGGTATGAAGATAGAATTATTGGTTGTCTTCCTAGCATTCTCCCGCCGTGCGTGTGCACCATATGCTTTCAGCCTGGTTCTAGCCGATAGGCCTTATGAAATACAGGTATTAGTTTGTCACTTATAATTGCAGTCCGCAACATTTTGTCACTGTGTACAGTTATAACCAGTCAAGTCAGTAAAGAAGACATATTAAAGGACCACGCTAGGCACCCAGACCACTTCAGCTTAATGAAGTGGTCTGGGTGCCAAGTCCAGCTAGGGTTAACCCATTGTTTTATAAACATAGCAGTTTCAGAGAAACTGCTATGTTTGTAAATGGGTTAATCCTTCCTCCAATTCCTCTAGTGGCTGTCTAATTGACAGCTGCTAGAGGCGCTTGCGTGATTCTCACTGTGAAAATCACAGTGAGAGCATGCAAGCGTCCATAGGAAAGCATTGTAAATGCTTTCCTATGAGACCGGCTGAATGCGTGCGCAGCTCTTGCCACGCGTGCGCATTCAGCCGAATGGGAGGAACGGAGGAGGAGAGCTCCCCGCCCAGCACTGGAAAAAAGGTATGTTTAACCCCTTTCCTCTCCCCAGAGCCGGGCGGGAGGGGGACCCTGTGGGTGGGGGCACCCTCAGGGCACTATAGTGCCAGGAAAACGAGTGTTTTCCTGGAACTATAGTGGTCCTTTAAGCTCTGCAAGACCTTATCGTGTCATAAGAGAGACCCGATTGGCTCTCTCACACAGAGAAAACTGGTTGAGTCTTTACAATTTAAAGATTAAAAAGGCACAAAAATCTAGAGACTTACAATGAGTGTCCTCTCCTGTGTCCAGCTCATGGACTATAGAGTGGGGTGTTATTTAAATAATGGCCCAGTATTTTCATGGCCTCTTGGGCATTATAAAGGTTAATCCCATTAAGAATTCAAAACCTAGTGTTTATAGCTCAATTAGGGTGTAGGATGGGGTAAGCAACCTTTGGCACTCCGGATTTTGTGGACTACATCTACCCTGATGCATTGCCAGCAGTATGACTTTGAAAGGATTATGGGAGATGCACTCCTTAACATCTGGATGGCCGAAGATTGGCTACCCTCGTTCTGGACTAGTCTTCTGGTCCCAGAAAGTTATTTCCCCCCCGGTGTCTATCAGAACACTGTAATTGGTTGGCTACTAAAATCCCCCAAAAAACACTGCACTCGAAAACACTTTTGTGAGGGTACCGAAGTGTACTGCATACATGAATATCAGACATTAATTATGATCTATGATATTAAAAGGAGGATTTTAATTGTAACTTGTTTTGGTAGGAAGTCGCAGTCCCTTATCCTCAACAAACAATAAGAAGATACATTGTTCAAAACCCCGAACAGGTAAGACAAGAATAGCGAGATAATTCTATTTTCTCTGTATACGCTCAACGCAGTGTCTGTAAGGATTACATTTGAAAATTATTATCCAACAAGCATATATTTTCAGTACCATTTATATACCAACTGTCTCATGGTTTGTGTCTGATACAGTCTGCTAGCTGTCTTCTTGTTATCTAACATTTAACTCTAAGCCAAATTTTACATTTCTTGTGTTCCTATCGCCACCATTATCTACACCCTAAATAAGGGGCCTTCACTCAAGTGAAAATTCACAGTGAATTTAAGATGGCCTTAAATTTGAAATACTCTTTGAATTCACCTTGAATTCTCACTTTGGTAAATAACCCTGTAAATGTCTGTCTATGAATATTTCTGTAACTGTGCCTAAACTCCAGGCATTAACACTTCTAAAGATCATTATCACAAAGTTTGAAGAGTATTTGCTCTTTGGAATGCTGGTATCTACTCTGCAAATCACAATCTCTGATTGGCTGGTGACATCACATGATTTCTGCAGCCTTGTATTTCATTAGTAACTTGTCACGGAGGGCTTGAAATAGGCGATGCAATTTCAAGATGGCCACCTCCACACTGATGTCCAAGTGTTATTTCCAGCTAATCTTACTATAGATTGGTTAAACAAAATATTGCTCTATTTGTATTCGTATTTTAAAGTCATATATGAAAAGAAAATTTCCAGTTTGTTTAGAACCATTTTAGTCCAATAAATCTACATATCCTTCTCTTCTTCAATTGCTTCTCGGTTTATAAATGGCTAGAAATTACTTATATGCCCACAGATAAGACAAAAAAAGTCTTCAACAAAGTAATTTGCCCATTCTAGATGACGAATGGAACGGGGTAGACGACACAAGACTATACTCCTAAAGAGGAGGTTATGATAAATTAAATAATTGAAAAATGACACAAAATTAAAGGGACACTATAGTCACCTGAACAACTACAGCTTAATGTATTTGTTCAGGTGAGATCTATAGCTCCCTGCAGGCAATCTTAGAGAAAATACAGTGTTTACATTGATTGATAGGAATACCTCCAGTGGCCGTCACTCAGACGGCCACCAGAGGGACTTCCTATCATGTAGGGCCCTAAAAAGGCCATGTACACGTCAGACGTATTAAAATACGTCTGACGTGTGCAGGAGAGAGAAGGCACTGTGTGCGCGCCTTCTCTCTCCTGCCTGTCAGCAGAGGAGAGGGGGCGGGCAAAGACCGCAAGCTGAGCTGTCAGTCAGCTCAGCTCGCGGCCGCGCACACTGTAGTGAAGGAGTGGAAAGCTAGTTTGCATGCGCATCACATCGCCTTTGCTACGCCAATTACCATCTCCTAATAGAGATGGATTCAGTCAATGCATATCTTTTCGATTATGGGGTGCGTTCAGGGTTTCCATGCTAATGCTGAATTTTGGTCCCTCTGTCTTTGCGGGACAGTGCCCAGGAAGTCCCTCTTGTGGCTTTTGGAGTAACAGCCACTAGAGGTTGTCCTAGGAAACCATGTAAACACTGATTTGTCTCAGAACGCTTAGTCTGCAGGGACCATACATTAAGCTGTAGTAGTTCTGGTGTCTATAGCGTGCAGCAAATCATATTGACATCACTAGAATTGTCCTGTGTCCCCATGTATGCTTTGTGTGTGGATGGAAAAATGTTTACTATTCCCCCAACCCTTTTTAAACTTGTGTACCTTTTACCATTGTTGTTTTCCCTTTTTAAAATGTATTTTGAAAAAAATAAAATAAATAAGAAAAATTATTTGAAAAGCATGAATCCTTAGGTTGTTGACATCTATGCTAGGGTTAGTAATTAAAAGTGCTATCCTAGTGGCCAAATGCTCATTGGATTGAATTAAACCATGTGATGTTTCCATACAATTTCAGTTTTATAAATGGGAAATATCTGTAATAAATGTTCTTATTTTAACTTTTTGGTACGTTTTAGGGATATTCCTCAACCACAGCCTTGTCCATGCCATGTTTAACATACTTTTAATACATTCTAAGTTTTGATTTGATTATTAATACAAAATTCTTCCCCAGAATTGGGAAGCTGGCTAATAACGAGTCTTTGAAAAGTGCCAAGCACACCATCTTTTAATGTTTACAATTGGCTTGAGTTACAGAAAGGTAGTTGGTATTATTTTTTTTTTATTATTTTTTTTTAGGATGTGACTCAACTGGCAACTGACCTTTCACGTTATTAGCAGGAGGATGTTCTGGCTTTAAGAAATCAAACCAAATAATTAATTCCAGAACAGTTTTTCTAGTGCAGCCAAAAGAACGGGAGAGATTTCACCGCTGTAGATTTTCCGTGGCCAAAATAGGATTAAGTGCATAGGTACTGCCTGCCAAGTCAAATCTACACTGCCTAGTTCAGATGGCATATTGAGGGGAATAGATCTGACCTGGTCAATCAGTCTGCAATATAACATGTGGCTAATTATGTGCAAACTGATATGTGTTGCAGGAAATCCAGGCCCCGTATCAGCATGAAACCGTGCGAAGATACATCGTACAGAATCCTGAACAGGTGGGTGCGAAATATCATATTTAATCTTGCTGACTAAATGGCTCTTTCACAAGATGAGACCTAAGTCTCTCTTTTATCCGTTTTACTGCCGTCTATCTGTGTTATAATTTTACCCATCATCTGACCCTTACAGGATTTTACAAACAACTTTCTCTATTCTGTTTCTGATGTATAGTTTATTTGTGGATTATTTTGATTTGAACGTCTTAAAACTCAGTAAATATTATGCCTTTCTCTTTGAGCAAAGTTAACTATATAGGGAACATTTAGAAAAAAACAAATAATGTCGAACTATCGATCACATTTTCAGTTCTGCAATGGCTTTCGAAGATTAACAGTGCTTTTGTAATAAGTCTATTTGTGAACACTGTAAAAGTACAATTTACTCGTGTTGTTGATTTATCTGTAAAATTGTCATATGTAGCAAATATTTTTGAATACATTTGTTTGCCTTTTTTAATTTCACCAAATTAAAATCAGAGAAAACCAAAATCATGGAAAACAGTTCAAATGTGGTTCATTGTAGTAGAGGATCGTGGGGGAAAAAGTAAAAAAAAAAAAAAATCTTTAAATTAATTTCTGGGCTCATTTGCATATCTAGCTGGGGACCCTGGGATAGTTGTGGAAACATAATTTCTCAAGTTTTTGTGCCCAAAGAGGACTCCTCAAAGTCCAACTTGAGATATGCAGGGGATGCACGTCAGTAATTTATCTATTTGCACTATGGGCAGTTTTATTGTATTCAGTCTCACCACAATCTCTTTGGTGCATTTCTTTTTCAGATGGCAGTTGGGTCATTAGTGTACTTCTATTATTACATTATCCCTCTGTTATTTCAACTGGCAAATCATTTTATCCAAAGTTCCCCTAATTTCAGGGCATCACTCAAACATGCTCGTCCTGGTCTGTCTGACTTGTGGAAATTTTGATTCTGGGTAACCGTTCCTGCTATTTTAATACAGCCCTTTCCCGAACTAAATTAATGGCCGCAAATAGCAGCTAACACTTGGATTTATAACTCCTGCTCATCTTGGTTAGAATGGGACATGTATGTTGTGATCCTACTGAAAGATTAAAACTACCCTAACCATAACACAAACCATAATACCAACAACAACACTTATGCTAACACTAAAAAAATCATGTAACACAGAAGATGTTGAAAGATGTATATAAAAAAAAAAATAACGCTAAGTTTAGGTTCCGGGGATAAATTCATAAACCACTTAACATTTCGTCTTATGGTTTATTATGAGGTCTACAAAAAAATAGACTCCTCATTTAAAGAAAAAAAAAGAATTCCATTATGTATAATTTTATTTTTCAAAAATAGTTCTGTCGTTCTTTATAGCCAGTACATGCGTGCCTGTAATTTGTATGAATTATTTACTTACTAAGAGAGATGGGTGTTCCCTCATTACCAGATCGTACTCATATGTAGTTAAATTGCTGAAACCTTGGATTAGAGACTTGACCTCATCCTGCATGCGTGTGTATCTGTAGATGGCAATTTCTCATCTAATCAGCCTGGTATTTAAGCAAACCATCTTCTAAAATGAGATCTAGATTACCATTGTATACGTAGGATTACAATAAAAGGTCAAATATAATTTCTTTCTTATTGGCCTTGCTTTTATAATTTGTGGGTCAGCTTTTCAAGTGATTACATGCTTTTGGCTAAACTTTTCAAATATTTTAATATTTTGAAATGTTTCGATATGTAGATATATTATTTTTCAATATCTATATATTATTATAGTATTAATATTTTGGAGATAAAATCATTTTAAGTTTATCCAACAATATGAAATAATTTGAAAGGCTTATCCAAATATACTAAATCAAGGCCATCATTATTTAATTTATAAATAGAATTTATAGTAAATAGAAGAGCACTGTAGGAATATAAACTATGCATGTCCGTAGAATACATTAAGTTTATTATACTGTGTTTTCAGCAAACCTACGTTCAAGGGGTTAATTACGTCCCACAAAATAATGTTGTCTACGAAAAGACCATCCGGAGAGTTGAGGTGCAAAAACCTGAGGTGGTAAGTGAAATGTCCAGTTCTGTGTGTGTTAGTTTCCTGAATGAACTTGTGGCCATTTTCTAGTTAACCATTTATCTTTGTTGTTATGGATAACATTTTTATTTTCCCCTTTGGAATGTTCTCTAGATTTTGTCTGTTTTCATATTTGAAATTTGTTTTTGATAGGGAAATTGCAAAGGAGGAAATTCTGTGACTGGCATTATTGTTATGATGTTTGCAATTGTGTTTATGTACAAATCTCAATCAATTGTGGAAGCAACGATTTGATAGACTAACCATTGCATAGTCAGAAGCACACTTGTTAAGGGTTGATAAGAGTTGTAGTCCATCTTGGAGCTGGAAAGCCTGCAGTGGCCTCTCCGTTATCTGAATGTCTGTTAGATGCCCTGTCTATTGTCCGTGGATGCCGTCATGTCAGTCCATGTCCTACATTCAGCACTTTCTACTATAAGGATCTGGGTGACTAATGGGTAAACACAATGCACTTTTTTAGTTTTTATTTTTGTAAATTGCATCAATAAAGCAGACAGAAACATTCCCAAAGTCTTCACCATCATGATCATGTTATATTTCACTGTTTACATTCTCACCTCTATAGTCGCCCAGAAAGGTTTTACATTGTTGCTAGAAAACAATGTCCTAATTAGCCGGATGGTTGAGTGGAGGCATCTGCCTACTGAGCTGGCTGGGCTTTAATGATTTGGGCCACAGAAGTGAAGAGATTTAGGGGTTTACTTGCTATGCAGTGAGCTGAGATGAGTCCATGACGCACTTGCAGAATTTCGGCTAAAATTAAATTCTGTTTCTCCAATCACTAATTCTGAACTCAAATCTGCCACTTTGTTTTAAACTCTGTACCACTCGATTTATAATGAATAAACCAGCTAAAAGTTGAAAAGGAACCACAGAAGAAATGTTTGTCATGTTCAATATCCTGCTTTATGGCATCAAGAAGTGAGTAAAATGGCGAGAATGACATTGGGGGGTTATTTAAAAAGTGATCTGAAGTACTAAAAGTTCTTCTCCCCTTTATACATTTTGCACCACTTTTTTTAGAAGAGAACACGTTGATAAATCACCTTACATAGCGCCTTAAACTGAGCAGAACACTTCTGCCAATCTCTCTGACTACCACAGCAGTAACCAGCCTGTAGCAGTTATGCCATCACTTCCATCATTATTTAGAAAGAATAGAGGGTGCTGGGTCCCATCCTGTCCTATACTGGCGCTAGGCATCTGAGCTACTAATCCTCTCTGCGGGTTACGGACGTTCTGCAGATCCCATGATAAATTATGAATCCTGTATTATTGTATTGTAGCTATTCTATTGCATTATTTTATAAGTATGTGTTGCCTATAGCTAATTGCTCTTTATCTGTTGTAACAGGAGAGAACCTCCTCAGTTTCAATAGGATCACAACAAACTTCTACAAGTGAACAAGTGACTGAGCAAATCAATCAAATCAATGTATCTTCCAAGTCGAGTGAGCAGGTATTTCAAGCTATAACCGTGCCTCTAGTTGTGGTTTTAATATATTCTCCCAAGTCTAGAAATACTTTGTTGCTCATGATTCAGAATGAGTGAGTATATTACAAAGACAGATTGACCACTAATTACCACTATACATATGGACTTAACTTATGTTTGGGTACATGGGAGCACTAAGTAGTCCAACACCTATAGATGACAATCACGCAATACATATCCTGGTTTGACAGTACCTTCAACTTCATCAGTAGATCTCTCTTTCTCTGGCCCACTCACTTACATTCACATATTTTTACATTAGTTTCCACTGACACGGGATCTCCTTTCACGATATCTTCAGACTTTCCATGGGTGAAGTTTCAGCCATGAAAGAAACAGATATCTTAGACCAGGATTGGCCAAATAAAGATTCCGAGACCATGCACGGAGCCTCCCAGACCTTGCATGGTCTGATTGTGATTATTATCTGCAGGCCTGCCCTGTGATTCATTATTGTATCAGGAACAATGTGTATGTACTACACGTGTATGTCATATGAATGATGTAGACATTAGTTAAGCTTTGCCAGTTTGCCAGAACAATTCAGCAGATAGTGAATTGATGGAATGGAAACCTTGCTGAAACATGGAATTTTCATAGACTTTGACTAATGGCTCTTTTTTCCTCTTCCTCAAGGAGGTCATCTCAGAACAAGTAATCCAAACCTCCGTCTCCAGTGAGCAGGTATGGAGCAACCCAACACACAGTTTGAGAGTCATGATGTTACAAGCTCATATATAGCCTGTTTCCCTGAAAATAAGACATCCCCCGAAAACAGGCCCTAGCTTTTTTCAGGGGATGCTTGTAATATAAGACCTACCGTGCAAATAAGCCCTTGTCGCTGGTTCGCTAATCTATGTTTCCCCAGAACATAGATTTGTGGCATTCTATTCATGAGTAAACTAAACTATGTTTGGGGAAGTTTCCCTGAACATAGATTTGGAGGATTCCATGCCTTAGTGAACTGGTCTATGTTCAGATCTGCTTTCTAGCATATTCTTGCTACCATTTTCCACCGAAATAAGGCATCCACCAAAAATAAGCCCTAGTGCACTTTTGGGGAATAATATAAGACCCGGTCTTATTTTTGGGGAAAGACCATATTAGACTATAAAAAAATTACCAGTCTAGCTTTGTTCAAAGTTTCACTAAACAGCCTGAGATTTGTCTGCTAGTTGTCTGATTTCTGTCTAGGCTGTCAGGCCTGTCATTCAAACTCCCTTTGTGGTGACCTCACACACGGCAATGTTTTAACCTAATATCTAGGCCTTTATCATGGCTTGATTACAGCCATGCGTGGCCACAATATAGAGAGTTTAAAATCAGACACTTTCTTTTTTTTCCTCATTGGCACCTTTTGGGATTTTCCCCCTTGTTTTATCTAAGTGGTTATACTACATAGTAATCCATTAAATAAAAGGTTCACTTTTCCTTGACTACTGTGAAGCGATTTATTTGAGTGTAAATTGACGTGTACCAGCAAATCTGATGTTTATAATCCATTCACTTGCTTCACGTCTCTTCGGTTTATGATTAAATCAATGTTTGGAGATAGATTATCAGACTCCCAGTTAGAGCTTTTCTAGTGTGGGAAACAAACAGAGATTTGCTAAATTATTTTCTTTGTAAAGCAACCTATTTTATACAAATTCTAAAAAATTTTTTTGGCAGTTTTGATCATTAAAATGTTCATCGAAGATGCAAGGAGACACAGCTATATACATAGTAACAACATAGGCATACAATCATTATTCATTAAATTGCGTCGGGCAGCAAAAATAATATTCATGGCTGGCTATTAAAAGGAATAATACTTTGAATAGTCGTAAGGTTATGTTATTTATTTAATCTCTGTATGTGCAGTGTTTCAAAGTTACAGACTCCAGGCACCATGACCACATCAAATTAGTGGCCTTTAGTATCTAAAACAGCATCCAGTTAATGCTTGTTTCTATTTCCCAAATTAATGTTCCCATTTTATCAACCATGGACAGATAAAGGGTGTAGTGGTCACTCTCAGGACTTGAACATGTGACCTTGAGGTTTTATTGGATACAGCATTTGTGGCACTTGTCAAATTAACATGTTTCCACCCACCGGCATAAAAGAGAGGTAGTTATCCACATTTGTGCTATAAGCGCCTCAGACAGGCCTCTTCAAAATAAATATCACAAGTGCGTTATGGTGATTTAGGCAAGGATGTGGGAGAAGCAAATCAACCAATATGGGATGGTCATAATATATTCCCTTGGGCTGAATACCTTGGTCTTTTTTAAACGTAGCAATCCCTCTGGTTATAACGTTCTATTTCAGTCGGCTGCAGATCTTCTGTGTGGTTCAGTGATGGTCCAGGCCTTTCCTGGTGGCCACAATGATTTACCATCTGGAAGATCATACCCTGAAGGTAGCCTCGTCAATTATTGGGTGCCTTGAGCAGGTGCTTCCATAGTATGTATGTAGCTATGAGAACACGTTTTATCCCAGGGGAGTAATTACTGTAACATTGTATCAGATTACTCAACATGATGCAGTGCTGGTAATCTCCGACGCAGACTCCTCCTGATGCTTCCTTACCTGAGCAGAGCGGTGGGAACATTAATTACCAGACACCACATCATGTTCAGTTCTGCTGCATTCTCTCCATGAAAGCAATATGTGTGTCCTGGTTATACAGCCTACCCCTGTTATACAGCATCCCAGGAATGCTTGCTGGCTGCTCTCCAGGCCTGGATTATAAGCTGTACTTCACCTTTGCTGGAGGCTGCATTCAGCTTGTTGTGCGATTTCCCTGATTAAGAGTTTTGCAGGATTAGTCTGAACCACTGAAGCAAGTTTCGCTTATACAGCCTTTTGTGTCATTTTCTGGCATTGTTGGGTAATAAAATGCTTGTTTGCATTTCTCGTTTTGTGTTTTTTATTGTTTTTCATTCCCATAAGACCTGTTACTCATTCTTTCTCCTAAAAAAAAAAAAAAGAATATTATTATTTTATCCCAAAGGCTTATGGAGCATTTATAATTTGTTGGCCAACTAAATAGTTTACATTGAATGTGTGATGGCTTAAACTTTATCCAGCCTTTTAAAATGCAATTATCTTCTCAAATAAAAACTGATTTAGCTGTTCTCTGGGGACAATGGCAAGTTAGAAAACTCTCTGGCCCATTCTGCTTTAAGAGCAACCTTGTCACTGTTTGCTTTTTTTTGGTTTTCCTTTCCTCATGCTTTCTGTATCTTAATGATTATACCCCCCTCCCTTGTCACTTGCCTTATATTTATATTAAAGGAGCACTATAGGGTCAGGAACACAAACCTGTATTCCTGATCCTATAGGGTTAAAACCATCATCTAGCCACCCTGGTCCCCTCGTGCCTCCCTAAATATAGTAAAATCTTACTTGTATTCATGCCTGAAGCTGTAGCTCTGCATGCTGTTTGCCTCAGAATAGCAAACTGTCTGCTGACCTCATCAGAAGTGGTGGCCTGATCCATTCGCAATGCTTCCCCATAGGATTGGCTGAGACTGACAAAGAGGCAGATCAGGGGCAGAGCCAGCATGATTCAAACACAGCCCTGGCCAATCAGCATCTCCTCAAAGAGATGAATTGAATCAATGTATCTCTATGAGGAAAGTTCAGTGTCGGCATGCAGAGGGTGGAGACTCTGAATATTTGGATGCATTTTAGGCAGCCATGACCCAGGAAGGATCTCTAACAGCCATCTGAGGAATGGCCAGTGAAGTTATCACTAGGCTGTAATGTAAATACTGCATTTTCTCTGAATCAAACAGTGTTTACAGCTAAAAGCCTGAAGGTAATGATTCTACTCACCAGAACAAATTTAATAAGCTGTAGTTGTTCTGGTGACTATAGTGTCCCTTTAATATATGTTTCCATATGATCTTAATACCTGGGTGCAGCCATTTTGTTCTCCTCCATCTGTAATGTCTGCTATTTGCCCTTTTGTGGGATAATTTAACCAATGGATTTTGGATTCATTTGATTGGTAACTACAATAGAACCCTGCTTTAAGCTCTGCTTATTGTAACTTTTGTCAACTTGACTCCTATACATAAGAAAACCTAGTTTTATAAAAACTAGAGCTCTCTGAGAAAGAAATAAAATGATACAAAATTCAGACATAGGGAGCTATATGGAAGCAGATTAGATGGTGTGTATTTTTGTGAAATACCCTGTTTAATAGCAACCCTGGAACTATAGACCTGTGTTCTATGGTTTTCCCGAGATCTTGGGGGCAGTAGTTTGTCTGTGAAGCAAAAAGATTAATACTTGAAGAAAAAATATTTGCTTAAGCAATGACTCCCAATATTCTAAACCGATCTAGGTAATTTTAGCATGCATGAGGGTGTAGTCACGGGTGGGGCTGTTCTGAGAAAATGTAGGTGACTTACTAATGGTAATTTATACAACGAAATCACAATTTGGAGCACAAACAATGTATCAAATTTCGAAACATGTTTATTGTGGTATGGTCTCTGTGAATAAAAGACACATCACTAGGAGTATTATTGCTGTGGAGCTCTGTTATATACACACACACACCAACAAAATGGAGTTCCTAGAAAAGAGGGACATTAGGTTATAAAAGAGGGACAGAGGGATTTGGGCACAAAATAGGGACTGTCACTCCTAAATAGGGACACCTGGTATGTGAGATATGTTCGCTTTAAGATAGTGTGATGGTTTATTGGCATTCTAAAAAAAACAGGTATATGGTCATATACGCCCATTCCGGTCTGAATATCTAGTTCTACTTGGTCTGTCTATAATGCTATTAAACTGCATTGTCCTTGGCAGGGCCGCCATTGGGGGGTGACAACCATGACGGTTGTCACAGGCCTGGGGGGCCTACCACCTGGACCCCACGTGTAGCGGTGGAACTGTCCACCTTAGTTCGCCCATTGAGTGACCCAAGCATTTAAGGCCCCACGATGGGCCCTAAACCTTCAGGCACTCAGTCAGCTCTGCGGCCATATAAAAGCGTGATTGGGCCCATTTAATAAAAAAAAAAAAAGCACAAGTACTGCTGGGAGGAAGTGATGGCCAGTTACTTCCTCCCAGCTCACTCCGCGTGGGAGGGAGGTAGAAGAGAGACAGCCAGGCCGTGAAGAGGGAGAACCCACACCAACTCCCGTCAGCCCCAGCCACCCTCCTGCAATGAAAAGGTAAGAAACAGGAGGGTGGCTGAAAAATGAGATGTGTGTGTTTTTGTGTGTCTGTCAGTATGTCTGTCTCTGTCTGTATGCATGTTTGTGTGTTAGTATGCATACATACATGTATGTCAGTCTGTACATATGAATGTATGTATGAATGTATGTCTGTATTAATGTATGTGTGTGTGTGTCTGTATGTATGTAAGTTAGTGTCTGTATACGTGTATATGTCTCAGTATATGTGTGTGTATCCTTGTAGGCGGGCTTGGAGGTGGGCCTGATGGCGGCCCTAATCGTTGGTCTTTAACATGAAAAGTGTCACTAGTCAGTCTGTCTGATTGACCATTCTAATTTTGACTCTACAGTATAATAGTGACAAATGTTACCCAACTCCATTGAGTAAAAAAACCAAAACTCTATATATGAGCAAATCATAATAATTACAAATTATAATAATTATGTCTGTGTATGAAAAGACCTTTGCAGATTCTGTGACTAACACATCTAGGATGGAATTGAAAGAAAAAAAAATGGAGTTGTGCTCCACTTTTACCATTTTTCATAGAGTCCTTGAAAATATTGTTTGTCTTATCCCAAAATATAAACATAACTATAACTATGTTTATATTTTGGGATAAGTCAAACAATATTTTCAAGGACTATTTTGTATGTTTATTGGGGTCATGTACCCTTTACTATACAATGCATTTTTTAAAATAGGTTCCTCCAATTTCCACAAATGGAAAAAAAAAATCTATGAAAAATGGTAAAATTGGAACACAACTCCATTTAAAAAAAAAAAAAAAATTCAATTCCATCCTAGATGTGTTAGTCACTGTAACTGCAAAAGTCTTTTCATACACAGACATAATTATTATGATTTGTAATTAAATTCTACAAGACAAATTGTTCTGGGTAATTTATGTTTCCTGTGACATTTTAGATTAAACATTGATTAAAAAAATAATAATAATCTGTTCTCTCATGAATTCACTGAAGGGAAGTGTAGAGTTTGCTGAGAGCTTGGTTCTCTTGATAAACTAATTAAGATTGCAATAATGCAATTTAGTTGCTGCTGTATTTTCAAAACCAAGACTAGGCATGCTCAGGCAAGAAGCAAGGTGTGGCATTGTAATATGCATTTAAATATCAGGAGATTAATAGTGAAAAATCAACTGAATATCAGGCAGAAATCACACCTCAAGCAGCCAGTAAAACTGTGAATTGGCAGCACAAATGAGGTATCAATTACATTTAAAATGAGCCACCAAACTGGAAAACACATTATTAAAAAAAGTCCAGATTTGGCTTGAAACTGCAAATTATTAAATGCACTTTTGCCCAATTCTGTGGTTAGTGTGCAAACACAATGCTGAATAATTAGCACTACGGTGGTGTGGGGGTTGTGGACTGCCCTGGGTGACACCATCAGAGGGGGTGACACCAACAGGGCCAGTGCTACTTTAAGTGAGCGGAGATGGCCACCTGGCCGGCAGGGTTATGCAGTGGGTTCTTTATCCCTTTATGGGCCTTTTGGTCTGCACCTTTGTCAGACCAAAAGGTTTATCCTTTATCCTGCTCACGAGCTGCAGCACTGTCACTGATAGTATTGTAGCGTTGCTGTGGTACAGGAACTCCCAACATGAATATACAAGGCCTGCACCCAGAGAAGGCGCAGACCAGAAGAGCACACCACTGGACCCTCAAGGATCTCATATGGTCTGATGTGGAAGAAGGTCCAAAGAGAGGTGACACCAGAAATTACTGCATTGGTTAACACCAATCCCAGTGACACCTCTGTAGTTCACCTTGTTATTGATAATTCCTTACAAACTGTGTAATTCTGTGCCCCTGCCTCACCCCTTTCTGTACTACAACTCACTGGGAAACATTTGGAAAGCTGTGATCATATCCACCTGTGTGCACGCTCATGGCTATAGCACAGAGTCTTCACAATCATAAGCCTCTGATTTTGCTGGGAACAGTGCAGAAAAAAATGCATGTTTGAGGGTATATCTACTAAATAGTTAACAAAAACCTCTGAGTATTTTATTTTAAGAATTAGTAATTGAAGCATAATTTCAGACAAAGTAAGTGCAGGGATTGATTACATACACACCAGAGGATAACTTTAAATAGGTTTTTGACTCTGATCATTATTTTAGCAACATCCTTCATTCTGAAGAGTAGTGATGTCCCGAACGGTTCGCCGCGGTTCACCGCGAACGGTTCGCCGAGGACTCCAGTCAGCAGACACATTCCAGCCAAACAGCAGCAGACCCTCCCACCTCCTGGACAGCATCCATTTTGAAGCTGCATTCTTAGTGAGCTGTCCAGGAGGTGAGAATCTGGGAGGGAGGGTTTGCTGCTGATTGGCTGGAATGTGTCTGCTGACTGGAGTCCACTGCGAACCGTTCAGGACATCACTACTGAAGAGTTGTGGGGGTGGGGAGGGGGGGGATTTCTTGTGATCCGCATGAATGGATGCATACACCACTTGCGTCATGTGATCTGATGGATACACGTGCAATTATACATCAGCAAGGCATGTAGATATTGTGGTTTTAAAGGTGTAGGTTTTGTAGTTTCACTATCCATTGCTTACACCATATATCACAAAGATACATGATGTTTGCAGTGTAAAATATATGGATTTTACTCCCCTTTCCTCCGTTCTGATATCTAAACACATTTATTGTAGTTTTAAAAGCACATTACTAACCTTGTGGTTGCCAAAAAAAAATATTATTTTTTTTTTTGTAAATTCTTTATTTTGTCATACAGGTGAGTACAATAAACATAAGCAAACGCTACAACAGCGTACGTGTGCGTGTGAACAAATCGAGCATTAGTTCTGATAATACAAGTGTTGATCATGCGCGATCCTGAATACTCAATAGTCGTCAAGCGCCATATCGTTTAACAGGAAAATGAATACAATAGTAACATCGGTGCATAAGAGCGCATTTACAGAACAGATAAAAACTCTAGATTGAATAGCTTAGTAAAAACGTGGCAACGCTTCCTCTCTAAATTATAGTATGCTGCTGTGTCTCCGAACTAGCAAGGTTGGCAGGAAAAATAAGGCAGTAACATCGTAGTAACAACAGAATTAAGACGGATATGATGCATGAAGTCCGAATACAGGAGCAGTATTATTGATTGACATTTGGGACATAAACTGTAAAGCTCAATTCAAGGTCTCATGCACACGTGTCAATATTATGGTGCCAACACTGGGATTCAGTTTCTAGTGCCTGATGCAGTACAGATCAGGGGGCGATTCCTTGAATCCAGGCTTCCACTCGGAGCCTCCCGTAGAAGTGAACCCCAGGGGAAATTATGAGGTCGGAGTTAGCCTAATGGGTTGGGTCTGTTTGTGTGTCCCCTAGGTCGGGTATGGGTTATGTCTGTGTCTAGTCACCTTGATGAATTGTTAATCTATTGCTTAGCTCCTATCCGCTCAGTAGTTAGTTATGTCCTACCTCGATGACATGTTCTCCATGCGTCAGAGCCTGTTCTGCCGCTGTCTTTCAGTCTTGTGTAAGTCGGAAGATCGTGTCAGTAGAACTATCTACACGTCATGGTAATATCTTGTGCGTCAACGTGTTCGAGCCCTCCCGGTTCCGACCCCCTCGGCCGCAAGCCGCTCCGCCCCCGCGGTGTCCCTTAGTGGAGTTACACGCAAGCAGTAGTTGTAGCAGGTATAAAAAGGGGGGAGGAGTAGGGGGTGTGGAAGGGTCTTTGAGCAGTTTACATCGGAGTGCGCCCGGGCATCCCCAGCCCCCGGGAGTCGCAGTGAGCTCGTGCCTCTCTAAGTTCTGGTACGGGAGAGATAAACATACCATGGGGTCCAGATGTCGACATGTCTGGTGCTTCTCCCTAGTAGTTCTGCGTATCGTGCCTCAGCTGTGTGTATTTCCTCAACTCTCTGTAGCCATTCTGCTACGGTTGGTGGGTGGATCTGCTTCCACTTAGCTGGTATAGACGCTTTCGCAGCATTGAGCAGGTGTCTCAGTATCGATCTCTTATATTGGGCTATCGAGCTTTCCGTAAAGTGTAGTAGGGCCATTTCCATGGTAAATTCTGGTAAGTCACCCACGATTGTCGTTATCTCCCTCTTGATGTCTTCCCAGTATGGTTTAATCCGCGCGCAGTCCCACCAGATATGTCGTAGGGTGCCTGTTTGGGATTCGCATCTCCAGCACGTATCTGTCGTTCCCGGGAATATCCTGTGTAATAGAGATGGGGTTCTGTACCAGTGTGAGAGTAATTTGAAGTTGACCTCCTGATACCTTGTGCTTATGGAGCTCTTGTGTTGTAATATTAATATCTGCTCCCATTGCGCCTCTGTGTACGTCCTTGCCGTCAGTTCTTCCCATTGCCTCTTAAATGCATTTTTACGTGTGCGATCCCCTGTGATCAACTGCTGGTAAAGGATTGATACTCTGCCGTCTGTGTCGGTGTTTGTCACGCAGAGGTGTTCGAACCACGTCTGTTCTCTGTGGATCGCTTCACGGTTGGGAAGGTTGTAGTAGAAGTGCCGCAATTGTGTGTATCGAAATCTGTGCATCAGCGTGTGTAGTGTCGCCGTGCTCCATTCTGGCAGGTTTCTCATTCCTGTGTTGCTCAGGACCTTGGACAACGGGATATAATCTCCGTCTCCATCTATCGGCCAGGCAGATCGGTGTAGTCCCCCGCCTATCATGCTATTGTGTGTTATCGGGATCAAGGGGCTTGGTTGTGGGGAGATATATTGGTTTCGCCTCAGGGAAGACCACGTCTTCAGCGTTTGTACGATGGGTGATTCATTGCCCAGTTTTGGTGCCGCGTCCGCTGTGCCTTGCCATATATACATGTGGAGGGCCTTGTTCGTACTCTCCCTGTCCAAGGCAGCCCACAATTTGTGTTCAGGTGCTGTGTGCCAATCTCTAATCCGTTGTAAAACCGTGGCCTGAAAATATTTGCGAACGTCGGGCAGCGCCAGTCCGCCCCAGTTCTTGGGTAGACACAATTTGTCGTAGCTGAGTCGTGCTCTCTCTCCCTTCCAGACATATTTTATCACCGCCGATTTAAGTGTTGTAAAGAATTCTGGGGGTACGTGCCAGGGGATGGTGTGAAAATGGTAAAGCAACCTTGGTAGAATATTCATTTTAACCACCGCTATGCGTCCCTGCCAGGATATGTGGTCAAAGTTCCAATTTTTGAGGTCGAGCAGTATTGTGCGTAGAAGGGGCGTGTAGTTTCTGGCATATATCTCTTTCGGTTCGCTGGGTATCCAAATTCCCAGGTAACGCATCTGGCCTGGGCACCAGTGGAAGGGGAATTAACGTTCGATCCGTTCCCTTACAGCTGTTGGGGCCGACACGTTCAACAGTTCGCATTTAGTTTGATTTAGCTTCAGTCCCGATACCCGGCCGTATATGTCAAATTCCTCCATCAGAGCCGGCATGGAGTTGATAGGGTTGTCGATAAAAAAGAGCATGTCATCTGCGTATGCGGCTACCTTATGTTCCTGGTCCTTATGTCTAAACCCCCTAATCTCTGGGGTTTGCCTTATCCTGTCCAAGAACGGCTCCAACGAGAGGGCAAATAGGAGCGGCGATAGCGGGCAGCCCTGCCTGGTGCCATTGTGTATGGTAAAGCTGTCTGTGAGCGCGCCATTCACCCTCACTCTGGCATTAGGGTTAGCGTAGAGCGCCTCTATCCAGGCTATCATTCCCGGTCCTAGGCCGACCTTATGCAGTGTTGCCATCATGAAGCTCCACGTTACCCGATCAAATGCCTTTTCAGCATCTGTGGAGAGCATTAGCAACTCCGTGTCTCCCTTAAGGGCCAATGCCTGTATAGAGAACGCCCTTAGAGTGCAGTCCCTGGCTTCCCGGCCTGTCACGAAACCTGTTTGGTCAGGGTGGATTAGGCGCTGGACATACGTTTGTAGTCTTGTGGCGATGATTTTGGAGAAGAGTTTCACATCCGTGTTAAGGAGTGAGATTGGCCGGTAACTGCCGCAATTTTCGGGATTTTTGCCTGGCTTGGGTAGCACCGTAATTGTGGCAGCTAGTGTTTCTTCAAAGGAAATTGTCACCCTGTTGGAGTCGGTTGAGGGCTGCTGTTAAGTGTGGATTCAAAATGCCTCCAAACATTTTATAATACCCCGCCGATAGCCCATCCGGACCTGGCGCTTTCCCCCTCTTCGCTGCCTTAATTGCCGCTTGTATTTCTTCTATGGTGATCGGGGTTTCCAGCATTTCCGCTTCCTCCGGCGTGAGGGCGTCCGGTCGAAATCTTTGTAAATAGCGCGTTGTGGCTTCCTGCAGAGCGGCACGTTGAGTGTCGGGCGTCGACGAGGTGTTGTATAGTCGTTGATAATAATCACGGAATTCGTTTGCTATATCCTCCGGGAATTGTGTGAGGGTGCCATTGGTCCTTCACAGTGCATGTACCTGCGCCCTGGCTTGTTGCGGTCGGATCATGTTGGCCAGGAGTCTCCCACTTTTATTGGCGTGGATGTAGAAGAAGGCTTTAGATTTCTGCGTCGCTCGATGGTGTTTGCGTGCTATCAGTTCTGTCAATTGTCGTCGTGCGTCTAAAAGACAGCGATAGTGTTCCTCGAGTTGTGACCGTTTGTGCAGAGTTTCCAAATTGGAAATCTGGCCGGTAAGTTCCAGCATGTGTTGCTGTATTTCCTTCTTCTTCCGTGATGCAATCCTTATGAGGTGGCCCCGAAGCACACTTTTGTGCGCTTCCCAGAGTGTCACTTTAGAAACGTCTTCCGTATCATTCTCAGTGAAGTAGTTGGACAGGTGTTCCGTCAGGAGTGTCTTTACTCCCAAGTCCAACAAGAGTGACTCATTCAATCTCCATGTCGATTTAGAGGGTCTGAAGAGAGGGGAGTCCAGGTGTACTTGTACTGCGCTATGATCCGACCATGGTGTTGGTTCAATTTCGGCTGATCGCAGACGTTGTAACCCTTCCTGCTGAATGAGGATGTAGTCGATACGCGAATGTCTCCTGTGAATGGCCGAATAGTGCGTATAATCTCGAGTCGTCGGGTGTAAGGTTCGCCACGCATCCACCAGTCTCAGGTCTAACAGCGTCTTCCTTATCGCCCTGATCGCGGTTTGTGGTATGCTGCTGTGTCCGGTCGATGAGTCGGATAGTGGGTCGAGTGGCGCGTTAAAGTCCCCCCCCTATGACAAGCGAACCTTCCGTGAACGTTGCCAGTTGGCGAATCGTTTTGTTCAGAAACGTCGCCTGCTTTGCATTTGGCGCATAGATTGATGCGAAGGTGTAAATTCTTCCAGATATAGTGCCTTTGAGAAAAAGGTATCTGCCGTTTGGGTCCGTGAGTTGGTCCGTCTGGGTGAATTGGATATTAGCGGCTATCAGTATCGCCACTCCTGCCCTTCGGTCAGTAGGGTGGGTGCTGTGGCAGTTGGTTGGATACCGTCTGTCCTTCAGTCTGTTGGTGTCCACCGATTTGAGGTGCGTTTCCTGCAGCAGAGCCACTGAGATCCGCTTACGGTGAAGTTCCCGTAAGAGATGTGAGCGCTTCTCAGGTGGGTTAAGGCCCCGACAGTTCTGTGTTAGGATGCTGAGGGGTTCGGCCGTGTAAGCCATAGAGAGAGAGTGATTGCGCGTACAAGTCCTGCGGTGTTTGGTCTCCCGTGGGGAGATCTAGGTGCCCGTGCGCACTCCTACTGCAATAAGTGGGGGGGGATGAGTGAGCGCTACAACGGGAAGTGGGTCGGCTATGACACCCAGTCGTTGGAGGGCCTGTGCCCCGCAGGTCAGCGGCTCGGCCCGCGCCCGATTCGGTCCGACCCGGGAGGTCTCTGATTGGAGGCCACAATAATGTGGTCTCTGTGTGGTATATCCCTCAGTATGAGGGGAACCTGTGTAGCTGGGCGGAGTTCAAAGCCGTACCGTCTCCTAGTTGGGCTAGGGCAGCCACGGAGTTGGATCCCCCAGTAATCAGGTCTACACAGGTCTGGTCGGGGTTAGTGGAATTGGCTAGTCCAGCGTGTTGCCTGCTGAGTAGCAGGAGTATACTATCTAGTGTTTACGGTAAAGTATGAGGGTTACCTAGTGAGATGTCCGTGTCCCACATGTTCCAAACTGACGTCATTGGCTATTTTTCTTAAATGAACGGTCTGTATGTCTCGTGACAATGGGGCGTGGGTGGTTGTCCAGGAGTCTTACCCTGCGTGGAAGGTTATCGGTGTGTCTCGGGGCGTCTACCCGACAGTCCCCCCTGAGTCGCCTACCGTGTTGTATGACCAGTGTAACGCAAAGGTGGCATGCGGTGTGCAATGGGTCGTGCCGGTGCGGCCGGGGGAGGAGTCGTCACCACATGAGCCTGCGTCACACGGGGAGGGCCTTGGGTGGACGTCTCTAGGATAGTTAGCGTTGCGTGACCTGTCCGTTAGGGGGTCAGATCTTTCGTGCTTAGGTTTACCATGCCGTAGGATGTGCATGTGCATGTGGAGATGGTAATAACACTGTGTCAGGGGGGATACGTGTCCTGTAAAGTGTGCAACGTTTTAAATATACAGTGCCCCACCATTGAGTGTGCATCTCCCATCCCCACCCTCATCAGTCCCAGCCCATCCCCCAGGTGCCATCCACATAAACATGGTGATACCTTAGGCAGCACAGCTAGAGCCCCAGCCCCCCCCCCCACCCCACCCCATCCCGGCCCGACCCCTAGGCCATTCTACTAGCATAACCTATACATACATCATCCATATTACAACCTGGAATAACAGTGCCTAGGTGCGTGTTCCCTCAGGCCCCTTCTTTTCCCCCCCACTCCCGCCACCCCCAGACAAAAGTCCAGTTATCGGTGTAGCACGGCAAGTTCGCTCTCGCTTCGCCCGAATGGGCCAAAAAAAAAAAGAAAATATTAATAACAGTAAGGCAGCAACAGAGAATGAACTTTTGAATATTGGAATCCAATATTTATGAACAATTTTTATTAACCTATTTCAGGTAACAATTAGAAACATTAATTGGTTTCCTGTGCTGTGTAACTTGATTGATGGCTGAGTTCATGAATGCACAATGTGCAGTGCTTAAGCATTCTATGGACATTGTGATCGAACCCCAGCTGACCTTTAGAAAGAAGGTCCATAAGATAAAACATTCTTTTCTTGGCTCTAATAACTTTAAAACTGTGCTCAGTTTGAAAAGAAACAAACCAGGAATACACCATCCATATTTCAATGAAGAATTACATTATCATTCAAACAAAAATATAACAGGATGACTTTAAAGCAGCGTGATTTCACCTTGTTTTTTTGACAGAAGAAAACCGTCATGGACACTGGGCCTGACCAGCTGGACGCTCGGTATTTTGGAGAGCTGCTGGCTGAGCTCAGCCGTAAGAACAGTGACTTGTACAGCTGCTTGCTGCAGCATGTGGAGAAGATTGGAGGAAGGTAAGGACATGCTCTGATTTTCTTGGGTTCTCAAGATAGCATCTTGTTGCTTTACGGCAGTGGTTCCCAACCCAGTCCTTAAGTATGCCCTAGCAGTCCAGGATTTAGAGATCACCCAGTTGTGTCAAGGTGTTTTAAAAAAAACAAACACAGAAAACCACTTTAGACACAAAAGGGTAATCCCTAAATCCTGAATTGGTAGGGGGTACTTCATGGTGAAGGATGCAAACTGTAGTCATTATGGAATTCTTGAAGATAGGGCATCTCTACTGAAATCAGTGTAATGGCAATTGCTGATGTCAAAAATGCATTTTAGAAGATGAACCCTTTATTAAAACTGTTGTAACATAAATTACTGTTTTTCTGAGAACTGTGTCTTCCAGCAGGCATTTGCCGTTGCTTAAGGTCACAAGCACAATGGCTTTAGCTTTCCAGCTTTCGTGGATTACAATTCCACCCCTCACAATATGTCAAATGGACAAAGATTGACACTTTAATTTTTGGGGTGTGCCGAGGGGGGTGGGGGGGTGGTAAGCCCAGGAGTGGGGCTTTTCAGAGAAATATTAGAGACTCACTGGTAACAATTCAAATTTAAATCAAAATGTGATTTAGATCAGTAACAATGTATCTTATTTACACAGACTGATTTCTAAACACATTTATTGAAGACACATTGTGAGTGTTGTTGCTGTGGAGCTCTGTTATGACCAAGACACACCAACAATATGGAGGTCTTGGAAAAGAGGGGCATTAGGATAGAAAAGAGGGAGAGAAGGATTTGGGCCCAAAATAGGGACTGTCCCTTAAATAGGGACACTTGGGAGCTATGCAATTCCCATAATACGACTCTTTAAATTAATATCTGAGATCCTAAAAAAATGAAGGCATCTCTTGCTCGTCTTTCTATGGGACAAAATACCTCTCTACGGGTGATATGATGCCGTACCAAGCAGACGCATGGATATGGTGCTTCTCCACCCGCTTATCATGCTTTCATTACAGTATACCACTACCACCTGCTCTGGAAGCCTAATAGCTGACATTATGTATCTCTGGGTTACAGTGAGATTCTATCATGATTGTGTTACAGTGACATTTTGTTGCCATTGGGTATCACTGCGTTACAATAAAATTCTGTTGCCCTTCCAAGCACCATGCAGTAATGTTACCGTAGCTCTATATTTCCTGCCTCTGTTTTTATCTTCAATTCTCTCTGCCCACTTTGCCTGCATAATTCTGTCTGTTTTGTTTTCAGAAAACCCTCGGATTCAGAATATGAGGTAAATATAAACACCCCTGCAGCATGTTTAAAATGTAAAGCAGGGGATAAAATAGTGCAGGGAGCTTTGTGATAGAAACACATTTTAATGTGATTCCACAGAGGTAATGCACACAAGAAATCTCCCATTCTCTCGCCTCTCTCTCTTTTATGTCTGTTTGAGTGTTGCTTTATTACTTTTATGTCTTCGTCTATATCTGCCTTTCATTATTTTTTTTACCTGTGTCTCTCTCTCTCTCTATCTTTTTCTCAAGTGGAGGTGGTTTCTAAAGTAAACTGCTCGTACTTATCCTAGATTGATGGGATTGCTGCCAAAACGATGCACTCTGTCAGCTATGTAATCCCATAGACACTATAACCAATTGTTACAAAGAACAATTTTGGAGTACAGTTTGCCATGAGATAGTGCAGTCACCATGGAAACCATTTTTAGGTTTTTGCCTGATCAGCATACACCTGTCTTCATATAACGTACCAATTTCTCTTTTCTTTTAAATGACTGTGTTGAGTTTAAAAAAAAATAAAAAAATTCTTGTTACCTCTCACTCTTTCTACCCCACGTATAACCCGGTGAATATTCCTGGAAGCCCACGACTTGACTGCAGTATACAGTGTGTAGATTTAAAGTGGCAGCAGCCAGTACTGATCAAGAAAACAGATCTAGCCCAAAAGGATCCCCTTCCTGCTTAAAATCCTGTTCTTAATTATTTACCCTCTAGATCTCCAGGATTGTAGTTGCTCTGGGTATCCTGTTCTTAATTATTTACCCTCTAGATCTCCAGGATTGTAGTTGCTCTGGGTATACAGTCAAATGGTTTTAAACTAATGGGCATGTGTTTGCGGCTCCTACACTTTAAAATAAATGTTTCCCCAAATCAAAGGATAGAAAAACATAGAATTAGATCTGCTTCTTGCTGATATCCTGCTGGGTGGGAGTTATCCAATTATAAGAATAGGGCATTGTGAAACGTGGTTCTGGATAACCTTACCCTAATTGGTGGAAGGTTTGCTGTTTAGTAATTAAAACTAGCCGTCTGTTTTCATTTCTTGCAGACAGGAGAAGATATCGAAGCTCTGATCCCAAAAGGAGTGTCTGAACTCACAAAACAGCAGATCCGGTACCTCCTACAGGTAGGAAAATAAACTCCAGAGAACGTATTCTTAAAATAAACTTTACAGATACACTGTGGTATTTGGCAGCTTCTAGATAGCAAAGACATGAGAATCTTCCTCCAAGGAGGAGTACAGCTATCTGGACTGAATGGAAACTCTGTTAAAGGGACACTCCAAGTGTCATATCAAAACTTCATGCTCTTTTATGAATTTTTTTTTTTTTTTATACCGTATATACTCGAGTATAAGCCGACCCGAATATAAGCCGAGGCTCCTAATTTTACCCCCAAAAACTGGGAAAACTTATTGACTCGAGTATAAGACTAGGGTGGGAAATGCAGCTACTGGTAAATTTCTAAATAAAATTAGATCCTAAAAAAATTATATTAATTGAATATTTATTTACAGTGTGTGTATATAATGAATGCAGTGTGTGTATGAGTGCAGTGTGTGTGTGTATGAGTGCAGTGTGTGTGTATGAATGCAGTGTGTGTGTTGTGTGTGTTGCAGAGCCTTGGTGGGGGGTGGGCATTTTTATTATTATTTTTTTTAAATTATTTTAATAATTTTTTTGTTTTATTAATATTTTGTTATTTTTTATTTTATTATTATTTTTAATATTTTATTATTATATTTATTTTTGTCCCCCCTCCCTGCTTGATACATGGCAGGGAGGGGGGCTCTCCTTCCCTGGTGGTCCAGTGGCATTGGCAGTTCAGTGGGGGGAGGAGGGGGGCTGGCAGAGCTGTTACTTACCTCTCCTGCAGCTCCTGCCAGCTCTCTCCTCCTCCGCGCCGGTCCGGTCAGCACCTCGGTCAGCTCCCAGTGTAAGTCTCGCGAGAGCCGCGGGGTCATAGTGCGGCTCTCGCGAGACTTACAGTGTGAGCTGAGAGAAGAGCTGCACGGACCGGCGCGGAGGAGGAGAGAGCGGACAGGAGCTGCAGGAGAGGTAAGTAACAGCTCTGCCAGCCCCCAGTCTGTATTATGGCAATGTAAATTGCCATAATACAGACTGACTCGAGTATAAGCCGAGTTGGGGTTTTTCAGCACAAAAAATGTGCCGAAAAACTCGGCTTATACTCGAGTATATACGGTAAGTTTGGGAATTCAAAGTGGACAAGTTACAATCTATAGTGAATAACCCTGTATATTTAGTTTATGATGCAGGGAGCTTTCTGCTACTGTATCCCTTAATCCTAGTGTAAGGTCCAACCAAGTTTTCCCCCAATCAGAAATATATCCTCACCTGCCTACTCACCACTGTTATAGGTGGTTTGGGCCTACCTTGATTCGTCTTAGGTAACTGGTAAATGGTCTATTTCATAGATTCATCCATAAACAAAAATGGGAATTATGCTATTTAACAATAAATAGGACATGCCAGCCAGCTGCTATTAAATTGCAGAAATCATTAACGTTCTCCAAATGGGGGACATCTTGAGGTCATATTTTATTTCAATTTTTTTTTGTACATTTATTCATATTTAAATTCTCTCCATAAAAAGGGTCAAACACATCCAGGTATATCCCTTTAAGCATATTGAAACCCCTAACAATGTATTTTGCACTGAATCTGAGATCCAAGGTTGTGAGGTCATCGGGCGAATTTTCTCCCTGAATTCACCCTGAAAAGCTGATGAGGTTATAATGTCATAAGATTCAATTTTCTCTCTTTCTAATTCTTGCACATTTTAGATGAGGCATACCTCTGACAAATCCCTCCGGCTCGTGTTGTCCACTTTCTCCAACCTGAGAGAAGACCTGCTCCATTTACAGAATGATTTGAATGTACGTTTATATACTTTTTCCTGTCTGTCTACATGAATTCTTATAAAGTCCTGCAATATATATGTGGATGTTCCCAGGGCCATGAGTGGTGGTTTCTCCAGGGAATCCATTCGTATTGTGAGTTTAGGGGTTTGGGGTAAAATAAGTGAGATCTGTCTTCTTAACTCTTTTAAATGTCTTGGTATTCTATTTGTATACTGTATACATTATATTTAATTTACACTGCATTATTTCCTTAATAAAGTATATAGACATCTCTATTGCAATCCTTTTTGTTTTTACATTTCTGTTGTAGTCTGAAACCATTAAACAAATTATTATATGTGAAATCTGCCTTTTATGTTAAATATTAGTGTACATTTGTACGACTGTAGGGAGGTTCTGTTACATAGTTACTCTGTCAACAATGTGGACATCAGATTTATTATTGTGGGAAGACTTTGTTTAGTAAGCATGGAGTGAGTGCGGACACTGACAAATTCTATCATCTTCTGCTCTGCTGATAGGAGTTGTAGTCTACGGCAGTCTGTGTGCAAAAAATTGTGTGAATAAATACCCGTCCTGTCCCCCACTCCTCTATTCCTCAGCATAATCAAGTACACTGTCGATACTGTGGACTGTAGTGACAATCCATCTCAGCCAGGCTGTGAGTGATGGTTGTCTCAATGTACAGCATCTGAAATGGGAAATCCAACTTACATAATACTAACATTCTCTATATCAGGGGTAGGCAACATTCTGCATTATAAATGTGGACTACATCTCCCATAATGCTCTGACAGCTATAATGCAGGCAACGCATCGAGAGATGTAGTCCACACCATCTGGAGTACCGAAGGTTGCCTACCCGTGCTCTAGATGATGTGGACTGCGCCGGGCTCAGAACGATAAGTGTTACAATCAATTCAATTTGATTAGAGCTCATTCTGCAGGGCACTTTATTTCATTTTTTACCAACCTGCTTGATGTTCCTTGCTGCGATCGTTTGAGTTCAGTAAATCCCATCTTCTTGTGGCAATATGTCAATAATCTTCATATTTCTATCGGCTCCACAGAAACTAGAAACTGACAAGAAATCGCTGGAAAGAGATCTGTCTTTCAAGGATGCTCAAATAAAGGAGTATGAAACCATCGTGGCATCGCTGAGAGAGAAAAATCGCCAGCAGCAGGTACGGCTCAATGCAAATCGGGTTCCTAAATTGCAGTCCGGGATCCACGAGTGCTCTGTTACAGTGTTATTCACTAGAGTGAGAATTCAAGGTCAATTTTAAGGTGAAAATAGCCCAACTTGAAAAAATAAAATCTCTCAATCAGCTTTGCTTTCAAATCAACTACTCTGGCCTTTAAATTGAAATTCACTTTAAATCCTCAGTTTAGTAAATAGTGATACATTGTTTTTTACTAGTCTTGGCTGTGTGTTAAAACACAATTATTAGTGTTTACTAGAACGAATTAAGAAAATTTTACATAGTTGCCAACTGTCCCTTGGCTTGACAGCAGTGTTAATTTTGTCGTCGAGCAATTTTAGTCACATTTTTTAGATTTAGTCAACTAAAACTAAAACCATTCAGATGACTAAAATACGACTAAAACTAAAATGGCTTTTTAGTCAAAAGACTATGACTAAAACTAAATAGAAATTTGCTGCCAAGTTTAACACTGCACAGAGGGGCTGTGGAAGGGGCACAAAAGACAGATCAGGGCTTGGGAGAGAGACACCTAGAGGGGCTGAAAGGACACAAAGAGACACAGAGGAGCTGGGGAAGGGGCAAAAGAGACAGATGTAGGCTAAACCCGTTAGATTTTAGTCTTGTCGACTAAAGTCTACTGAAGATTTAGTTGAGTAAAATGTTCTAGAGATTTAGTCGACTAAAACTAGACTAAAATTGTCGACTAAAATGTTTGAGATTTAGTCGACAAACAATTCAGATGACTAAAATACGACTAAAAATAAAATGACTTTTTAGTCAAAAGACTATGACTAAAACTAAATAGAAATTTGCTGCCAAAATTAACACTGCTTGACAGCCCTATTAATTTTGTCTCTTGTACCAGGAAAAATAAATTCTAGAACCCGTCCCACATTCCAGGGGTGGAACGAGAGTCAGTGTAGCTGCCCACATCCCACAGGGAAATGGCCAGAAATGTGTTTTATTTCTTTCTTTGTGTGTTTGTCAATTTGTGTGTTTGTGTATGTCAGTGTGAGTGTCTGTGTAAATCTGTGTGAGTCTCTGGAAATGTTTTTTTCAAATTGAAGTTAGTGGCAGACAGACACTTTGTATTTGTGTGCTTTGTGAGCATCAAACAAAAGATACTAGCAGGATCCATTATTAGGTAGAATATCAAATTATATCATAAGTGAGTTAGATTTACAGCTTGGGTATATAAGTTTGAAGGTCTTTGAATCCCTGACAATACACCCACTAGCAAGTAGCAGCACTGTCTGTCCTGCATGTAGTACCTAAAACCGATAAATTGTCATAATAACTAGAATATTGGGCATATCCACGAAATCTCATGTATATACTTTGTCTCTCCTCTAATGCCAGAAAAGGCTCATATTTGGTAAATTATTGTAAATTCCTTTCGGGAACATGGCAGATGGTATGTATGGGGCTGAAACATATTGTGCCTGCAGTTTTATGTGTTTAGGATGACTGTTGTTGTGGATGACATAAATACAAAAAATTAACATTGTTTCATTTTTCCATCAGCAAGAACTGAAGGATAGCGCTCTGAGACTGCGCAGCGTAGAAGAAAGTATGTTGTCTCAGCGCAATACAGACAGCGATAAAGATTACAGACTAAAAGAGCTGGAATATGCAAAGAATGCCTTGCAGCAGGAAAACCAAACTCTCCGAGTCCAGGTGGGGCCAGAAATCCTGATAAATACTATTACTTCTCAATGTGCAAAAATGAAAAGTCTTATTTAGAAGAGAACGTGCATGTGTTTTTTTCCCCTTTTCTGAACAGCAGTAATTTCCACCACTTTACTACCTGAAACTTGTAGACTTGTTTCCCCCCCCTCGCCGACTGCACCAATAAACACGTAGACCTAAAAACATATTTCGTAAGCCAGGAAGTCCACAAGGAAGTTCTAAGTTGTCTAATCCTAGAACCATTTAGTTACGGCTTGCCCCCTTACCATGGTCGCTGTCGGGGTCTGATGCTCCCTTATGGTCCAGTGATATTCTTCCTGCTTGTGCAGAGCGGCAGCTGCCATAAAACGCATCAATCAACCTTCATTAGCCGAGTGTCAGCTGTCCGCTCTCAGCCAATAACTGACATCTTGTGTAATGAAAGTTGCATAGAGTTGACTTTAGAGTTCTTGAAGCTCCATGAAGCTGTCAGTAGTGGTGGTTAATCACTGTATCTTCAGGATTTTCAAAGCAAAATGGTGCACATACAGACTCCAGGGGCTAGAAGTTCAGTTTAAACAGCTTTAACTTAATCCACCACCATGGGTAGGCAACCTTCGGCACTCCAGATAGTGTGGACTAAATCTCCCTGTATTCTTTGTCTGCCTTACAGCTTTAAGAGCAATATGTAAGACGAAGTCCACAACATCTGTGATGTACAGTCAATAATATAATATTCTTTACTATTTATTTATTTACATATCATCTGCTTTCATAATCACTATTCACAGGACGTACAACTATGGGTTCTCATGTGCTGTATTTTTAGAATAAGGGCTGTGGTTGTTACTTCCAGCAGTTGTACAAGGAATGCGTTGTTTATTATTAAGGACCTCACTTGAAGGCACTTGAACAAGCCCTCATGTTCTGGCTGAGGACCAAATGTGGTCTATGCTGTTAGACACCTCGTGACAGGGTTTTCTAGAGGAAGTTGTGCGAACATGAGGGAGAATGGGACATCTGCCGTTTACATCATCTCTGTCTTTCTTTAGATCTCTGAGACTTGCTCCAGTCCCGTACTCCAGGCCAAGACTGACGAAATCACCAGACATTACAAGGAAATGATTAATAACCTCTCAGAGGAAAAAGATAAAGAGATCCGCAATCTGAGGGTAATTATCACTACAAACTGTTTAAAATGCAACTTGCTCTGAAAATCTGCTGAGTCTTTAGGGTACTGTCGGGCCTGTAATGTCGCAGGTTGTATTTCCCATTCACTGTGATCAACCAAAGTATTGATTTGAATATACAATGTAACATTCCTTTAACGTTCCCTCCTGGTTTCTGCAGGACTCGCTACTTTTTCTATTACTCTAGGTCAGGTATAGGCAACCTTTGGCACTCCAGATGTCGTGGACTACAGCATCCTGATCCTTTCCAAGCATTATGGCTGTAAGAGTACTATGGGAGAGGTAGTCCACAATATCTGGAGTGCCGAAGGATGCCTACCCATTCTCTAGGTATTGAGTGTCTTGGAAAGCGTATTTAAAATACGCTCTTTCACCTGTTTTCATGAGATTCCCTGAGAGTGATCATAAACCTATCTCAGTCCAAGTGTGGTGGCAGAAGGGTGCCCGTTCTTTGTAGTACTGTGATGCACTTGATTTATTAGACATGGGACCAAATTCAGCCTTCCACCTTACTGAATCACTCCACCCCTGAACACTCCATCTGCCATTTTGCTGAATTCAACCCCAGAATCACTGAATAGAAACATAGAATGTGACGGCAGATAAGAACCATTCGGCCCATCTAGTCTGCCCAATTTTCTAAATACTTTCATTAGTCCCTGGCCTTATCTTATAGTTATGACCAGCATCCCAGTGGGTTCATGATTTGATTAGTCTTCCTAAGTTAGGTTACTGGAATGTGACCTCATTCTGTTTCAGCAAAATAACATCTGCTATTTCTGGCTGTGGGTCATAGTAGTTGTAGTATTACAGCAGCTGACTGCTGAAGGGGTAAACCCATGGCCCGGTGTGCCGAGAGTACAAGCACAGACCGATAACTGCTCTCCCTGTAGGACTGATAGCTTAAGGGAAAAATTTATTATTTTCTTCGGTTAAAAAAATGAATGACATTTAATACAGAATCATTGCCTTAAACCAAAATACTTGCACCTCAATTCACTTGGCTTCTAAAGAGTGTTCTGCAGGAATGCTATTTTATTTTTTTATTTTTTTAACAAAATGTCATGTTTTCAGTTAATGTAGTGTTACTGTTGAGAGTGAGACTATTTCTTAGATTTTGTGTGAGTTCTTCTTTCTGGTTGCAATGCTAAGTAACGCTCGCCTTCTTAGATATTATAACATTTAAAGGATCACTATAGTGTCAGGAAAACAAACTCGTTTTCCTGACACTATGCCATCCTTGGGGGACCCTCACCCTCAGGGTCCCCCTCCCGCTGGGCTGAAGGGGTAAAAACCCCTTCAGCCACTTACCTTAATCCAGCGCCGGTGACCTCTCCTCCCCCGCCGACGTCAGCTCCCAAATAGAGCGAAATGCGCATGCGCCGTGCTCGCATTCAAACAGTCCATAGGAAAGCATTTTTCAATGCTTTCCTATGGAAGTTCTGCTATGTTTACATGTGAAGGGTTAAAACCTGAGGGACCTGGCACCCAGACCACTTCATTGAGCTGCAGTGGTCTGGGTGACTATAGTGTCCCTTTAAGTGATACATATAAATTGAGAGAAAGGTGTTGTTTATAAACAGGATGTTAATATTCTGGCAGGGTTTTATTTTATGTGCCCATTTTTCTGAAGAACAGCTGGGCGAGCACCTTCTATACCTTTTGTACCGTGTTTCTCCGAAAATAAGACCGGGTCTTATATTAATTTTAGTCACAAAAAACACACTAGGGCTTATTTTCAGGGTAGGGCTTAGAGCCAGTCTGTCAGCCGGTGTCCGCGCTGTGTAACCCCCCCAGAGACCCTCACCTCCCCCTCCCTGTAATATTCTCCCCTCCCTCCCTGTAATATTCCCCCCTCCCTCCCTCCCTGTAATATTCTCTCCCCCCTCCCTGTAATACTCCTCCCTCCCTGTAATATTCTCCTCCCTCCCTGTAATATTCTCTCCCCCTCCCTCCCTGTAATATTCTCCCTCCCTCCCTGTAATACTCTCCCCCTCCCTCCCTCCTGTACTTCCCTCCCTCCCTGTAACACTCCCTCTCCCTGTAATATTCTCCCCCACTCCCTCTCTCCCTGTAATACTTCCCAAATCTTCTACTCACCTGCTCTTCCCTGTAGCGTGGCCGAGCTCCTCTCCGGTCTGCGACCCGGCCGGACTGACAGGAAGTGCACACCCATTGTGCACTTCCTGTCAGTCCGGCCGGGTCGCGGACTGGAGAGGAGCTCGGCCACGCTACAGGGAAGGGGAGGTGAGGCAGTGCGGCAGCTGTCTGAGCGCTCTCTATAGAGCTCTCAGTCGGCTGTGGCATTTAAAGGGCCGGAAGCTGCCGGCCCTGCCTAGGTCTTATTTTCGGGGTAGGGCTTATATTGCAGCCCACCCCCATAATCCAGCTAGGGCTTATTTTTGGGGTAGGGTGTATTTTCGGGAAAACACGGTAAAAGGTTTGAAACAGAATGCATTTACAAAACAATCTGCAAATGTACAGGTATGCATTCTATATTTTTCATGTTACAATGACATTCCATCTTATCCCAAATAAACTGGAATTGCTGTTTTTGCAAAGTATCACATTATATTGGAGCCAAGAGTCCTCCTGTTAGCAGAATCATTGCTCTTTAAAGTCATGCAATGTATGAAACCGAAATCTAGACAGACGGTACCTGAGTTCATGAAGGACAGTAAAGTATTGCTTTCCAAAGCAGTCAAGTAGAATGTATTGCTACAAATGGATCATTTTAGCTTCAAGTTTTGTTCAATGAGTAATTTATGTATTTTGCATATTGCCAGATGTCCACAACAATTATTATTAATTTTTTTTTAGAAAAAAGGCTTCCTACCCTTGATGATTACTAGCCATGTTTGCAAATGCATGAGCTGCGTGTGTGACTTTGCCAAATGTAAAATTAAATATATACTTATCTTTCATTTATCTTTTAGATTCAGATTACCAAGTTCCAGAGAGATGTGTCAGCCAGGGAAGGAAGTAGCAGTGATTTGCAATTGAGACTTCTTGAACTGACAGCCTCCTTAGAGGAGAGGGAATCCTTAATCAAGAGACAACAGGAGGTGAGAATAATTCCTTCAAATCTTCCCAACTGTCCTGCAAGGTGTATTCTATCCTCCCTGAATGTGCATCCACGGCCAAAGGCATTGACTCTTATGAAAGACAGTGAATATCACACTATATGGATTGAGAATATAGTGTAGGAAAGGAGGTAGGTACAATAGGGGAGTACAGGAGGTGTTTCAAAATGAAGGTAGGGGGACTATGACTTCACACTGATTCATAAGATTGGTCTAAAAGTAGGCCCTTTATACCCATTCTCTTCTCTAGATTCTTCCAAAACTAAATGCATCATTACTAATAAGCGCTAGTGCTAAGAATATTATACGACATATAATGGTCAATCTATAGAAATCAAGAATAGCCCAAAAGTAGAGTTTACCAGTATCCGTATCAGTATCAATCAAGAACAAAATTGACTTGTTACCTCATCTTTCAGACCATTTCTCAAGAGGTTACCACCTTGGTGGTACAGGGATAATGTGTGTTCTCAACCTTCAACCAAGACCTTGTATAGCAATACGTAATGCCACATGCTGGAGATCCAGCAGAACTGTAGATGAAAAAGTGTCTTAGTATGGTGTGAAGAACCCAATGCTCACATCACGTGGTCCTTTGAGTAGACTAGTTTGGTCCCAGTGGATTGTTCTATGAAATTAACTAACATGTAGGATTGAACTTTCTCATCAAGGAATACCACTGAAACATAAGTCACACATATGGGATTAGTTTATTTGTTTGTTTTTTTTAATCATCCAAATGATCTAATAGATACAAATATCCATTATTGCAACAAATAATTTTTTTCTATATGTTCTTCATTTTGCGATAAGCATAATTAGTGTGTCAAAGGTTGTTGTTTCATTGTTTTGTTATTTTTCTTGACGCAACCCTCACTGTTAAATGTCATCTTTACAGGAACTACTTAGACTGAGGCAAGAGAGAGAGGGAAAATCCGTGAACCAGACCGTCATCACTGAAAGGTACCGGTTACATAGTTTGGCATAATTTAGCAAGTGGAAAATGAAATTATTTATAAAGTACCTTTGGAATTTTGTGACATCTAAAATCAAGGAGTTATTCCCAAAACTGTGAAATGTCATGGAATGAAAACTGAATTGCCAAGATGCATGCCATACTAGCAAGAATAAACAGTTGAATAGAACTAAAAAATGAGGATCAGAAGGTAAAGAGTAAATATATTTTGTTGCTTGAACGTTACCCTGTCAATATTACTATAAAATATTATAATTACAAATAAAAAAACACTAATTTTTAATCCTCTTAAAAACTGTTTGTTTATATTGCAAATTGTATAATGGTTTTACAAATGTACTAAGTCCTGATTTTGTAATTTGTATTTTTTTTTTTTTGCAGGTACAGAACAGATTACCCTATTCTTGGTCTCCTTAATGATTACAAAAATACATCATCGCCAGTTAAGGAAAGACAGACAATTGTTGTTAAGCGAACAGGGTGGTAAATGGTAAGTGCTATGTATGGATAGTTAATCAAAGGGCTGATACGTTAAAGCTATGCAGTTTTGTGTTTTGTTTTTTTATATAAAATACACCAACTCTGCTAAAAATATAAACAGTAACATAAAAGCAGCACTGTCATGCCGGACTTACCTTTCCCCAATTGATTCCTCTTCTTTCCCTCTGTCAGGATCTGTTCTTCATTTCTTCCTGTCTGGTCTAGTTTTCCTTAAAGGACCACTATAGTGCCAGGAAAACAAACTCGTTTTCCTGGCACTATATGGTCTTTAGGTCCCCTCCCACCCATAGGGTCCCCCTCCCGCCAGGCTCTAGGGGGAGGAAGGGGTTAATCCCTTACCTTTCTCCAGCGCCGGCCTCCCTCTTTGACCGAACGTGCATGCGCGGCAAGAGCCGCGTGCGCATTCAGTCAGTCCATAGGAAAGCATTTTCAATGCTTTCCTATGGACGTCAGCGTCTTCTCACTGTGATTTTCACAGTGAGAAGCGTGGAAGCGCCTCTAGCGGCTGTCAATGAGACAGCCACTAGAGGCTGGATTAACCCATATGTAAACATTGCAGTTTCTCTGAAACCGCTATGTTTACAGCAGGCAGGGTTAACCCTAGATGGACCTGGCACCCAGACCACTTCATTGAGCTGAAGTGGTCTGGGTGCCTATAGTGGTCCTTTAAAACATAAGACAAAGTAGGGACTATTTGCTTTAGAGAGGTTTCCTACTCCTGACGATCTATGACGAGTGGAGGAGCAAAGTGTTCTGTTTCCTGTGGTCAGAGACATTTCCCCACAATTCTTACCTTTCCTCCGTGTCACGATGCTTCCTGTCAGTATTACTGAACGTCCTGTCATTTAGACAGAACGCCAGCGAAACTACCGAATTTCGTCCTGACCGAATGAGAACAGTTTCTCCATTCGTGTTAGGACGCAATTCAGTCTTTGCTCGGATCGGAATTTTATTCGAATGAATGAAATTCCGATCTGATTCGTGCTGCGGCTGCATCTTGCTTAGTAGATAACTCCCTAATTCCCACGGTATCAGGGAGCTATCTACCAAAAGGCTGAAAGATCTAAATTGGTCCCTCAGCCAAATTTACTAATACTAAGCAAAGATTACTTAGTATTGGTAAATTCTGCCCCTACTCACTATATCACTTCAGGTCATAGTGGCAAAGATGACATCAACACGGTTCATTACGTATTAATAGCTTTAGGTGGCCGTAGCAATCCTTTAAACACAGATAACCCTTGGGATGTCCTCTGTGGGAAATCTATGGACTGCATCTACCACCTCGTCATTAGCTGATGTCCACAGGCTCTTTATTGACACTGTTTGCCTGTTTTTGTATAATATACAAAACTATTGTGAAATTTTCGACACAAAGTTGTGAATTTATGACATGCAGTTTTATTATCATGATTACAATTAACATTGTTTTATTTATATTTTTTACACAGGACTACATGAACATACAAAGTACAACATCCTTCTTTGGAGAATGAATGTATTGTGCAGGATCAGAATTGTGCACAGAAATACTTGGCCAAAAGTAGTCTGAAAGTTACTGTAAATTAATCCTATTTTTCAGTGTCACAGGTTTGCCTATTACCAATACAATAACAATGAGGGGGATTCGGCACTTGGAATGCTAATATATGTTCTTCAGTGTGTACCTAACTTACAATAAGTCTTTTGTTCAATAGCGAACGTGGAGGCCAATAAAAGTCCTATCTTTTTAGGAATTCAAGGCAAATGATTTTGACAAAGTTCAACCCGGTGTAGGGATTGTGTGTAATATATCATGTAAACATATCCATTTTACCTGTATGAATTAAGACTGGCAGATGAATTGTGGGATTTCAACATTAGGAGCCATTCTAATGTTCAGCAATTAGTCAACACATTACATAGGTTTCCAAGGCGATTGCTCTACAATCGCTATTTTCTAACCCACCCCCTTTATGTCAGTGGACTTAAATCGGCATTACCAATTAAAAAGTTAATGAGCCACCTTGGTTAAATCACCTTATATCGTTAAATCTCTGCAATGCAGTCCAGTCGTTGGTCACCATAGTGTATCCGCTTTGCTTATAACCCATACTACTTGCCCTCTAATATTTTGAAACACGACGGAATCGAGATAGACCGTAACAATGCTCACAGATGTTATTACATTTTTTTTAAATGTACAATTCCAATTTTTAATGCTGTCAAACACACAGAGTGGACAGAGTTGGAAAAATTGCATTTGTATTGGTACCAAAATTTGTGTTAAAAATCCAGGCTATTTAAGTAGACTTTTGTGATAATTCTGATGAATTTAGCTGGTAATATGTTCATGGATGGAGAAATCTCCCAATGATTTCTGCAGAGTTGTTTTTAAAATGATTAACTAAACTCTAGTATGCAACATAAGACATGTTCGGTAACTTCTCCTTTAAGAAAAATAGGAATATGTGTTGGTAAATATAGGTGAAAGACTAAAATACTGCAATATGTACACAGTGAACTTTAGAAATATATGGACTGGATCTTATTTTGAGAAATGGGTGTACTTTCTTGTAAAATAACCTTATTTTTCTGTCTTTTTCATTATCTTGTGGCCTTATCCAGCATATCTCTTTTACATGATACGTCATAAACTTGGTGCTAAATGTACTCCCAAAATAGTATGCTTATTACTTAAATTCATTGCAGGTATTCACTAAATCCCAAATCGTGAAGAAATGACAAGGGAATTTTAGTTTTTATAATAAAATAGCAAAAGTAGAGAAATTATCGAACTCAGCAATTTGGCCTAAAACCTTAAATTCCCTTGTCAATATACAGATTTATTGAATAGACCTTATTGATTTCTGCCCTCTTATCTACAACAGTAGTTTACAAACAAAAACTCTAGGTTTAACGCTCCAGGTTTTAGAAATCTCCCCATTTGAAGACCATGATGAAAACCATAAATATTGGACAGTCAGGCAAAGTAGGCACCTGCCCACAAGCACCTGTCCTACAGGGGGCCCAAATGGTCTGATAGGGTGAGATTAATACCTGCACCTTAGAATTATGTGCCTACATGCACCTTACATGTCAATGCACCACTGTAGACACTCATTGAGACTTTCCGAAACGTTATTCTTTTGTATACAACCCCTAAATGTCAAAGGGGCCTGAGGAATGGTACTATAGTGATGAAACAGACATGCTTTTATAAAACTGTAACACATTTAACGTGGTTTTAGTGATACTTGATGGAATATTATTATACAAAAACCTAAAAACATCTCATATATTGGTTATTATTCACTAAACATAAAATTCTGCAGACATGATAATCAAATTGCAATAATGAAGCAAAATTAGACCATTCTGAAAAACCGTTCTACAATGAGCTCACGGTATAGTGAATAAGCCACACGCACAGGAAGTGTCTGGAATTTAGAGTAAATTCCTACATAAATCACAAGTGAAGAGCGGCTATATTGCATTTTGTACTTTTAATCCTCAATATTCCCTTAAACTATACTTTGAAAGAAGGTCACTGAATCGCGTACAATGGTCAATATTTGGTGTCATTATTGCAGCTGCATGGCATAAATATTAGGGAGGTAGCTAATATGCTTTGCTTAAAGACTGGTATATTTTTAAGATGTTCTATATTTTACATAAAATATTAGTTTTGTGTGTTATTACATATTCGCACTATCTGACCATGTAAAACATGGGAACAAATGGCTTCGTAATAAAGCATTTTACCCAAAACTAAACGGTGTGTGAACTGACTTTGTTTCCTATTTTGAGTCCAATTCACAAACAATGTTGATTCTCACCTGTCAGGATATTTATATCGGCAGACATTTTGTGCTAAGATAGAAATTAAAAGTGTATATTGCCAGAGTAACTCAGAACAAAGCGGACTCAATTTTGCTATCTTCAGGCAAGACAAAATTTATTTTCTGTAACTAGCCACTAGCCTGAGCTAAGGAATGCATTATGTAAACAAGCCAAGTGATAAGCAATGAAGCAGGGGGTGGAATTCTCTGTTTAAATGTTAATGGAATAGAAATAATTTTAAACACAGACACTAGAGACAGAGAAGAATAAGTAATTTTACTTTCTAAATCTTACAGGGTCCCATTGTAAGTAAGGGGTGAAATTGAGTTTAGACATGTCAATCCTAGAAATTACGATCAAAGTCATAGAAACATAGAATGTGACGGCAGATAAGAACCATTCGGCCCATCTAGTCTGGCCAATTTTCTAAATACTTTCATTAGTCCCTAGTCTTATCTTATAGTTAGGATAGCCTTATGCCTATCCCACGCATGCTTAAACTCCTTTACTGTGCTTACCTCTACCACTTCATCTGGAAGGCTATTCCATGCATCCACTACCCTCTCAGTAAAGTAATACTTCCTGATATTATTTTTAAACCTTTGTCCCTCTAATTTAAGACTATGTCCTCTTGTTGCAGTAGTTTTTCTTCTTTTAAATATAGTCTCCTCCTTTACTGTGTTGATTCCCTTTTTATATTTAAATGTTTCTATCATATCCCCCCTGTCTCGTCTTTCCTCCAAGCTATACATGTTAAGATCCTTTAACCTTTCCTGGTAAGTTTTATCCCGCAATCCATGAACCAGTTTAGTAGCCCTTCTCTGAACCCTCTCTAAGGTATCAATATCCTTCTGAAGATATGTTCTCCAGTACTGTGTACAATACTCCAAGTGAGGTCTCACCAGTGTTCTGTACAATGGCATGAGCACTTCCCTCTTTCTACTGCTAATACCTCTCTATATACAACCAAGCATTCTGCTAGCATTTCCTGCTGCTCTATTACATTGTCTGCCTACCTTTAAGTCATCAGAAATAATCACCCCTAAATCCCTTTCCTCATATGTTGGTTAGAACTCTATCAAATATTCTGTACTCTGCCCTTGGGTTTTTATGTCCAAGATGCATTATCTTGCACTTATCCACATTAAATGTCAGTTGCCACAATTCTGACCATTTTTCTAGTTTACCTAAATCATTTGTCATTTGGCTTATCCCTCCTGGAACATCAACCCTGTTACATATCTTAGTATCATCAGCAAAAAGACATACCTTACCATCAAGGCCTTCTGCAATATCACTAATAAAAATATTAAAGAGAATGGGTCCAAGTACAGATCCCTGAGGTACCCCACTGGTGACAAGTCCAAGCTTCGAATATATTCCATTAACTACAACCCTCTGTTGCCTGTCACTCAGCCACTGCCTTACCCATTCAACAATATTGGAATCCAAACTTAAAGATTGCAGTTTATTGATAAGCCTATGTGCAATAGTGTCAAAAGCCTTACTGAAATCTAGGTAAGCAATGTCTACTGCACCACCCTGATCTATAATTTTAGTTACCCAATCAAAAAAATCAATAAGATTAGTTTGGCATGATCTCCCTGAAGTAAACCCATGTTGTCTCTGATCTTGAAATCCATGTGTTTTTAGATGTTCATCAATCCTATCCTTTAACATGGTTTCCATCACTTTCCCCACTACTGAAGTAAGGCTTACTGGCCTATAGTTGCCCGACTCCTCCCTATTACCTTTCTTGTAAATGGGCACAACATTCGCTAACTTCCAATCTTCTGGGACTACTCCTGTTAACAATGATTGGTTAAATAAATCTGTTAATGGTTTTGCTAGTACACCACTAAGCTCTTTTAATAGCTTTGGGTGTATTCCATCAGGTCCCATTGACTTATTTGTCTTTACTTTTGACAGTTGAAATAGAACCTCTTCCTCTGTAAACTCACGTGTAATAAATGACTCATTTATCCTTTTTCTCAACTGAGGTCCCTTTCCTTCATTTTCTCTGTAAATACAGAACAAAAATATTCATTGAGGCAGTCAGCTGACCTTTATCCTCTTCTACATACCTTCCTTCTTTTGTTTTTAATCTAACTAATCCTTGTTTTACTTTTCTTTTCTCATTTATGTATCTAAAAAATGTTTTATCCCCCTTTTTTACTGACTGTGCTATTTTCTCTTCTGTGTGTGATTTGGAAGCTCTTATAACTTGCTTAGCCTCTTTCTGCCTAATCTTATAGATCATTTTGTCTTCCTCACTCTGGGTTTTTTTATAATTCCTAAATGCTAACTTTTTGTTTTTAACTATTTTGGCCACATCTGCGGAGTACCACAGTGGTTTCTTGAATTTTTTGCTTTTACTGACAAGCCTAATGCAATTTTCTGTTGCCTTCAATAGTGCAACTTTTAAATAATCCCATTTTTCTTGGACTCCATTTAAATTGCTCCAGTCTGATAATGACTCCTCTACCCATATTCTAATTTTAGAAAAGTCTGTTTTTCTAAAGTCTAAAACTTTTGTTTTTGTGTGGTGTGACTCAGTCACTGTTCTTATATTAAACCACACTGACTGATGATCACTGGATCCTAAACTTTCACCTACAGTAATATCTGATACCAAATCTCCATTTGTTAACACTAAATCTAATATGGCCTCTTTACGAGTTGGCTCCTCAACAACTTGTTTTAGAGACAATCCCAGTAGGGAGTTTAGAATATGTGTGCTCCTGGCACAAGTAGCTAATTTTGTTTTCCAATTTACATCAGGAAGATTAAAGTCACCCATGATGATAACTTCCCCTTCATTGTCATTTTAGCTATTTCCTCAACTAGTAGATTATCTAACTCTTCAATTTGTCCTGGGGGCCTATAAATCACACCTACACGAGTTACTGTGTGATTACCAAATTCTAACGTAGCCCAAACGGACTCTATGTTTGCCTCACTAACTTTTATTAGGCTAGATTTTATGCTATCCTTCACATACAAGGCCACCCCTCCCCCTTTCTTGCCTTCCCTATCTTTCCTATATAAAGAGTACCCTGGTATTGCTATGTCCCAGTCATTTTTCTCATTGTACCATGTCTCAGTAACAGCGACTAAATCTACACTATCAGTTGCCATTATTGCCACAAGTTCATGGATCTTATTCCCTAAACTGCGAGCATTTGTAGACATGACTCTAAGCTTATCATTTTTTAACACACTTGCTACAGGCACCTTCTGTCCTTGTTTTGGGGGACAATTGGATTGATGTTTTATCACCCTTTTGCCCCCCCCTCCTAGTTTAAATACATCCTAGCAAAACCTCTGAACTGCTCACTGAGAACATTTGTTCCCTTTTGAGAAAGATGCAAATCATCTTTTTTGTACAGCTTATCTCCATTCCAAACAGAGCTACCATGAGAAATAAAGCCAAATCCTTGCTCCCGACACCATTCACCAAGCCACAAATTAAAGTCCCTAATACGCATCCGCCTGTCGTTCTGAGTGTTATGCACAGGCAGAACTTCAGAGAATGACAGTGTGGAAGCAACCTGCCGTATATCATTGGCAAAAACACTAAAAACTTCCTTAACCTCTGAAACCTCATTGCAAGCCAAGTAATTTGTCCCTAGATGGTCAAGTACATCCAATTCCCCTTCCTGCTTTGCTTGTAATGTGTAATGAGAAATACCAGAATTTCATGGGTGGCACAGAGGGAGGGGGCTCTGTATAAGCTGATGTCAGATATGCACAGAATTGATATTAGCCAGCCCAGGACTCTTGTTCCAGGCTGGCTAACGATGCCCCATTGATCCTGCCAAAAGTCATGTTATACCTCTGAAAGCAGAGGGGTTACATTGGTATGGGCAGGGTTTCAAAGCAAAACCCTGCACTACAGGCTTCAGTCACCATTACCACTTCAATTCACTGACGTGCTCATGGTGCTTGGAAAAACCCCTTTTAATGCCTTCCTTACACATTACAGAACTGCATTTTGCAATCAAGATTTCATTTCTATGACATTGATAAAAAGTGTTAACATTTTCAGCAATTCCTTTCAGTGCAAAGAGTACTAAACTAATTGGAGACCCACAGTTTTATGCTTGTGAAATACATGGTTATAAAAATATTTTTTACTTTTACTGCCCATTGCAAACGCTGTTCCCAGCCAAGTCTTCCTAGTCGGCGATTCACACCAAGGCTATCTGATAGTAGATTAAAGATTAATAGGAACTTATTTACTTCCTGGCTATTATGAATGTCTTATGTCCTGGGAAAAGCCTATCACTGGCTTCTAGACTTTATTTGTCCATTTTCTCTTAAAGACTAATAGCCCAGCTATATAATATATAGTTTTTCTGAACTTGTTATTTAAAGTTCATTAGAGCCTGGTTGTGTAACTTTGACTTTCCATTCATAGTAACATTAAAGGAACACTATAGTCATCTAAATTACTTTAGCTAAATAAAGCAGTTTTAGTGTATAGATCATCCCCTTGCAATTTCACTGCTCAATTCACTGTCATTTAGGAGTTAAATCACTTTGTTTCTGTTTATGCAGCCCTAGCCACACCTCCCCTGGCTATGATTGACAGAGCCTGCATGAAAAAAAAACTGGTTTCACTTTCAAACAGATGTAATTTACCTTAAATAATTGTATCTCAATCTCTAAATTGAACTTTAATCACATACAGGAGGCTCTTGCAGGATCTAGCAAGCTATTAACATAGCATGGGATAAGAAAATCTTAATTAAACAGAACTTGCAATAAAGAAAGCCTAAATAGGGCTCTCTTTACAGGAAGTGTTTATGGAAAGCTGTGCAAGTCACATGCAGGGAGGTGTGACTAGGGTTCATAAGCAAAGGGATTTAACTCATAAAATGGCAGAGGATTGAGCAGTGAGGCTGCAGGGGCATGTTCTATACACCAAAACTGCTTCATTAGGCTAAAGTTGTTCAGGTGACTATAGTGTCCCTTTAAAGAATCTGTATATCATGTTTCCAACTACAGCACAAATATTTGTTGAATTGCACGTTACTATGAAACGTTAATAACGTGGGGTAACAAATAGATGAAGAATTCTCACTTCTTGCAGGTGCATATTATACCTTTTCAGGTCAAAGGTACATTGATAAAGGTTAATTTTAAACACAATAATTCATTGTCTATCAATATGTAATTACACAATTCTTTTCCACTGAATTTTAAATTGAAGGAAATACCAAAAGGCAAAATTGTGAGTAAATGGGAAGATTCTAAATTTGCGAAAACTCTTTAACTCTGCTGTGGCCACAGCTTCGTAACTTCAGTCAGATTTTTTTCCGTTGGGGTTTTCAGGTCCGTTTTACAAATTGTTCAGTGAATTTCCACCTATTTCTGTCAGTCCTACGACGTTTGTAAATACGATAAATATTGTGGCCATTGATATAACTGGTTTGCCAGATTATTATTTTTTTAAATCTACTGATCATTATAAAAAGATTATAAAGCAGCAATGTATGTGTCATAACTGGCTAAATATACTGAATGGCTTCTAAAAGAAGATTAGTTGAATTCTTGTTTTCTGTATTCAAGAAGTTGTGTTTAAATAAATCAATTAATAACACTTCAGTTAAGTTCTTAGTATCCTGTTTGGAATGCTAAATGGTTTCACTTAAAGTCCTAGGAGCTAATTGCTGTAGAGACCTAAAAGAAAGGTCACATAGATAACGGCACTGTACAATATATATATATATATATATATATATATATATATATATATATAAATAAAACCTGGCATTAGGGAAGAAAAATAAAGTAATTTTTTTTAAACGAAATTATTATGCAAAAAACATAACCAGTCTGGTATAAATCAATTCACCGAAATCTGGGTGCGTTGATTTGTTGGTGGGCTAGAATTGTCTATGTTCCGTCATTGCTGATGATACAGGAATTGTTATTTAAACATCAATGAAGTGCAAGTTTTTATTTCAATAAGATGATTTTAACATATTAAGAAATAATCCCACGTTAACAGTGACAATCTTATGTTACAGCGTGTACATCATTTACAGTCACACAATCCACAAGTTGGTTTTTTTTTCTTCTTGTAAGAGCTTTTTTTTTTTTTTTTTCAGAAATGAAACATTCTGAATACATATTTAAAAAAAAAAAAAAATCTCGAGGAACCAATTCTCACCTGGTGCGAAAGAAAAAGGTGAACATTTAAAATACGAAAGCCACATTTTGTCATGAGATAAAGACGTCGATGAACAGATGTGCAAACATTGAGCAACTGAAGAATTAAAAAAATAAAAGAGAAAAACACAATATAACAAAGAAACGTAAAAAATACACAAACAACATTAATGGACAGATTTCATTAAATAGCCCTAGACCAATTCATTTTAAGCACGTTTTTGAATTGCAGCATGCTAACACAGCATTGTTTTAAAAGGGATGCATATCTTAATGTAGACACTGTAAACAGAAGATCCACAGGTCCCCTTTGCAGAGGTGGGATTTTATTCTGATTAAATACTGTATAAATAATCCACAGAACGGAGAAGGTGATGAGAGATTTTTGTCCGATTTTATAGACGTAGGTGTATGTCAAAGCGAATAATTTCATTATTAGCCTACTAAGTGGAAGAGTAAGACGGATTATAAGCTTGATGGCGTTATGTGGAGTATTTAAATGACCTCCTTGGCTTAATTCCCACCGTAGCCAAGGTGAGGGCAGAAAAAGTGCTTAATTTGTCATTGTTATTGTCCCATATATATATATTTTTATATCTATCTATAATTCTTTTATTTAAAAAGCGCATTAGTTCCATACATACAATAAACATGTTTTACCAAACAACATTCAGCTCGGATACCAGATAAAAAGGGAATCTATGTACATGTCTTATTTCATTCAGTCTAGCACCTTTAACAACTCACAGGAATTGACCTTAGGGTTACAAGTCATTAGGGTTTAATACTGCATTTTGTGATCCCATGAATTAGCAGCTCAAAAATTCTCACCAGGGATACGTACTCGAACTAATCTGCGAACATCGGACTTTGTGAATAAATGTGAAATATTTAGACACGATAGCAGGCTGATCCTGCAATGATGGAACTATTTGTGGTTTTTTTCTCCTTGCGGATTTCTTCTGCTTGCCAAGAAAAAACAAATTTAAAGGGACACTCCAAGCACCACGAAAACGATAGCGTTCTATGGTGGTTATGGTGCCTGAAATGCCTTGAAGCTCCCTACTGTTTTTGGTCAAGCTGTTTGAGAATGGTTTGACGTCTTACATGGGTTCTGCTAAGCGCATGCTCCTTGTCTCCACTACTTCCAACAGAGAGCCAGAGGCTCTCTGTCCGAGCTACGTTCCAGTTTAAGTTCACTGGCTGAGAGCAATCAGATCATGGGCTTAGCAGAAGCTTTTCGCTCTCTATTGGAAGTAGTCGAGGCAGGGAGCAGCACCGAGTGGACCCCCTGGTAAGAATTTAAACACTTCTAAAACGATTTGACTACTGGAGGGGGCACCCGCACACTCTTAACACCATAACCACTACAGCACACCCCACATTATGTATTCTCACCTACACACTCAGAGATTGATAAATTGGTTAAGGTCCTAGTGTGCATTTAGGCTAAATGGGGGTGGTTAAATACCTGGCACTGCCAATACATAATTTTGATCATTTGTATTGAAATTTGTTGTGGAGTTCTAAAATAATGAAGCTTTTCCAATAACTGGAGGGAATGTGTTATTTCCCCAAAAAGTTATTAGAAATTTCTTAGAATTTAATTGTATGTCTCACAAAGAGATCTCCTAGAAACCTCTTATAAACTGGTTAGAACTCATGGCATTTAAATGACTTCCCTTTCTTAAAATCTAATAGTGTCCTCAGACAGGCCCCACAAAGGACTGGATTGAGAGTCATGAAACGGAGTGCAGGAACAGGTGCACTCATTGGCAGCTATGGTTAAGCTATTGAGCTTCCATGACCCTCGGAGAGTCATAACAGAGGAAGCAACAGACACCTAGCCCTGCTGTCCGCATTGCAGCATATGAAGCCAACATGATTCAGAACATTATGTAAAATTACATGATCGCCTCTTTATGATGCCTCATTATATGCTGATTTTTTTCAGATGGCCTACGGAATCCCTTTTTGCAAAACTCACACCTGTGAGGGTAGTCTTTAGTGTGTATTGAGATTACGTGCCTTTTAAAACCAGACGCGTCTGTAGTGCTGTACTCACAGTACTGGCACTGGTAAACTTTCTTCCCACTGTGTGTTTTCATGTGCTTTTTTAATTCAGGCTGAAGTCTAAATCCTCTTTTGCATTTTTTGCACTTGAAAGGCAAGTCTTTTGTGTGCACGGAGAGAATGTGCCCACTGAGGATAAAAGGATCGGAGGTCTTAAATTCACAGTGTCGGCACTGATGAACTTTTTTGCCCTTGTGCGTTTCACTGTGCTTCTTGAGCTCCGAGGGACGGTGAAATCCTTTCTCGCACACCTCGCACTTGTGAGGGAAATCCTTTGTGTGGACAGATATAATGTGTCGCTTAAGGTCACTGGAGTTTGTACTTTTGTGGTCGCAGTGAGGACACTGGTGAGTTTTGTGACCCTGGAAAAGTTCGGTGTGCCGCAAAAGTTCCTTCTCGTCTGTAAACGCTTGGGGGCACTGTTCGCACTTAAAAGGCAAATCTGTACCGTGACGGCTTTTAATATGAGTTTTTAAGTTAGACTGATCTGCACAACGGAACTCACAAAAATGGCACAAATATGGCTTCTCCCCAGTGTGCGTCCGCATGTGTTTCTTTAGCTCTGACGGATGCCGGAAACCCTTCCCACATTCCACGCACACGTGAGGAAAGTTCTTGCTGTGGACTGCAAGCAGATGCCTGTTTAGAAGGCCCTGCTCTGCGGTTTCATAGTCACAGTATTTGCACTTGTGAATCTTGGTTTCTTTGTCTCTCAAAATGAGCTTGTTTGAGCTCAGGGGACTCGCTTCGCGGTACCTCCTGGTATATTCTGTAAACTCATGTGATTTCTCCACCTTATTGCTCAGTTTATGGCTCTCCAGGTGGTTATGGAAGCTGACCTTCTTGTTGGTGGTAAAATCGCAGTCCGTGCACTGGTATTTTTTCTTGATCATATGATCTGGATGATTCTTCATATGTCTTTTCAAAAAGCCTCTGGACTTAAATTTTTTCCCACATATGTGACAAGGATACACAGTTAACGGCTGGCCGTCAGGACCAATTATGACAGCTGCATAAAAACAAAACAGAAATTAGGTGTATTTTTATTGCTATTATTGTGAAAATAGTTAAGACAACAAGACAGTAAATAGTTAGAGCTGCAGTAATTATTAATTAATTAATTAAATTTATTGTTTAAAAAAAAAAAAAAATTATAATAATCTGTGACCACGAACATTAGCATCTCATTACAGAGGTACCTTCTAAAACACCCACCTCCAATCCGCCTGCACTCCTCCTGGTCCCTGCTTGGGGACATTTCTCCAAGCAGGGCAATCTCTTCCATGTCAACGGCTTTGTTGCCATCATGCTAGCTTTCTGACTGGAGTTGCCAGCGCCGGCTAGAGATTTAACAGTGCACGAGTGGAGAGGACTCAGAGAACTGACTGTGGGACGTCTTAACTGCTCTCTTTCTCCACCAGTTCTTGATTTAGAAAACGTGTACAAAACCCAAACCCAAATCTAACTCTTAAGCAAAGAAACATGAAACAGAAAAAAAAATTTTTTTTTACAATACTCAAGCTAAGTTTGTGTGAAATTATTGGGGGTTTTACTTTCTTTTAACTTTTTACATATTTTTCACCAGTGACTTGGCCTGCTTCAGCTGAATTTGGCATTTAATCTAGAATTTGTTCTAGACGGTGAAATGAATGAAAAGATACCCTCTGGAACTGCTGCTGCTGCCTCCTTCAAGCTGTCACAGTGGATGTGAAAGGATTTGGGCACAGAGCTGTTAATTACCAGAAGGAGGGAAAAAAAATAAAAAATACTTGTGGTAATAAAATGTTATCGCTATCCATTTGCTATCAATCTGTCAATAATCAATTTATTTCTTACTTTAGTGCTATCCCAATCATAGTCAGCAGGCAGCAGTCCAGCAATTGTGGAACTGCAAATACCATGATGCTTTGCCAGTATGATGTCAGATGATGCTAGCAAAACATCACTGAAGTTACATTCGTGCAATGGCTGGATTGCATCTTCCTAGCTATCGTTGAGACGGCACAAAGTCTAGCAAACAGTACAGCTGTATTATTTATAAAGCAGTACCATGTTGGTAGCATGTTGTGTTTTCTACGTGACAACAGAACTTTCAAAGTAACGTTCTATACAAGGTGCTCTAGGCTTTTGGAATTGACCTGTTTGCCACTGCCTGGTGTCCCCTCTTCTTCTTTTCTTTGCTTTCTGTTTAAGTGCTCTGTTGGTAGCAATGCTATCGCAAATCTGGAGGTACTGGGTGGCTGCTCCAGTTTTGTTCTCCAAACGTGATTCGATATTACTTCCTGCGGACAGAAGGATTATACGATATATTAATATCCAGGCTATAAATGTATGGTGAATACAAAGGAAATGTTTATTTGGGATGTACATTTTACATCGAAAAACAGAACATTTAAAATTTGTTAAAGGAGAATAGCTGAACTCTGGCCTCTCTGGTTGCACAAGCCATGGTTCTCAGAACGTCTGGTAGCTCTCTAATTGGTTTAAAATTACTTTTAGAAAAATGCATATTTGAATGCCATATTGTATGATTTTTGTTTTTAAGACCTTGTAAGTCATTTTGTGCCATTCATGCCTCTCCTCCGTAAAAAAACATTTCTGTACAGTTGTATGGAATAACAAAGTTATGACTTTTGCAGGTTGTGATGCAATCTACCAGCAACAATGTGTGACTGTCTCCCATTCTGCTTCCAGTATTACATAAAATAAACCAGCATCCCCTCGCCACACATCACAGTTAAAATATATATAATTATTTACAGTTTCTATAAACCGTCCATCTAAACAGGTAACTACATACCGGCTTCCTGCCAATCTCCATACTTTCTTGGGAGATCTATTTCTTCTCCTGTTGAGAAAACACATTAGAAGAATTAAAAATGAATAAATAAATAAAATGATGACACAAGCAATAAAAAATATACTGGGTAATATATTACCAGCATTGGTGAGTGTGAGTCAGAGATTTGCGCGGCACGCATCCACACAGACTGAGAGTCTGCAAAGAATTCTGTTGAAGTGGTTTGTTATGGGGAAATTATTCCAATAATATTCTTACTGTGCTATGAATTTAAATAGGTGTTAGTATTTATACCACAGGATATTCCATTAACTCCTGTTTTGTACTGAATGTACTTTTGCATGATAGTACGATGATGGTGGCAGATAAAACTGCCAGGAATTGCAAACCTGGATGACAAAACAGTGTCAAAGAGGAGTAAGAGTTTTGAGTAAGTATAGCTATCTTCTGACGCTTTCCTGGGCATCACCGTGTAAGCAAACAAGTCACTTTGCAGAGGTCAACTATACTAGTTTGTTTATCATGTATCTGAAATGATTTTCCATTGTTGCAAGCTCCCTGAATTTCCTATATTTATGCATGTAAGGTTTATAATTACCAGGAATTTAAAGTAGAATTCAAATTTAAGGCCAGAGAAACTAAATCCAAATCAGCTAAACTTCCAGTGTGGCTCTATTGGCTTGGAATTAGAAATGTGCTTTCTCTGACAATTCCCATTGTAGTCAAGAGTAGGTAAACATTTGTTTTACTATTTGAAGCTTACAGTCACAGGATGAGATGTGGTCACCACAGAGTTCACACAGTGACATGGAAATGTGTAATAAACACAATAAAATGGGTTCAGGAATTTAATAGTATCAGTCCAAACAATAACCCCTGAATCCGTTAACTTTATACCTCTACGTGAGGGGTCCCCAACATTTTTCCTCCAGCTCTTGATAAACAAAAACTCTCATAATTACTAAAACACTGTTTTCTCTAGACCAGGGTTTCTTAATTGGTGTTCCCGCAGAACCCTACAAAATTGGGGTTTGGTGGTGATTTGCCCATCGGGTGGGCCAAGCATTTAGGGCCACCCAATGGGTATCGCTAAACAGGGGTCCGGTCAGGTGATGTGGCCATCTAAGACCGCGACCGGACCCCTGTTGTATGGGATGCTGGGAGGAAGTGCTGTCACTTCCTCCCAGACAGAACGCGCCAGCTGGAGGGAGAGGGAGCGCAGCAGAGAGTGAGCAGCTGCCGACCAGGCACACCATTCTCAGCCAGCAGCCTGCAGCACTGTAGGAAGAAAAAAGGTAAGTGGACAGCGTATATATATATATATATATATATATATATAAACATAATATTATTATTATTACTGGTATTTATAAAGCGCCAACCGATTCCGCAGCGCTGTACAATTAGTGGAGAACATACAATATACACAGCCAAATACAAAAGGTAGAGAGGGCCCTGCCTGTATGCTGAGATCTAGCCATTTAAGCTCTTTTATACAAAGTGCATAGCTAGATAGCCAATGAGAGAGAGAGAGAGAGAGAGAGTTTGTGTGTGTGTACCTGTGTCAGTGTGTGTATATCTGCCAATGTGTGTGAATCTGTGTGTGTTTGTGTCAGTTTGTGTATCTGTTGTGTCAAGGTGTGTGTATGTATGTCACTGTGCGTGTATATCTCTGTGTGTGTGTATTTATCTATATGCTTGGGTGTATCTGTGTGTCAGTATATCTGCCAGTGTGTGTATGTGCCAGTGTGTGTGAGTATCTGTGGGCCACTAGTTGCCAGTTTGTGTCTATCTGTGTGTCAGATACATACACACACACTGGCACATACAAACACAGATACACACACCTTGACACAAAGACACACACTGGCACATACAAATATAGATCTGTGTGTGTACGTGTCAGTGTGTATCTGTCAGTGTGAGTATTTGTGTGTGTGTGCTAGTGTGTATCTGTGTATGTCTGTGTGTATGTGTGTTTGTATGTGCTGGTTTGTGTTTATGTGTCAAGATGTGATATACAAACGTATCCCTGTATTAAAATGCAAAAATTATATACAAACACTAACGCTACACACAGGAGCACACCTGCTCCTAACTACTACAATCTGTTTACTATCTGTAGAAATTAGTGTGTATATATAGTAAAAAAAAAAAATTGCCAAAAAAGAAGACATTATGCTCTGCTAATTGAAAGGACTGTGGAACAACGCAACGTTCCACGATGTTGATACACTATGTCAAAGGGTTCCACGGGGGAAAAGTATAAGGAACCTCTGCTCTAGACTGGGGGCAGGGATAGGCAACCTTCAGCACTCCAGATGTTGTGGACTACATCCCCCTTAATGCTCTAATACACATAATGCTGGCAAAGCATCATGGGAGGTGTAGTCCAAAACATTTGCCGTGCCGAAGGTTTCCTATGCCTGCTCTAGGAAATAGGCCTAACACGGCAGATGTCATTTTTTTTAAATTACACATAATTACCGTAAGCCGCTGCCCAAGCCACAGGAACAAATGTTTTGTTTGCGTTGGGATCTTCAGCCTGGCCTTCTGGAAGAGAAGATGCCTCCTCTTCACCAACAATAACTTCCATGTAAACTTCATCAGCTATTTCAGCACAACCTGCAGGAAACGGAGAATGTTCAACTAACACTTGTGATAAAAAAAAAAGAACGTTCAGAGTACAGAAGATCTGCTCCTCTTACCAATATCTTCATCTTCTTGAGAGGAGTCTTTTACTGCCATATAAACCATCTTTTCTCTTGGCATTCGACCAAGGCTACTCTGCTCAATGACGCCAGTTACCGTGTGCCCATTGTGGAAGTCACTTTCTGTAACTATCTCTGTACCCCCTTAATGCAAGTAGAAACAAAAATGAAGTAAACTAAATGCAATCATTTCATATAATATAAAGGTATAATATTGTGAAAAGGTGATCCACACGGAATTGAATAACATAACATTTGTTTGCATTAAGCATTTACACAAATGATACAAATCTGCATTGTGACTGGTTGCAAATATTAAAAGCCTATAAACTGGCGTTGCAAATTCTTGTACCTGGGATCTCACATAACTTCCATTCCAAAAATATTTTAGCTATTACTTATCACTACAAAACAAAATGACTAACTCTACTAGCCCTAAATCCAGTTAGAAATGTACCTTTCAGATAATGTAGATACTTTAGTCCAGTAAATAATCATGTGAGCCTTTTAATTCTGTTAATTAGCCGATATATAAAACTGCTCATTGTGCAATGATTGGCAAAACCCCTTTACAATTTCATTTAATTTTATATATATACATATATATATAGTAATACTTGCACTGTGGCTCCACGTTATATTGCTGGGTGCCGTATGTATGATCCTGAGGAAAGTCCCGAACGGGTACTGAAACATCGATCCACAAATGTTCAATAAAGAATGGAACTTATCATTAAAAGATCGTGAGTGCAAGCCAATGTATTCATAAATTATATATACAGGGGTTTTCTAACAATGAATGCCACCTGTCAGTATATATTAGTTTTACCTTTGTCCACTGGCCTTAAAGGAACTCTATAGTCAACTAAACAACTTTAGCTTAATGAAGCAGTTTTAGTGTATAGATCATGCGCTTGAGGTTTCACTGCTCAATTCACTGCCATTTAGGAGTTAAAGCACTTTGTTTCTATTTATGCAGCCCTAGTCACACCTCCCCTGGCTCTGATTGACACATGAAAAAAACTGGTTTCACTTTCAATCAGATGTAATTTACCTTAACCCCTTAAATCCGGAGGGTGTACTATTACGCCCTGCAGGAGCCGGCTCTAAACGCCAGCGGGCGTAATAGTACGCCCTCACTTTAATGGCCGCCCATGTGGCCGGCGCTAGTCGCCTGCTGCAGATCGCGGTCGGGGGGGATGCCCGGCCCCCCAGGCAACCCCCCCTGTGGCCGGTGACCGCGATCTGCAGTCTCTGATCGCAGTGACAGGCTGTCACTGCGATCAGTTTTTAACGTGTGTCAGCCGATTTCAAATCGGCTGACACACGTGGCCGGCGGCTACCCCGTGCAGATCGCGGTCGGGGGACTTACCTGGCCCCCCAGGCAGTCCCCCTGGGGTCAGTGACCGCGATCTGCACTGTCTGAGATCGCAGTGACAGGCTGTCACTGCGATCTCAGAGCGCTCTGATCGCAGTGACAGCCTGTCACTGCGATCAGTGTTACATGTGTCAGCCTATTGGCTGACACATGTAACTGGCACAAAGATCCCCCTGCAGATTGGAAGGGGGGAGTGCTTGTACCACCCAGGCACTCCCCCTGTGGCCAATTACCCAATCTGCAGGAGGTGATCACAGTGACAGGCAGTCACTGTGATCACTGATCCTGTGTGTCAGCCAGTGATGTGAAATCACTGGCTGACACTGTCTCTGCCCCCTCTCCTGTAAAAAAAATAAAATATTAGTTAAAAAAAATAAAAATTACAGTTACATATAAAATATACTTAGATCATATATATTATATATATGATCTAAGTATATATATATATATATACACACACACACACACACACACACACATTTACACATACACGAAGTGTATTTAAATATTAATATATATAATTATTTATATATATATATATATTACTATTGAATTACACGTAGACTGATACTAATTAAATATATATAATTATTGCTATATATATATATTTATATATAATATAAAAAAATGTAAATACGTAAAAAAATAAATTTAAAAAATAATTAAAAATAAATAATTAAAAAATATATAGATGTTTGTTATTTCGTTCTAACTGTATTGTGATATTAATATATATATATTTATATCAAAATACACGTAGAACGAAATAATATATATATCTATATACATAAATATATACGTATATATATCACTATATATATACACCTATATATAAATAAAAATATTTTAAAAAATTATATATATATATATGTATATATACACATATGTATATATATACATATATTAATTCTACACATATATTTATGTAATATTTTTACATAATTAGGTATCCTAATTAATTACAATTAGCGGGACCTGCCTGACAACCCATGCCGAAAGTATAGGGAATTTAATTTGCTAGCACTATATTTAACCCTATAACTTTCCAAGACACCATAAAACCTGTAAATTGGGGGTACTGTTTTACTCGGGAGACTTCGTTGAACACAAATATTAGTGTTTCAAAACAGTAAAATGTATTACAACAATGATATCGCCAGTAAAAGTGAAGTTTTTTGCATTTTTCACGCACAAACAGCACTTACACGGATGATATTATTGCTGCAATACTTTTTACTGTTTTGAAACACAAATATTTGTGTTCAGCGAAGTCTCCCGAGTACAACAGTACCCCTCATGTACAGGTTTTATGGTGTTTTCAAAAGTTACAGCGTCAAATATAAGGCTTGTGTTTCATTTTTTCACATTAAAATTCGCCAGATTGGTTACGTTGCCTTCGTGACCCTATGGTAGCCCAAGAATGAAAATTACCCCTATGATGGCATACCATTTGCAATAGTAGACAACCCAAGGTATTGCAAACAGGGTATGTCCAGTCTTTTTTAGTAGCCACTTAGTCACAAACACTGGCCAAAATTGGCATTTTTTGCATTTTTCACACAAACAAATACTAACGCTAACTTTGGCCAGTGTTTGTGACCAAATGGCTACTAAAAAAGACTGGACATACCCCATTTGCAATACCTTGGGTTGTCTACTATTGCAAATGGTATGCCATTATGGGTGTAAATTTCATTCCCGGGCTACTATACAGTCTCAAAGGCAACGTAACCAATCTGGCGAATTTCAATTTCAAATGTAACGTGCTATATTTGACCCTGTAACTTCCCAAAACGCCATAAAACCTGTACATAGGGGGTACTGTTTTACACGTGAGACTTTGCTGAATACAAATATGTGTATTTTATTGCAGTAAAAGCAAACAGTATTATGACATTGACAGTTAAAATGTCATGTAGAACTAAAAAAATTTTTAAAAATCTTATTTTCTCCCATTTTTTTCATATTAAATTATGTTTCATAGCTAAATATTTGATATTAAATGAAAGCCCTGTTTCCCCTGAATAAAATGATATATAATAAGGGTGGGTGCATTTACTATGAAAGAGGTGAATTACGGTTGGACAGACATGTAGCGCAAATGCCAGGTTTTGTTTACATTTTGTTTCGTTCACGTGTACATTTGGCTCCGTCCTTAAGGGGTTAAACAACTGTATCTCTTTCTCTGTAAATTGAACTTTAATCACATACAGGAGGCTCTTGCAGGGTCTAGCAAGCTATTAACATAGCAGGGGATAGGAAAATCTTAATTAAACAGAACTTGCAATAAGGAAGGATAAATTGTAGATGACTCTTTACAGGAAGTGTTTAATGAAGGTTGCACAAGTCACATGCAGGGAGGTGTGACTAGGGTTCATAAACAAAGTGATTTAATTCCTAAAAGCCAGAGAATTTAGCAGTGACACTGCAGGGACATGATCTATACACCAAAACTGCTTCATTAAACTAAAGTTGTTTTGGTGACTATAGTGTCCCTTTAAGTAAATCTTCACTACTTCCTCTCTGCTAAAATGACAGAGTTCTCATTTCTACAAAGGCTTTTAAACAGAAGTTGATGAATCAAAAGGTATCTCACATATAAAATATATCGGAAAAGATATGACTAGTAAGACCATCACAGTCTATTGTTTATTGTCTTTAGCGAGTTGGGATTTGAATGGCTTTTCTTCTATATAATCTAAAGATCTATATAAAAATATAAGAGCGCAATCAAGACGTGACACTGTTACGATCGCTAGGGTGGTCTAGAAAATATTTTAATTGTTTACACTGTACCTAAGGAGACAGACACATGTAACTAAAATTCAATATATTATCATGTAAAATGTATGCTGCGCTGATAATATAATTTTTTTTTTAAATGGTCTACTTCCTGTTTTTTCCCCTGCCTTTTAAAAGATATAACAGCAAGCAATAATTAATATTTTTTGTACCTATTTCCACGTCATCATCTGCCTCTGCTTTGAATATGTAAACTTTAATCACTTCAGAACCAAACCCATCTTCTTTACAGATGTCATTGTGTGAGACTTCGGTGCTGATTTTCAGAGGAGCGCTGCTGATGTGTTCTAACCTGTCCCCAACATCATCTACTAAAGGGAGCAAATACATGAGAAATTAGAAAACAGACATTTATTCAAATATGCATTCAATATGGATCAACATTAAATATTCAAATATCTACTACCAAACAAATATTTAAAAAAAAGTACAGATTTTATTTTAGTCTTATTATTATGGACAATCGAAAAGATTAGAGAAGAGAGACACTATAGTCTTCAAAAGAACTTTAGCTTAAGCAGTTATGGTGTATAGATCATGCCTCTGTAGTTTAACTGCTTAATTCTCTGCCATTTAGAAGTTAAATTACTTTGTTTATGCAGCCCTAGTCACACCTTCCTGCATGTGACTCACACAGCCTTCCTAAACACTTCCTGTAAAGAGTCATCTGCCATTATTGCAAATTCTGTTTAATTTAGAATTTCTTATCTCTTGCTCTGTTAATAGCTTGCTAGACCCTGCAGGATTCTCCTCTATGCAAGAAAATTTCAAGTTACAGAGCAGGAGATAAAAATGTATAAAGTAAGTTAACATCTGGTTGAAAGAGAAACCTTATTTTTCCCATGTAGGCTGTGTCAGTCACAGCCAGCGGAGATGTGACAAGGGCTGCATAAACAGAAACAAAAGTGATATAACTACTAAATGGCAGTAAATTGAGCAGTGGAACATCAGAGGCATGATCTATACACCAAAACTGCTTCATTAAGCTAAAGTGTCCCTTTAAGTTCTGCATATAAAAGAGTACATTTAGAATGACTCTATGTAAAAATGTACCAGTAAAAAGGTAAATGTTATTATGGTAATGATATCATACTGTGAATATATGAAGTGCAATTCTTAAATAATTTTGGCAATACAGAAACATTAATGGATCTTTATCGGAGAACCTCAGGACTAATGATATAAAAACTGACACAATGAGACCAGGAGACAATGAAATCAACATTTTTTACTTTGGTATATTTACTATAAATATCAAAACAGTAAAGTGACCTTGTTCTTTATTACAGGGTTATTCCGATCAAAAACCAGTGTGTCCATAAAACACTGGTTTTGGTTAGAGTAACCCTTTTCTGTAGTGGTCTACCTCACCAAATGCAAAAAAATAAAGAAAACATGCTTAAACTTACCTCTTTTCCACTGCTGAAGTTCTCCTCCTTGGCTGATGTCACTCCTCATGGCCAGAAATGGAGAGAGTTCACGCACCGCAGACTGAAGGGGAAGGCTGAGAGCATGGAGGGGAGGGGTGTGTGCCACCATCAGCCTGCTGCGTGTGCTGGCTTCAGATGCCAATTGTCCGCAGAATTGATATTAACCTGCTCAGAACTCTTAATCCAGGCTGGCTAATTACTCCCAATACGGCTGCTCTAGGTGGAATTACACTTCCAGCAGCAGTGGGATTAATCTCCATAGTGAAATGCTGCACACCTAAACTCCGGGCACCATGACCACCTCAAATCACTGTTGTAATGATGGTGCTTGGAGAAATACTATAATAAAATAATGATCTAGAACAGGGCTAACCAACCTTTGGCACTCTAGATATTGTGGACTACATTTTCCTTGATACTATGCCAGCATTATGCCTGTAAGAGCATCATGGAAGATGTAGTCCTCAAGATCTTAAATGCCAACGGGTGCATACCCCTGATCTAGAGCATGAGAACTACCATGGTCTAAATCAGTCAGTTTTTAACAGATGTTCATTTCATGACTACTTGACTTACATGAGATCATTAGGTAGTCTTCAGAAGTGCCCTTCACGTCATCTTCTGTTTTGATGGTAACTGAGGATCCAGTGGCTTGTATGCTGGGTGCTTGGATAATAGTGTCCGAATCGCAAGTTGCTACCAGAACCTCTTGTGAAACCATAGTGGGCGAATGAGGGTCAGATATAGAGCCCTGGACCACATGTTCGAGTTGTCCATCAGCATCTGTGACCAAATCTGCAACAAACACCTGGTCAGGAACAGGAACTGTTTCTGTGATGATGTCAGATTCCAAAACATGATCAGCATCTTCTAATGCCTCTTCAATGGCAACATCTGTTTCCAGCATAGACTCAGGAATGATAACACCTTCGGTAACAACATCAGCCTCTGTAATAATGTCAGGCCCTTGAACAACATCATCTGATAGTTCATGTTCCAAAGTTATTTCATCATCAGTGATAACATCAGATACTAATACACCTTCAGGAACAGACACCACAATATGGTCTCCATCAACATGAGCTGTGCCGGTCATCCCAGTCACTAGAAGATCACAACCAGGGAAGGTTAATTTTATTTATTTGTGTTACAGATTATTGTCATGTCTCTATATAACACCCATTTATTAAGCACCATAAAGAACATAAGATTGTATTGCATTAAGAACAAATTTGAAACAGCAAAAAACATTGAAGCAAAACATAAATAACACAATGCAACATAAATGTGGAACCCCTAGGGCCCATGAGCTAGTCAGCTCTAAAGTGTGGTCTGTGGAAATATTAGGTGATACCTAATGTTCACATGCATTGAGATAACTAAAGAATCTCCTAAGATCAAGAATCTTAAACGGTGTTGGGGAAAATTCAGATTGAAAGAGTGAAGCTCTTATGGTAGCGGGTACAACTGTGGTCAGTTTACTACTAGAGGCCGTAGGGGTCCACTGTGTGTGTGCTTGTTTTTTACCCATTGATGCACAGCGGAGTTCCTCCACGGTCCTAGTTTGTTCTACTCTGGAGATCCACTGATAAAAAGACATGCAGGTGTCTCCAATACTAGAGGATTACTATGTTGGCTTCACCCAACAATATCCATAACTTTTGTTTTTGACTATCTGTGATGGAGTTTGGACAACCTAAGAGTATTGGAGATCTGGATAACTTATGATAGAATTTTGAGATCTGCTGTAGGGTCTGTGTAATCTGGTCTCGGTACAGATATATGGCAGGGCAGTCCTCTGCATTACACCTCCAGAATATATTGCTTCTTTTCGGGAAAAGGGAGTGTAAGAATGCTTTTTTTCTGTACTACCTGGTGAGTCACTTGTAGAAGGATTCCGGTTTTGTATGACTTACTGTAGAGAGCATTACTTTTTGGAAGATACAGTTCCACATTTACATATATATATATATATATATATATATATATATAGTTCTTTATTTTTATTTAAGCAAACCCAGCCTTCCTACTTTTGGGGGAGCTGGTGTGGATCTTCTTCTTCGGGTCCAGTGTAGATCCTATTCCTGAGGATTTGTATAGATCCTGTCCCTGGGGTTCAGTGTCGATCCTGCTTGTGTAATCAGTATGCTGTTCCAGCACAGCTCCCTTGCGTGCCCTTTAGTGATACTGGGGCCGGAGTGATATCATATACCAGATCCCGACATCACAGCAGAGTGCATGAGAGAGCAGAGTTGGAACAGCACAAATACAGTCTCCCTCTGGACACACTATATTTCGGCATCCAAGTAATCAGGTGCCTATTCTGTCTTAGGGCACAGACTGCTGCCTCCTGAAGGGCCCTAAGGTGGCCAGCTGGCTATTGCATGGGCCCACCTGTCGGGCATGACACAGTGGGCCCGTTTGCACTGGTGACATCAGCAACATCAGAATAAAGCCACTATTTCAGTGCCAAAAGGTGACTAACATTCATAACGCAACACAGTCAAATTCTCATAAATATATTTTCTGTGCTACATGGCTATGTACTTAACATACTTATCTAGTTTGACCTGGGCTGCAAAAAGTGAAACAGATTGGTCTATAAATGACTGGATATTGCTTTTGAAATTTCCCAGCATGCTTTGTTTTCTATACAGAGCGTACAATGGAGCATTGGCAAGCATGTCACAACAAGCATTTGGCAATTTCACCAATGTTGGGTAATGGTTCCAGTTGTTGGGTAAAATGTATAATGTTTTTTGTCAAATTATCTTAGAATTGTTTTGGCAAATTATCTGAGAATTTTCTATGCATTTCTCAAATGGTATACGGGCGATTACAATGAGAATCTGACATGCTATTTATACCATTCCTTTTAAAAGTTAAAGTACATTGTTATAGCAGTTCCGTACCCATATTAAACAAATATGATTATGATTGATTCCAGTTAATGTAGTGTAGAATGGGCCATGCAGCGAACATTCCATTAATGAAAGCTTATGGTGCTAAATGGTAGATACATTAAGAAGAAAGAATGTTTTACCAAAATCCTGCATAATCATTGTATGAGGCATTTTGGATTCTTGAGTTTGCAGCTCTATGCCTCCGCCGCCGAGATCCATCATATGCCCAAATCATTCAACACACCTGAAAAAAGAAAAGAGGACTTCATTGAAATCCTTAACCTCAGACATTTAATTCTTTATTTTAAGAAGATCGGTAAACCTCATAGAAAGGCAGTAAATGGCAGAGAAACCCCTAAGACATAGACCGTGTCAATTCTAGAGGTGCCCTCGCTAATGTGTGTTCTCTTCTATAATGATTTCCATGAGTTTGGAAAAAGTAAGGGAAATTCAGCAGATGAGGTTACAGATAATCCTTTTTTAAATATATTTCCCTTCTAATGAGCGCTTGGGGCTTAACTGCTAATCTTGGAATTGCAAAGAATTTCAATTTAATTGTGAAAAAGTTTAAAAGGAAAAATAAAACAGAAGGGAAGTTGTGTAAGAGGCGACTAAGGAGGGTATCAAGTTGGCTTCTATCTGTACCCGTCCGCTCCTTTAAAAGCTTGAGTTAAATATATTTTTATTGGAATAGCAGCTAAAATGGAGATGCTTTATTATTCAGTTAGTCTGGTCCATAATTTGTATTTCCCTTCTAAACTCACCATAATTACCTCTTTAGTGACAATCCTTGTTAAAAAAAAATATATATATATAGTAATAGGAAATAAATACAGGGATTTGCATAACATAAGTTTAATGACAACACAGCCAAGTTGGACAATGCTTCCAGATCATCTACATTAGACTAAAATTAGCACGTTCAAAATCTATAATTTTAATCAGTAAATAAACCCTGGTGCCTCCTAATAGATATGAAGGTTAAAGGGTTACTCCAGCCACCATGACCACTCCAGTGATTTGACAGAGATATTTTTAATTGTGTGCTGGGGGCTATTTGCACCCCCAGCACACAGAAATTGTTCCGAACCAGCTAATATCAATTGTGTACATATTTTACATCTGATGCCAGAAAGCACAGCACGATGTCGACAATGTTATAATCTCCCCCTTGAAGCTCTCCCCCTTCCCTCCCACCCTGAGGTGAATCCCTCCTTCCTCAGTTTTTAAAAATAAAAAATCCAACTCCACCTCCCAAAATCCTACCCACTCACTCTCCTCACTGGCTCAGATTGCGCACACGTGCTCTGAGTCAGCGAAAGAGTCCAATCACAGGATTCTCTAGAAGAAGTCTGTTATTGGACCGTGCAAGCCCCCTGTGATGTCGAATGGAGGTTTGGACTCTAGGCAACTAAAAACTTTCATTTTATTATTTTGATGGTGGGGATAATAGCAATGCCCAAGGAAAGCTGTGTGCAGGGGCCAGAGTAACCCTTTAAAGGGAAACTGTTGCTTCCCAAGATATTTATTATTATGCTTAGTTACCCATTATGTTTAACAAATATGTATTTGTGACATGTGAAAAATAAAAGACAAAGGAGCTCAAACGTGACAGTGAAGCCTCCAAAAGTAGAGAGCGAAGCACCCACAGGTGCAGGAGAGGCCTCCGAGAGTACCTAAAGTTAACAAAAGGACCACAAATGAAGAATGCAAGGCACCCAAAGCTGAAGACTTGGCCTCCAATGCAAGCACAACATCCCTGAACATGACGTAATGATCTTGGAGGCTAAGTGCAAGGGCAAGTGGCAGAGGGTGTGAGGTGCCTCTAGGTTACAGAATGTCCTCTAAAGACAAAATGTCCAAAAACAGTGAGCCCCCCCAAAGACTAAATTGAATCTCCCGAATGCAAGAACATAGCATGTGAAGGCAAGTTGCCTAAAAGTGTGATTGATGCTTACAAAAGCAAGCGCAGCTGCCAAGCCTAAGATCCCTCATCCTTAGCAGGCAAAATGCTAATGTATACATAAATGGCTGCCGTTCCATTGCACACAAAGTATATTGAAAATACTGAACAATGTTTGTATAAAAAAAATCCCTTAAAGGTATAGTATGAGCATGATAAATCACTTTATATTAACAATGTACTTTTGGCCAGAGACACTGCTTCTGTAACCTTACAAATAAAATAGTTTTTTTCTGAGAAAGTACACTTTTTTCAATGTCAGGCAGACAACCACTAGGGGCTTTCTGACAAGTATTATTATTTAAATCTAACATCTGGCAACAGCATGCACAGTAAGCAGGCACTGGACTATCTGCATTCAGCAGAAGCACTGGACTGGTGAATTGTAAACTTGTGCAAAAAAACATTTATTTTTTTTAAATCAAAATCCTTGTAATTAACTACAGAGTGTTTCATTTAGAATTTACCCATGAAGTCTTGGAATAAAAGGACTTTTCACTGGAAAACTGCAAAAAAAAAAGCATTTGAGAAAAATCTAGTAGATTGTGATGATCACCGAGCATGCTCCATGTGTCATCAATCATTTTCTATGAGAGGCATTTTGGGCAAAAGTTATCAGGATTGACCAAAGGAGGAGTTATCAGGACTTCATCAATGGTGGTTTGGGATGTGGTGAGTAGTCTGTCCCAGCATAGGAATAAAGATACGTTTTATTATACTTTAATCTATCCAAAAAAAAAAAGGTGTGGGGGATTAGTAATTTTAAAAGGTTAAAGAACACATCTAATCAAACTAATTTACACAAACTATCAAAAAAAGTCCTTTTGACCCCATAATTCGAATCAGATCTCTCCTTGGATCAAGAAGCTATTACCCCACTAATTAAAAATGATATCCCTGAACATTATATTTTTGCAAGTATTCATCCAGTTGCTACTTAGACATCTGTATAGACTCTGATAAAACCACCTCTTCAGGCATAGAATTCCACATCCTTATTGTTCTTACTGTAAAAACCCTTTCCTTTGATTTAGACTAAATCTCCCTTTTTCCTGTCTAAATCCATGACCTTGTGTCCTATGTATAGTTCTGTTTATGAATAGATTTTCAGACAATGGTTTGTATTGCCCCAAAACATATCCCCTCTGAAGAGCAATTTTTCTAAACAGATTTAACTTTGTTAATAATTAAAATATTCTGTTTGTTATATTATTTTTGTAGCCTGCCGCTGAAAATTTTCTAGTGCCATATCATCTTTCTTTAGAACAGGCACCCAAAATTGCATAGCATATTTAAGGTGTAATCTTCCCATTAATTTATAGAGAAAATCATATTTTCATCCTGAGAATTAATGCCTCTTTTTATATATGACAAAACCTTACCGGCCCTAGCAACTAAGATATGTAGATATGTACATTTTCTATCAAGCTTGACCCATTCTCTAGTTTACTATAAATGGACACTCCAGTTACCTAAAGCACTTCAGCTTGCGTGAGCCAACGCTCTTAGCTTATCTCAGCTTCCGCATTTGAGAAAAAGCCATAAGGGACATCATTTAAGAGTTAAATTAACCCAAAACTTGAAGGAAAGAAGGCGCTGGGGTACTTGGAGCACCATCACCAGTTCATGGACAGTAAGTGAATATAGTGTCCAATGTTCTCCTATAACTGCATTACTCCACAGTCTTATTCTATAAGTGCCTACAAGAACCCATAAGCAACACCCCTCACTTGTGAAGCTGAGACTTAGGACGGTTTCTTGCCTCACTTGCTGTGAACTATAGTTCAAAGCAAAACTGATGCTTCTCCACGAAAAGTAGTGATGATAGCTTCACAGGAGGCTGCTTGGTGCTTCAGTGAGGAAACTCCCATGCAGCTGGGATAAAGGGGAGTTTAAAGGATTTTAATTCTTCCAATGAGGTGGAGGCAGTAACCTAGTATCAAGTAAATATATATATACATATATATATATATATATATTTTAGGTGGAGTGTTTCTTTAAGGGGCCAATCAAGCCCAAAAACAACCCTGGGGGGGAAAAAAAGGCTGGTCTGCTGAAAACAATTTAAAAAAAAAAAAAGCAAAACATTTTATTCATATTTCTTTTTAATGCATTACCGAAACACATTTTCAAGAAGACTTTTTCTTTAAGATATTTTATATGTCTATTTACCTACCTGTACAATATTCAAGAATTATTTTTTTTTTGTTCTCTGGCACAGCAACTATATATTTAAAAGATTGTTGTGAATGTGAAAATGTGTACAGTACGGGAGAGATTCAGAGACAAATCATAGCTGATGTGGTTGAGCCCATTTTGAGTCACACATACACTGTCTCTTCCAACTATGCAACAGCAGCACTGCTGGTGAGAGAAGAGTCAATGAAGAAAATATAACCATACAAATAGCAGACTGATTGAGCCACTTATAAAATTGTCCATCACAGTGTATGTTCTTTAAATGTCAATTTCAAGTCTGTAGGGCTTAGATGTTTCATTGTTAAATCAAACTGAAGTTGCTTCTTTCTCAGACTTGTTAGTGCAAAGCAGGCTGATATCAGTATACTTACTAATTTGACTGAGCACTGCCAAGCTGTGTACACACACACACACACATTAGATTAGAAGAAAATACATAGTTGCAAAGTTTAGCCTGGAGAGTCCCACTTTTTGGACTCCTGTCCTGGTAAAAAAAAAAAAATGTATTAGTTCATGATTAACAATATTAAATAGTACCAATCACAAACTGAGCTGTTAGGCAATTATTTGCAAAATATGCTCTCTTTATTTTGTCCAAGTTGGTAAATCGTTTTGTTAGAATTTAGCATTTGATTTATTTACCTTTTGTACAGAACTGTGGAATATGTTGGCGTAATTATTTACTTGGGATGGTCAGAAGAAAGGGGCATGGTCACTTACAGAGTGTCAGTTATTTAGTTTGGGTCACTGATACACCCCTAAGCTTTTCTTGCCCCCAACCACCCCCACCCAGCTGCATACTTGCTGAAATTGGCAAATGTGCAGAAGTGGTCAGTGGGACTGTGGAAACAGCATGGTTTGGCATGTTTATGAGGAAAAGAGAGCACTTGTAAGTCTCTCTCACCTTTAAATCTGTCATATGGAGGCTGTGCCCAATGAAGAGGAGGGCAACCAGAGGGCACCTTGTTATGCAAGATCACCCTTACATGGAATGAAGCCGCCGTATTAGGTCACAGTTGAAGACTGGGCAGCATGTGAAAGTGACAAGCAGAGCCAATATCTTAAGTGTATGAGTAGGAGGAATTGGGACTATGGATGGGTGTTAAAATAGTGTTACACCCACCACGTGATGACGGTGCTGGTACATTCCTATTATAAATGATAAATTCATTACCTATGGGGGTTTCGCTTATATGAACGGGTAAAACTAAGAACCAAAACAAGTTCAGCTTAATGAAGCAGTTTTGGCATATAGATATTACCCCTGCAGTCTCACTCACTACTCAATTATCTGCTGTTTAGGAGTTAAATCACTTTGTTTATGCAGCTCTAATCACACCTCCCTGCATGTGCATTGCACAGCATTCCAAAACACTTCCTGAAAAGAAACCTAGATATTCTACGTTCATTTTACTGCACAGTCTGTTTAATTTGAATTTCTTATTTCCTGCTCTGTTCATAGCCTTCTGGAGCCTGGTGAGCCTCCTCCTGTGTGTTATTAAAGTTCAATTTACAGAGCAGGAGATAAAACATCTAGAGCAAGATAACATCTGATTGAAAATTAAGCCTTTTTTTTAATGTAGGTGGTGCGAGTCACAGACAAGTTTGGTGTGGCTAGGGCTGCATGTATTTGAATAAAAGTGATTTATCTCCTAATCGCTGAGATTTGAGCAGTGACACTGCAGGGGCATGATCTATACAATAAAACTGCACACTATATAGTCACCAAAACAACTTTAGCTTAATGAAGCAGTTTTGGTGTACATATCATGCCCCTCCAGTCTCACTGCTCAATTCTCTTTAAACTATCGTTGGTTTGATTACTATAATATACCCTAAAGCTAAAGTTGTTTTTGTGCTTATAGTGTCCCTTTAATAATAGGTATAAAAAAAAAAAAATGTGTGCCACTTTATAAACAATTTAGCAAAAGAAGACACATTCATATATTAGATGGGTTGCATTTCATTTAAAGTAAAAAGGTTGGCGAGTCAGAAATACGTGGCATGGTTGCTTTACAATGTGTGTGCAATATGTCACACTAAATGTGTATGGCAGCAAACAGCACTAAATGAAACCTGCACAAAATTACAATGTAGTAAAACATCTACTGAACTCGGCCTGTCTGGATAACAATTGAGTGATGAAAGTTATACAGTTTGCAAATTCCAAACTTAATACCAGTGACTTGCTATTCAGGGCCGGCATTATGTGTTGATGCAACAGATTCAGATCAACATGTGTTTCTGAGCTACATAAACCCAACAGGTTCTAAAGCAGGGCTTTCTCCTACACTTTGTGGGGGGAGGGGGGAAGGCAATGAAAATTAAAATGGAAAGATAGAAAGGGGTATTCTCATGATGTGTCTGTCCTATGAGCACAAACTACATTAATTACAACTACGTCTAGAAGAGTAAAGTAGGATACAAGAGTAAAAGTTGTGTAACGTAGCTTTCAAATAGTCCCTAAAATAAACTATTCTGTGTTAATGTGTTCACTAGTACATTAGAACTGTATTAAATTTAATCAGCAGAGAAAGTTACTGCTACAATTCTCAAGGGTTCTTTCAAAGCACACATCTTTCTTCTTAGCAATGAAGAATCCTATTGACTTTTTTTTTTTTTTTTTTTTAAAAAGGACTTGAATTCCCATTAACATTAGAAAAGAGCATTAAAGAAAGAGAAGCAGTCTTCATATTTGCATTATTCGTTTATGTTGCTAATCTTCACATGTGTTTTAAATATCGCCCAAACCGTTGAAAAATATGCTTATTGACAAATTAGCTTAACCCCTTAAGGACACATGGCATGTGTGACATGTCATGATTCCCTTTAATTCCAGAAGTTTGGTCCTTAAGGGGTTAAAGGTCAGTTGCCATTGTACAGCATTGCTGAATATTATACTGATACATAAAGCACAATGTAAGATTTATTTTTTTCCTCTCTCCAGCGACTGGATGGATGTGTATTAAAACAAAATGCATAATTATTAGTCCATAAATATTTAGAAGCAATCAACCTAATAAACAAACCAACAAACACAAACTGAATGGAAGTGAGAAAATGAAATTCTTTATTTATGTACAAGTATGTATACATATTTAAACTGTCACAATAATCGAGAAACAATAAAATGAAAAAAAAAAGCATGCAAAATAGATACAAATGAGGCAGCAATTTTGCAAACAGGCAAAATATGTCTTTATGTAGATATCTACAAGAAATAATGTCATGATTTCACAAGTGAGATTAAAAGGCTATACATGGTGGCAATGCGTATACTGTACAGAGGAAATGATACTGTTAGTTAATAAGAGGATTATGGGCTTATTTATTATAAAGGTTGGAAATAAAATGGTTAGCTTGGAAAAATTTACAAATATGGCCAGGTCCTATTCCAGTGAGGCTTTAATACTATTGTCTATATCAAACAGAAAAGAGCACATAGCAAAAAAATAAAATAAAAGTACTGTACGATCAACTGTATATCGCTAACACTCCGTAATGCAGAAACTCGACGGACCAGTTGATGTGCAACCACAACCAGGTTTCCGACCTGCCTTTTAGATATGATTGAATTAAAAATATTAAAGCTGATCTAGATTTTGTAGGAAGATGTGATTGTTGGAAAATGTGTCTACTGTAAAATATTTTTACTGGTACAAGTAGACTACGCATGTCAAAATATTCCCACCTACAGTTGTACAATTATTACATTGTTTGGCATGCATTATTTTTATGGTTTATCCGGTGTTTATTTCTATGTATGTACTTGAAATTTTGTAATATAACTTTGATAAGGCATCAGATGAAAAAGTATAGCTACAGCAAGTCATAAAAATCCCTTAGAAGCAAACACCCACTTGGAAACAGCAACTCAAGACAAGTTTATGAATGGGAAAACTTGCAAATAATACAGATTAAAGGACCACTATAGGCACCCAGACCACTTAATGAAGTGGTCTGTGTGCCAGGTCCCTCTAGGATTAACCCTTTCTGCTGTAAACATAGCAGTTTCAGAGAAACTGCTATGTTTACATTAGGGTTAATCCAGCCTCTAGTGGCTGTCTCACTGGCAGCCGCTAGAGGCGCTTCCGAGCTTCTCACTGTGATTTTCACAGTGAGAAGACGCTAGCGTCCATAGGAAAACATTGAGAATGCTTTCCTGTGGACTGGCTGAATGCCGTGCATGTGCATTCCGCCGATGACGGGAAAGGAGGAGGAGATTCCCCAGCGCAGACGGAGCCCGGCGCTGGAAAATAGGTAAGGGATTAACCCCTTCCTCACTCTAGAGCCCGGCGGGAGGGGGACCATGAGGGTGAGGGGGACCCGAGGACCCTATAGAGCCAGGAAAACGAGTATGTTTTCCAGGCACTATAGAGGTCCTTTAAACACCAACAGCAGACTGCCAGTGTGGAATATATCATGGGGTATATGTTACCGTGTAGCTGCAAGCAATAGGAAAGAGGAGAGGCAAAGATAACAAGGACAACAGTGAATGACTATGTGCAGGTGGTGGGTGATTTAACCAAAAACATATTATTCCGCATTTAAAAGGTGGTAGAACACCCCTAAATTAGCTAAGCTGTGTACATAAAAGAGAGTCAGGTGGTAGGGAATTTAAGACTGCTTGCGATGAAATGGGACAAGTGGCAGCCCACTTTAATAATTCATATAGCACAACACTACATAATGTACCCAGATAATGGAGAACTATTTACTGGTTGCTCGGCTTTGATGTAGTGAGTAAACTTCGTGTGTGTTGTGCTGCAATGCAGAAGAATGGAAATGTGGTCTAATAATGAATACAACAATGGTACTTATTTAGCTAACCTCAGCAAAACAATGACTGGTAGTTCTGTTCTACAGCACAAAGCGCACAATGGGGAATTTTAATAAACAAAAACCAAACTAAATAAAACAGCTCATACTAATAATAAGATAGACTGTGTGATTCTGGGACATGTTACATACTATATAGTCACAGCACGGCAATCTTAGCCTTCATTCTGCAACTAACAGGGTAATTTACTAAAGCGTGAAAGATGTCAGGAATTAAGCGTATTCTAAGAGAATTTGAAATTTAAGACCAAAATAGCAGAACTGGAAACATTCTCCAAGTCAGCTATGCTTTGAGTTTGAGTTACTTTGAGTGTGGCTCTTTTAGTCTACTATTTGAAATCCAAGTTGTGATTTAGAGAATTACCCTGATAGCTTGTGTTTTCAGCCCGAACTTTGCAATTTAATTCTCAATACACCGTTTAGTGAATAAACCTACAGTAGACTTTATTAACAGAGTTAACTCCTGATAAAAAATGTATGAATATGTAGACACATATTCAAGAAAAAAATGGTGATGGGTAAGGCTCACATACATTCCAAGGGAATATTTGTCAAATGACGATACACAATCTACCTGAATAATGGTGTAGAGAGAACAGATCATCATTTTGTACAATAAGCATATTGCACCTGCCAGCCAAAGTACTACCTCTCTATCAGACTAAGCATATTTGTGCTGCACATGTCTGCATCTAAATTCGGAACCTGGAACATCAATAATTGATTTTGTAGATCACTGGCTATTAGAATCCCTTATTCTGGTACTATGTATATTTACACACGCAATAACAAGTAAAGATGGAAAGTGGTATAGGAAATGTAAGGTAGTGAGAAGGCCTGCAGTGTCTGTACATGTAGAAGGAGAGGAGACAGGGATGCTGAAGGACATATTTAAACAAAAACCAGGAACGAAAGCATGTTATGGGATGCAATGAAAGATATGGGTTTCAAAGATCTATTATAGATTAAAATATATAAGAGAATATATTTCATAGATACAAATCGATTTTATTTGGGAGTTTGCTAAATGGGTTAGGTGACTGCAGCTATGTGTTCAAATTTCACTATAGCGCAGATGACTACACTGAGGCCTAGTTCATGCATTACTTCACAATATAATGGAATATCCCATACTGGAAACAAATATCTCAGAACGTACCATGTGTAAAATCAATATCTCAACCTTTACTTGCAAAAAGTACCTTAGGTTGAGAATGATACCCCTGCCTGTGAAAAACAGAGCTCTTATTGCAAATGCATATCCAATCCTATGACTGCAAAATACCCCAAATTACAATGCAAGTTCCAAATCAGTGTCTACAGATGTCCCTTGTTGGCTTCCTTCGGCACACCAGGTGCTGTGGACTACATCTCCCATAATGCTGGCATAGCATCAAAGGAGATATAGTCAACAACATCTGGAGTGATGGAGGTTGCCTGCCACTGCCCCAGTCTATACCTGCAGAATACCCACAATGGCACTAGCACTTCCAGACTTCAGCACATACTGAACATGAATGTCTCTATAACACAGCTAGTCACAGTCCAGATTGTCTGTACAATATTTATATCACAGCCTAGACTGTCCCTATGCTATCACAGCCTAGACTGTCCCTATGCTATCACAGCCTAGACTGTCCCTATGCTATCACAGCCTAGACTGTCCCTATGATATCACAGCCTAGACTGTCTGTCTCTATGATATCACAGCCTAGTCTGTCTCTATGATATCACAACCTAGTCTGTCTCTATGATATCACAGCCTAGTCTGTCTCTATGATATCACAGCCTAATCTATCTATATGTTAATTCCTAGCATGTTTCTATGATATCACAGCCCAGTCTGTCTAAATATTACCTTCCAAACTGTCTCTGTGATACCAAGCTCAGACAATCTCTATTATATCACAGCCCAGACTGCCTCCATGACATCACACCCAGCCTGTCTCTATATTATGCACCCTGCCATTCCTGCCTCTGTATTACACATAGCCATTCTCTTTATATTACACCCCAGCAAGTCTTTGCTCTATAATAATACAGCCCAGCCTGTCTCTATATTATGCACCCAGAAATTCCAGCCTCTGTATTACACCCAGCCATTCTCTCTCTCTCTCTCTGTGTGTGTATTACACCCAGCCATTCTCTCTCTCTGTGTGTATTACACCCAGCCATTCATTCTCTCTCTCTCTCTCTCTGTATATTACACCCAGCCATTCTCTCTCTCTCTCTGTATATTACACCCAGCCATTCTCTCTCTCTCTCTGTATATTACACCCAGCCATTCTCTCTCTCTCTCTGTATATTACACCCAGCCATTCTCTCTCTCTCTCTGTATATTACACCCAGCCATTCTCTCTCTCTCTCTGTATATTACACCCACCCATTCTCTCTCTCTCTCACTGTACTTGTTTTACACCCCAGCCATTCTCCTCTCTCTCTCTCTGCTTATGTACACTTTGGCTTCATTCTCTCTCTCTCTGTATGTGCACCCAGCCATTCTCTCTCTCTCTCTCTGTATATTACACCCAGCCATTCTCTCTCTCTCTCTGTATATTACACCCAGCCATTCTCTCTCTCTCTCTGTATATTACACCCAGCCATTCTCTCTCTCTCTCTGTATATTACACCCAGCCATTCTCTCTCTCTCTCTCTGTATATTACACCCAGCCATTCTCTCTCTCTCTCTGTATATTACACCCAGCCATTCTCTCTCTCTCTCTGTATATTACACCCAGCCATTCTCTCTCTCTCTCTGTATATTACACCCAGCCATTCTCTCTCTCTCTCTGTATATTACACCCACATTCTCTCTCTCTCTCTCTGTATATTACACCCAGCCATTCTCTCTCTCTCTCTGTATATTACACCCAGCCATTCTCTCTCTCTCTCTGTATATTACACCCAGCCATTCTCTCTCTCTCTCTGTATATTACACCCAGCCATTCTCTCTCTCTCTCTCTGTATATTACACCCAGCCATTCTCTCTCTCTCTCTGTATATTACACCCAGCCATTCTCTCTCTCTCTCTGTATATTACACCCAGCCATTCTCTCTCTCTCTCTGTATATTACACCCAGCCATTCTCTCTCTCTCTCTGTATATTACACCCAGCCATTCTCTCTCTCTCTCTGTATATTACACCCAGCCATTCTTTATCTCTCTCTGTATATTACACCCAGCCATTCTCTCTCTCTGTGTGTATATTACACCCATCCAGTCTCTCTCTCTCTCTCTCTGTATATTACACCCAGCCATTCTCTCTCTCTCTCT